>LPNX010740991.1:253765-485372 GCA_001517045.1 Pseudotsuga menziesii | reverse complement strand
GTAGGTTACCACTGGGAAATATGCCTCTGAAGTGCTGGGTTATGCACTACAGAGTAGCACTGAAGAGGTTAAAACATCCACTCTACAGGATCTCCAAGAAACAACATCATTATTTGTCCATTACTATAAAGGCGATCTACTAGAAGATTTGCCTGGACTTGTTGATTTCACCATGATGTTGAACGTAAATGATAAACAGATAGGAGCACTAAGCAAGCTACAACACTTTGTTGGAAATCGAATGAGTAGATATATAATGTCTGGAGCAGTCTGCATAGATACTTCACTTGAATGATGTTAGTTCTTGGCAATCCTAACATCATTCAAGTGAAGGATGTATGCAGACTGTTGCAATATCATGATTCGACCATGAGGTGCTTAGTTGCCTGGAAATTGGGTTAGGTAATACTTGGCCATTAATGGACAATCATGAATCTTATGGTTTATGCTTTGGGTCTTGAAGCAAGTACTAGGTATTTTGATGTCCTCTATTTTTTATTTGAACATTTTATGTCAATTTTCACCGTGTCTGGTTTTTCTTTGTCCCTCTTACAATTAACACGATAAAATGACCTTTGTGGTTTAGACAATTGGTTAGCTTTAGAATTATTCCATGGTGTGAGTGATATTTGATGTTTCCTTGCCCTTTTTCCATCCCCTTGGTTTCATCAAATCATTGAGGAAGGCATGATATGGTTAATTTAAGAGCCTTTTGATTTGTGGGGTATAGTCTTTTTTGGTTCTTTCTACTGTGGGATTGCCTTAGGGTTGAAAATTAGTATGGGAAAACAAGTTAGTGTTTCCTTAGGGTTGAAAATTAATATGGGAAAACAAGCATCATCATGAATATACATACTAGATCGGCATAAAACTTTGTTTCATAGAGCAGTATGGGTGAACAATAGAAGACTACAAATCAATGATAAGTTAGGGATAATCTTCATTATAAAAGGACCTTTGGGTAGGCAGAACAGGGCATCAATTCATCCTCCATTGGAGTCCTTCAACCATTCATCTCGCTCCCCTTCGTTCGTAGGTCTCAAAATATTTACTTTGGGAACAAAGTACTTATATAGCTTGATCAAAGCCATCAACTGTGCAAGATGCTGAAAGTAAGGATATTGTTTCATGTTTCACTTTTGTTGTCAGAAGGAATACTGAAAAGTTAGGAAGTACCAAAGCTAGTCATTATGTGCACGTGGACTTAATGTAGGGAGAGAAGTCATGTCTAATTTTTTGTTCTTGAATGGGATAAATGATGAAACCACAATAGTGGTTTATAGATGGCAATCATGTAATGGAAATAATACGGTAACTGTCAAACATTGGGAAGAATCATTGCACTGACAAGGGCCCTTAATGCAGAACAAACTTGGTATTTTAGGGCCAACTGGGGTTGTTAGTTCTCTTATGTAGGGATGTTTTTCTAATCTCTCCCATAATTTATGATACTAATGGGATTGTGACTATCAAGTCAATGCCTTATTTGCATAGTGGCATTCCTACAACAGTACACTGGAAATTCTAAAAAATTCTAATGTATGCCCTAAAAATTCTTATGTATGCCCCTCTTTTAGTTACATACAATTCTCCATTCTCACTTATTGCTTGCATTGCCTTTTCCTAACATTTCCTTTTCCTTTTACTGGCCTACCCCCTTTTCAACAATAATAGTTGCAGATTTAATCAAGTGTGTTTCTATATACAATATAGAAACATATAGAATAATCCTTGATCGATAAAAAGATTACAATGAGCCTCGTGACTGACAGAGATTTCAAGTTCACTTCCAACTTTTGGAAGGGGTTGTTTGCAGATTTGGGTACAAAGTTGAACTTCAGCACTGCCTACCATCCTCAGACTGATGCTCAGACAGAGAGAGTCAACAAGGTGCTTGAAGACATGTTTCGCATGTATGTGATGGAGAAACCAACCAAGTGGAAAGATTACTTACACTTGGCAGAGTTTGCTTATAACAATGGACAATAAGCATCCTTAGGGATGAGCCTGTACGAAGCTTTGTATGGAATAAGGTGTAGGACACTAGTGACTTGGGATAATCTAGTGAAGAATTGCTCAAGGAAATGGAGCAAGAGGTTGCAAAGATCAGGCAGAATATGAAAGTAGCTCATGACAGACATAAAAGCTATGCAGATAAGCATAGGGTGAACAGAGAGTTCAGTGTAGGGGATCATGTCTACCTTAGAGTGAGGGCAAAGAAGAGTTCCTTGAAGCTTGGAAGTTGTGCCAAGCTGTCACCAAGATATTGTGGGTCGTTTGAAGTGCTTGAAAGAATAGGGCCAGTTGCATGTAGACTTGCATTGCCTGCTAACACTAGAGCTCATAACGTTTTTCATGTTTCTTTGCTTAAGAAATATGTACATGATCCTAACCATGTGATAAATTGGGATGTGATTCAGGTGGAACTCGAGGGAGAGTTCCAAATCGAGCCAATGCGCATCCTCGACAGGAAGGTCACAATGCTCCGGAACCGAGCCATAGGGTAGGTAAAGGTGCTATGGGAGCACTACGGTCCTGAAGAGGCTATGTGGGAGCTGGAGGATGCCATGCGATTGGTACATCAATTTTTGTTCAATTCTGCGGAACACTGAGGCAATACTAGTGTAGCATTTTTGTTCAATATTGTAAAGCACTGAGGACAGTGCTGTTGAAGGGGGAGGGGAATGTAACACCCTAGTTTTGACCCCGTTTTCATTAAATGTATATGATGTATATATTGTGATTAATCGTGGTGTGGAGCTAAAGGAAAAATCCCCACCATTGATTTAGTGTTTAATGTTCCAGCGATTAAAATTGTTGCCAATGGTATATCGTGATATCCGACACATTATAATTCTGGCATCATGTAAATATGCATTTTAATTAAAATAAACCCCAACCAACTGTGTCAATGCAACCATAATGAAAATGGCATGATTTTCCTAAGGATAGGGAGGGAAATTATTTAACCCCTGGGGATAATGGGGAAAAGCCAAGTGTCAGTTGATAAACCCATTTAGTTGTCACCCACCCTTTTGACTTACTCACCTTTCCTTGTCTCAATCAGTCAACTACCAAATTAAAAACCTCTGACGTTAGTTGGGAAATTATTGTTGGGCAGTGGTGTGTGGCAGGACTGTCAGTCCTTGCCCACACACACACTTCACCAATAGACTCATTCACCCTCACGTGGGCAAGAAGAGAACACACCCATTCTTCCATTCTTGCCAATCCTCACGCAGGGACGGTCGACTTCTCTCCTCATGCACAGGTTTTGGGATTTTTTCCCTCACGCAGAGAGCTGGGGAGTTGTTTTGGGGCATTCACGATTCTCAAATTGGCCATGCATATTGTCCTCATGCATGCATACCACGACTGGTTCAGTATTCCATTTTTTTTAATTTTGTTGTGTGTGCAATTTCCTTCAATTTTTGGGTCTGTGTATACGTTTCCATCTCTAATTTCGGGTTGTGTCTTTCCTGTTGCTTCAATGGTGAGATCGTGGTTGTTGTTTTCCCCATGTGTGTGGGTTGTTGCTGAATTATTTTGGCCACGATAGGGCCAAGAACAACTCTAAGATCGTTTTGCTCAGTCGAAGCTGTGTATCACCATTTTTGGCTACCGTAATGTTTCCTTATTCTTCCCCAGAGCTGTAAATTACTCGATTTTGCTGTGTATGCATGGTTGGTCTTTGGACTGTATTGGAGTGGGAATGGAGGCTTGGCATGCTTGATAAATCTGGTGTGTTCGGGAGCCTCACAGACAAAGCTAGAGGGCTGGATTTCTTCTCCACAACTCCCTGAATAACACTGGAAGGGAAGTCAGGGCCTGACGGACTGTGTAGCAGAGAAGGGACTGATTCCTTGTGTTGGGTGTGTGTGGGTGTCCTAGAAGTTAGGCTAGTTCTGGTGCAAGTGTCCTTAGCTCTTCAGTGAGCCCACCAGCTTGGCAGTTAGCTTTTCCCAGCTCCTCGGTGGCCTGATAAACCCAACTACGTTGGATTGGCTATGCACTATTGTGTATCTTTGGCTATGTGTGAGCTTGCCTAGTTCCTTATTCCTTGGGGAATCATGCCCAGCTCGAGGGTGGTAGTGTTGCTGCGAGATTAAGGAGCACACTGGCCTATGGTTGGGTGGAACGTTGCAGTGACGTAGCTAGTTGCGGGACGAGTTCTTCATAAGATAAGTATTCTCTTGTGTTCAATCTCTGCAATTGTATTTGATGTCTAATGAATTACAATGAACATGCTAAATGCTTGAATGTATGGTTTTGCTTCCACTGTATGGTAATGATGTACGCATGTTTTAGTTTCAAAGCATTTCATTTTTATGTGTATGTTCATGGGGCTAGTTGCTCGGATAAATAATGGTATGGTAGCGTCCTCTTTGCTGGTCGGAGGATCGGGGACGTTACAACCTCGAAGCGTCGCCTAGATAGAATTTTTGGTTGCACCCTTCGATTGTAGAATGAAGCATGGGCGCCATGACTTTAGTGCCAAGTAAGAATTCCCTTTAAACCAAACCTCCAAGGATTCTAGTGACATCGACCTCCAACCTAAACGTGAATCTAATTTAACCTTAAGGTCAAATATGAAACATTGGACCATACCTAATAAGTAGCAACCAATTGAGCTTGTATTCAAGCACAAATCTTCATCCCTAAAACTTCCCGACCAAGGTTTTACTGACAAAGGATAAGACATGGTTGACTTATAGATCTCCTTCAACAATTAACCACACCTTCCCTTCCTTGATTTTGAGAACCTTCCTTTGCTTCCACTAAATATCAAGATTTCTCACCACAACCTTATGACCTCTTAATTCGTTTACAAATAAAGCGCTTCCCACAAAATATAATCATCCATAGGAGCAAGTACCCAACTTATCTTCGTAACCTTCATAGTCAACAAAGTTGGAGCCATTAAAACATATGGGTATATAAATGTTCTAATTAATCCATCTTAGTCACCTATATCGGCAAAAACATTTGCAAAATGTTCATGTCAACCCCTTGTACACTGCCTAAGGTTTCCTTTGTTGTGAAAGACCTCGAGTCGGATGTCCTTATAGGATTGATGTATTATTAGTGGTACTTGCATTATTGGATATCCACTTTCTAACATGTTGTGCCTCAAATGTGAGCCATCTTATCCACCCCTATGAGAGTTTACCAACTTTTGAACCAGGGACAAACGCTTGAGTATGCCATGAAGATCTGGTCTTGGAGAGAGTATATTCGATTTGATCTACCAATTACAAGTATAGTTCCATATTAATGTTGGAACCATAATCCTTCATATTGGTGGGAACCCTAAGCCCACTGATAAGAAACGAACATAACTTAAAATAATCAAATTCCAATGAAAAAAGTAACATTACGATCACTTTACGAACTACACAACCTATTCTAACATCTCACTTTTTCCCTACTAAGCTCAATTAACAAAGGTTACCAATAAATTCGAGTGCCAACTATATAAGAGGGTACTTGCCAACCTATAACCTATCAGTAGACACAATATTACCACAGGAGAACCACCTAAAGCCTCAAAGAAGCAAACCCGACGATTCAATGATCAATTGTGAACCTCCTCATGCGCTTAACAAATATCCCACCTTTTCCCCAAATTACAACCGCCATGTCTTCAATATGTTGAGTCGAAGTGATTGTGAGCATAAACCAATTTGTGCAGGCCTTATTCTTATCCTGCCTCAGTCAACGAGCTTTGGTACATGGTTGATTTGAGAATTTAGTTGATTGTCACATAATGACAATGCATTTGGCAAGCATGGCCAACCTAGGCTATATATAAAATTGATACCATTGTTTTTTTAATTCTCCCATTTTTAAGCTTGAAGCATTGTTAGCATGTATATCCACTTCACTATTGTTTTTGTTTTTTGTAAGTTGAGGAACTAATCTATTGAAAAAAAGGTAGTAGTGTTACAAAAAAGTTACAGTTCAGAGACACATCCTTGCTAAAAAAACAAAGCATGTGTAGCAGTCCTAGAGAGTTTATTGAGTTTATTGGACCCTCCCTCAGAGAGGGAAAACAGGTCCTTAAAAGAGAGAAAGTATCCATTTACAAAAAGCCTTAAGTACAGATTGTAAGTCTTGGCATGGTAAACACACAAACCCTATAATTAAACCAAAAAAACTATAACAAAAAATGTCTAAGGTTTGTGGAACGATTCCCCGATAACAGGGCATCCAAAACTTGTTGACACCAGCTTGCTTGTCACGTCCTTGGCATCCGTAGCATCTTCATCGCTGGAAGAGTCTGCCTCTTCACTTCTGGAGGAGTCTTTGTCGTCATTGTTGCTTGTTGTAGATTGCTTGACTGGGAGAGGAGTTGTCTTCCTCACCATTGCTGTACTGGGAGAGCACTTGCTGGCAGAGAAGGACTTCGTTTGACTTTGAGGAGGGTGAGGGGGGGTTCGTAGTCCATGGGGACTGCCAAGGAGATGGTGGAGGGGGAAGGCACATAGGTGGAGGTAGGGGGGACGATGGGGGCCAAGGGGACAACAGGTGCATGTGATGGAGGAGGAGGAGGGCCATTAGGAAAGGGCTAAGTGTGGAAACGGAGCAGAAACTGAATGAGGAGGTTTTTGATAATTCAATAATTTTGACGCGCTCGGGTGTGCGACCAGTCGCATTGAGGGCACAAGAGAGTTCATCTTCCCAGTCGTTGAAGATGGTCCTAACTGCGTCAGGAATTTCAATATCAAAACCGTCACAGCTCGTCTGAGCATTGAGCATGGTGGGGCAATCAAAGGGTGTGCCTCTTCCCACACATCCACGACGAGGAGTGCCTCGTTGACGTCGAGACATGGTGGAGCTGCAAAAAGAGGCAGTGGGGGAGTAGAGCCGAGAGCCGAACTGGGAGAACAGGGACGAGAGTAGAGCCTGAAGGGAGCAATGTACAAATGAAAAAGGTGACAAAGAATCCTGAGCAATGAACCCTTGGAGCGTCGGCTCATGCATCAAGGAGACTCATTAAGGAGGTTCTGTGTTGAGGTGACGACCATGTACTGTCTGTCAGCCGAGGGAATTCCACGTCCCATAGATGGTTTAATGCATGAAGCCGACGAAGTGGATGATGTAAGGGATACGTCATGCCGATGGTGGGGTGGCACTATTGTGTGCCTCGTCATTTGCCTCGGTGGCAACGGTGGTGTTGTTGTCACTCGCATCTGGGTTCCACTTCACTATTGTTGGTTGTTAATACATAAAAGAATTGTATGTCACTGAAGTTGCCTTTCTATTCTTTGACTCTAGCCAAGAGACAAGCAAGAATGCAATCCATTATGTTGATTGAATAAGCCTTATAATCAATCTCGAGTCCCTAAGGACAATAAGAGAGGTTACTTTAATTGTATGGGCGAGAATTAGACACTAAAGGAGTGTCGATGCTTTTGACTGATTGTTGGAGGTTGTTCCAAGACCCCACTCATAGTTCATTTCTCGTGTTCCTTTGGGATCGAGGAAGACCGCCCCTGTCCCCTGCACCAGTGACCCCTTTTATTATTTTTATTCGAAATGTTTTTAACTAATTATTTTACGTATTGTTAATAATAAATATCTTGAAATGTGAACCGATAGTAAGACCTAAAATTGCTTTTGATTTATGATAGCTTTTACATCTTACAACTTGAGTAAATCTAATAGTTAAAAACATATTATAATATGTACACCTTAATAATAATAAAAATGTAGTCTCATACACCAATTTAATGTGTAACTCAACCTTATTAAATTATTATTATATGGAAATCAAACTAATCCTTTTGTGAAGTGTATCCAAAAATTTATCCAAGACAAAGCGCCACATAAGTAATCTTATAAATTGATTCAAAACACGAAACCATCCTAATGCTAAATCGAAACTAGGGTTTGAATGGAAATGTGCAAAATCCCTAGTGCGATTAGGGTTTAAGGTCACGGTGTGATCCCAGTTTATTAATCTCCGCGATTCACGCATACAGTTTTTGATTCCTAAAAGTTACAGCACTGGGTCTTTTTGTCGAGTGAGCGGGATTCTTTAGAAGTAGCAAGGGCTTCGTTCCGCTTTCTCATTTCTTACAGTGCTGCAAGTCTCTTGCCCAAATGGTAAGTTCAAATGTGATTTTTTTCTTGAGTGTTTTGAATGACTTATTTCTCTGGGGTTTAGGGTTTAGGGCTCCACTGCTCTTGCCAGGGATTTGTTAAGATCTACAGCAATATAAATGGTTTCCCCTTTCTCTGCTTTGATTTTCCATTATTTTCTAGACAAGTTATGAAATATCTGTGGGTTCGTCGCTGCGTATGTTTTCTTGTTTAATTTGATGCCTTATTTTAAGGTACTTATAATGTGTTCATTTCATCTTCTTATTTGAAGGTACTTTTAGGACACTCAATTCTTCAACTCACAGCATTAAGTAAGAGGGAAAGAAAATAGTTACAGAACAACTTATTTTTCTCTATTCAATTATCCTGGTCATTTTTTTCTCGGAAAAAATAATTATTTCAGGCTTGATTATAACCTACTAGAATCGTGCAAGGACTAGTCTTTAGGCCATTATTAATTATTATACGCTTTTTAACCACACAATAATCTTTTTATTATTCTATCAGTTCTTACACGATACATTACTCTGTAGCTCCTTGCAACCTTATACGTGGAGGCTATCTGGTAATTGGGGCTCTTTTCCGTCTGATGGCGAATTCTCTTCCTCCTGGGTGCTCTTAAGTCTTTGCCTGTCCGTTAGATCTGGAAGATATTTCTCACATGCCTTAATCCCTCCTCCGACAGTGTTTAACTGTTGTATGGTGGCTGAGGGTAGTTCGACGATGTACTTGGCAGTGGCTTGATCCAGTGTGGATTAAATGTTGATGCTGTATTTCGAATGCACATGGGATCGCACGACGATTTCTCCGTGTGTTGTATTCACCTCCTGTCATATCTTTTCGTGTTGTAGGGATTAAATTCATGGGAGGCGGCTAGATGTTATAGCTCCCCCTTTTTTCCATAACATTTATATTTCAGGGCCTGTGGCTTGGTTGTCTTGTTATTTGGTTTCCATGTTTTGTAGTAAAACTTGGAAATATGAGATTTTTGTGAATGATTTGGCAATTAGTTGCACTTTCTGAATTAACCCGGAGAACATTTCATCTTTGGGATTTGAACAGTTACTTATGTGATTGAGAGTCCCCTTTGACAGTGATATTTTGATTGCCTATTTTCTGGTTGAGTATTAAACCTTTGTAGAGATCTAAGATTTCTATCTGACCATTGGTTGCCTCACCAATGCCCATGCATAGGATTTTACCCGGTGTCCTCCTTAATCAGTTATGATCCGCCCCACTCATGCCACCCCTTCACATATAATTACTTATCTTTTTTGTCTCGAGTTTCACATATAATTATTTTTCTTTTTTTCTCGAGTTTCACATATAATTGCTTATCTTTTTTTCTCGAGTTTCACATATAATTACTTCTCTTTTCTCTCGAGTTTCACATATAGTTAATTCTCTGGGAATAGTAATTTTTTCCTTAATTTTCCTCTTTATCCTTTTGTTAAATCTCCAATGTTTGGTATTTGGTTAATTTGTCAAAATCCGCAATAATTTATATCTCTCTTTAAGATTGGAAGGCATGGCTGTGCTTGATACCAGAAAAATCTTAGGTTATAATGTCTAAGCAGTTAATTATTTCAGCGTATGCCTCTGAGTGATAACCCTGAGCACTGGGATGAGCAGCTGATAATTTGTGGGCGGTGATAACGATCAATGAATAAAAAAATTATCAGCTGAATAATCATGATGATGAGAAGTGATGGCGTTAATAACAATTTCTGGTTCACTAAACATTCGAGATAAATTAATTCCACTTAACACATGCGAATGGCCTTCAGTATCCTCAACAACTTTTTCAATGTTGTGGAATAAAGTAGCCGAGTGAGCCAAGAAAATATCCAGATTTAATTCTGTAGCAATATTCCCGGCTAAACTAACTTCAAAACTATGTTGTAAAATATCTTGACCATAACTGGTACAAAATATCAAGTTTCCTGAACATTTAATTAATTCAGGATGAACAATGTTAGTTAATTTCCGTTTTTCTAAACTTCTTCGCTGTTTTTAACAGCAAGTTAATCAATCTAAGAACTAATTTTTTCCAAAGTTTTTTTAATTTGAGCAGGTGAAAATTTCTCCTCTAATCAAGGAACTTAAAGTTTGTGAAGGCTATTTTTCTTTGCAAATAATTAAGGAAGAAATTTAAACATCAGTAAAATTGTTGTTTTCATTTTCAACAATTACTTCAGTTCCAGCAATTATTGGAAAAGTAAATCTCTGTAATAGTCCATAAAATGGGATATTTGCTCCAGTGATAATGAGTGGGAGACTTAATTGATTTTGGCCATAAAATGGGGTATTTGCTCCAGTGATAATGAGTGGGAGACTTAATTGTTTTTGGTGTATTTTGCAGGCTGAAGCAGTGAATCCCAAGGCCTATCCTTTGGCTGATTCCCAGCTCTCTATTACTATTATGGACTTAGTGCAGCAGGCTGCCAACTACAAACAGTTGAAGAAGGGTGCTAATGAAGGCAAGCATTCTTTAATTAAGAAAAGTTTCATAACGTCGAGTTTTCAGAGCTGTTTATGTTGTAATGTGATTCAGCGATACTAGTAATGCCAAGTTAAATTCCATTAGTTTTGAGATGCAGTTTTCACATGAGTATGATTTGGATTTTTTGGTATTTATTGAAAGCATGATCTTAGAAGTGTGAGGTGTGTTAATGTTGAAAGAAATAGCAGCACAGGGTTATGCTAATAGGAAGACTTACAATTATTGTGGATATCACGGTTCCGCAAGGTATGCCACTCAAACTGCTAATGCCTCTAATGTTAGTTTATGTGAGTGACGGAGGATACTATCTCATCAACCTCGAGATTTGCTCCCCAAAGTTAGCTTTTGGATTGAGATAACTTGTTTCCCACACATGTGTGTGTGCTTGTGGTTTGAGGAACATGTCCAAAGCATTGCACTGCAAAGAGCAGAATTTATTTAGTTAATGTTCCTGTTCTGAGGCATAACTATTCTGTCAAAATTGCATGCGTTTTGCACCTGTCCTTGTTCCTCCGAATTTTATCATGGACAGATTGCAGAAAGGATGAAACCCTGGTGGATGGCTTAACACTTCATTGAGCTCATTAGCATAGTTACCTGGTTCGTATGGATATGGCTGAAGTTTGGCCGCACCCTGAACCTATTGAACTGTCTGGACTCTGGAGTCACTCTAATTCCCAGTCAGTATTGCTAGTTTCAAGCTTTTATTGTTCCTGTGTAATGTGATTGGAGTCACTCTAGCAATACTAGTAATAAACAGTCCCACGGCCCAGCAGTATAAACACCAAACAGTCACGGCCAGCAAGAAGGACAAACAGGCATAGCCAGCAAGAAGAAGGACAAACAGTCCCACGGTCAAACAGTCCGGTTCAGCAAGATGAACTCATGGCCCAACAGCAAAACGAATCAGTCACGGTCCAGCTAGAGAGCAGCAGCATACAAAAAAATCAGATCTAAGTTTTTTTTTCTTTTGTCATGATGCCACACACAAATGAAGAAGTGGAACTTTAATTTGTAATCTTGACAAGCCTTCTAGAAAGATCACTCAACTACTCCTAGCTTTTAGGAGTGGACTTAGGATAGGGTACCAATGGTTAAATGGTCTTAGAAAATAAAAACCATAAAATAAAAGTCATCATGCTAAAGGGACACACAATAAGAGTGCTAGGACCAAGTAGAAGATAAAGGACCCATAAATCAACCAAAGAGGGTCACAATAAGAAGATAAGGCAACTCTCATACCCATAAGACCAAGGTGTACCATAAAGGTGGATAAGGTTAAATGGTCTTACAAAATAAAAACCATAAAATAAAAGTCGTCATGCTAAAGGGACACACAATAAGAGTGCTAGGACCAAGTAGAAGATAAAGGACCCATAATCAACCAAAGAGGGTCACAATAAGAAGATAAGGCAACTCTCATACCCATAAGACCAAGGTGTACCATAAAGGTGGATAAACAACTTCTTTTACCCATAGGACCAACAAGACTAAGGACTTTAATCTTTTCTGTCTCTCAAGGTACATTGTTTCATGTGCTCCACATATTTTTATCATCACTGTATAAGGAGAAGATCCAAACTGGATGATGTGATTCTCTGGTCCTCAATATTGTTCTTAAGGGTTAGGTGCGAGTGACATCATCAAGGGCTGGCCAGTCCCTTGAGAAACAACCTAGCAGTAACTGATTGGGAGAGAGGACATTACACATCATCATCTTGGTCAACTTGACCAAGATTCACCTGGTTAACTGATCAGGAATGCTCTTGCAGGAACTGCTTGGTCCCAGACCAAGAATCTGCCTGGTCCCATACCAGGAAGTCTTTGTCTCAACCTGCAGGATCTGCTTGGATGTCGTGTCCAAGAAATTGTCTGGTCCCAGACTAGAATACCCAAGAGACATATAGGGGCCCCAACCATATGTTAGGACTTTGACATGGCATCAACCTGCTTGGTCCTGGACCAAGAGCCCCAAGAGACTACTGGGGACCCTAGGGTACCTTCTAGGGTCTTACTCTGCCCTAGTTAACTGACTAGGGTACCATCCTTCTTGAGAATGGGTCTCGCAGCTGCCATAACTTTAACACTCCCCTTCCAGGTTCAATTTTTGTAAGTGACATGTTGAGCTCTTAATGAGTATATTGTTGTAAATGACCTTAGCTCTGTACCATCCTAGGAATGAGGGGAAGTGCTCAGCAAGTTTTACCGGGATGTGTATTGATGGGAATTTTGTTAGAAGTTCAGTTTTATATATATTTTTGAATATTGTTCTGAACTAGTTATAATGCAAAGAGAATATTAGTAAATGTTGAGAACAATTTCTAGCAGTTACATGAACATATTCGTTGTTATTGTATAAATTTATGGCAGTTATCTAAATTTTGTTCTCAGGTGTTCATCCAAAGTCAACAAACTATGTTTTAAGACCATTATCAGCATTTGCAATTTCCTATAATGTTTGGAATCTTGATTGCAATCTGGTATGGCCAATTGTTTCCAGTAAGTAGTTAGTGGAATGGTTGCTGGAAAGAAATGAAATTATGGTGGCTTCTAACAGATAGGGTTTATGTAATCAGCTCTCACAGCGTGGGGTATTTTAAAACCAATTGTTAGTACTAGGAGTAATGGAATGGATGAATTATTCTGTTTACTATATGCAGAACTTTACTTTTCAATGTAAAGCTTCTTTTTCAAACTTTTTTATGTTTGTGAAATTTTGATTATTTGAATCATTGTCTTTGAACTTGTAAGATCAGTCAGTCCAAAGGACAAAATTGCGAACTGCAAATTACTATTTGATTTCAAATTGCTGTGTTAATGGATTCGTTCGATACGAGGTGTGGTTGTTTTACAATGACAAAGGCTGAAACAGCTAAGATGTAAAGCGATTGATGAAAGTAGAACGGGGATGCATTGGTTTAGTTCTGGCATGCTTCTGAGTTATTTTTTTGTGTTCAGCTACCAAAACCCTTAACAGGGGAATTGCGGAATTTGTTGTTATGGCAGCGGACACCGAGCCTCTTGAGATTCTTCTTCATTTGCCACTGTTGGCTGAGGATAAGGTACATCACTGTTTCCTTGTGTTTTATTCTGTATAATGAGGTTGTATTAAATCCCGCAATTGCTCATTTTGATGTAATTATAGAGTTGCAGGTTACTGTTTGGGGAATAGCAGCTATGTTGGAAATGAACTTAATACTATGGCCAAACTATGTCTTCTTATTAATGCTCCTGTCAATATGCAGAACGTGCCTTATGTGTTTGTACCATCAAAACAAGCATTAGGTCGTGCATGTGGTGTTACACGCCCTGTTATTGCTTGTTCCGTGACAACCAATGAGGGAAGCCAACTGAAATCTCAAATACAACAACTGAAGGTAAAATTGGGTTGTTTTAGAAAATTGTGAATCAATTCCAGATAAGCCAGAAAAACTACATTACCTTAGCTTCCTCAGAGATGTGTTGTAACTAGAAGTCATTGCATTTCTAAGAATCATTGCTTTCATATGTCAAACTTGCACGAATCTTAGTGTAAGTTGGTGCGGTATTCTTTTTCCAGTGATGTATTAGACTTAATTTCCTTGTATCTTTTCTTGGCTTTTATTTTTTTGTTGATATTGTTCTTCTTCTACGTTTGTGCAGGATGCCATTGAAAAGCTTCTTATTTGATTCAGCCCCATGTGTTCTTCAGCCAGATGTAACATTACTTGCCTTGCTTTAATACTTTATTGCCCATTCAGTTAGCACTAATGAGATGGTCGTGTGGGCGAGGATGGTCTAATGGCAGTGTGACTCGTCCATGGTGAATGCTGGCCATGGCCGTGGAGGTGTTTCTATTTTCAAGTAGTTTTGTAGTAGGAAATTTTGCTAGTGACTGAACTAATTGTGCCATTGTTCGCAGTTTTACACCTAGTGACTTCTATGTTTATATCTTTAAATCATACATGTAGTATATGTGTTAATTTTTGCTTATTTGGTAATGAGAACTTTCTCAATTTTTGCATACCATGTATTGATATTCTAAATCCCGAGTATTTCCATGTCCTTCTGACAATGTTGTGCGGTGATTGCAATAAAACATAGTTGTATTTTTGTTTCTCGAGGCTCATGTTTGGTATGTTAAGTATGCTTGAGAATCCTTGAGTCAAGTCTTGGGTTTTTAGTCAGCGTTGCTGTTAATGACTTTTCTTTTCAAACAGTAATGTTATATTTTGCATGCTTCAAAAGACAACGTGGTTTTCAGATTTGAGAATGGTCGTTTATAAAAATATTCTCAGTATTGCTCCGCAACATTGACATTTATGTTTATCGCCCAAAATTTGGTTGAGGGCGATTCCTAAGTGGATGATTTTGGATTAGTTATAAACTACGTGGATATGACAGGCTTAGTTGAACATGATTCCCCCGGCTTGAATATGTTTTGCATAATACTTTGAAGATAGTTATTGTAGATTTATTAAGTTAGAACAGATTGAAAGATTTGAATATATTTATGTATGAATTTTGTACAAGAATTGAATGTATAGTTTTTGTATATTACTTTGAAAATAGTTATATTGTAGGTTTATTGAAGTTAAAACAGAGTCTTATACTTACATTTTAGATTTATTTCTTTATTTAAGCATCATTTCTGAAATTGTNTAAAATGTAAATATTTACTAAAGCATTCTTTGTTCCTTTTGTGTGTGTATATATATATATATATATATATATATATATATATATTTATTTATTCTACATTTAGGGCTTCCCATCAATGTTGGTTATTGGTTATTATGGTTATTTATTAATCTATATAAAATAAAATTTCAATAATTAGAAATAATATAATGAAATTACATCGCTTTGTAATCAAATAAAGTGTTTATATGATAACAGAATATATAATAAATGAAATGGACAATTTATTAGTAAATAATACTTGGAACAAACTGTTAATATAAAACCTAATAATAATAACCAGACTAACCTAAGTTATTAAAACAATCAAATAATCATACCATATAAAATCTCTTTAGGTCAATATGTTATAGAAACATAGAAACACTTAAATCTAATCACATGAATGAAAATACTTTCTTGATATAACTTTTGTTACGCAAATCTTGGGAGTCTAATTTGGAAATATGTAAGGGGTAACGCAAGGCTAACATTTGTAAAGTTAGGTGTACACATAGTTACATAAAGTTTAAAGCCCAATTTAGAAATAGGTAAGGGGCAATGCAAGTCCAACATTTGTAAAGTTGGGTGTAGACATAGTTACATAAAGTTTAAAGTTTAGGGAATATCACCATTTGTAAAGTTAGAGGTGTACACAAGGTTACATAAAGTTTTAAGTTTAGGGAATTTAACCATTCTTGACCAATTAAACTAATGGTGAAAACTTACCTTAATTAAGAAAACACAATTAAAGATTTTGAAGAATATCATGCAATGCGAGAGGAGCTTGTTTAATTGCTTACCAGGAAAAGTGAGGAGCTTGTTGTGTTTTGCTTAGATGGAAAACAAATATTTTGGAGAATATCATGCAAGGTGAGTGAGGAGCCTGTTGGATTGCTCTGAAGGTAAAGTGAGGAGCTTGTTGGATTGCTCAGAGGGAAAACAAATATCTTGGAGAATATTATGCAATGCGAGTGAGGAGCCTGTTGAATTGCTTAGACGGAAAATGAACTATGTTTGCCATCTTTAAACAATAATGTAGTTTTGTAGTTTAAAGAAACCATATCTTGCAGAGGTTTAAATGAGTGTACTTGAAGCAGATGCAACTTTGAGAGAAGGATAATATCCTTTTGTTACAAAGACTGCATCAATATGAGTTCAGATGGTCTGAATATGTTAAAAACCAAGATAATCCATTGAGGAAATGTGGCAGAAACAGATGACATCATAACATCTGATGCTTCTTGTAGCTACGAAAAATCTGCTCGTTGAAGCTTGGGATTCAGAAAACAAAGCAGGATATGATATGAAACAATTAGATCAATATTTCATAAAATTGGCCACTGAAACCCATTATGTTGCATTGATGAATTTGCTTGGGATGACTACTTCAGTTGGAGTAATACCTGATTATAAGGTTTCCTTTTCACCATTTTGATAATGGATAGACAGGGAAGGGAGCTCAGTGAGGCCTGTTGTTTGTTACTTGTTTAAGGTGCTTTAGAGAAGCACCCAGGTTTTAAATGATGATATACATACATTAGTGGACACAGAATCTCCAGCCAAGAATGTGTCTGTTTGCATAATTATCAACATAAACAGAAACAATTAGAAACATCAATATTGACAGAAAAATCCATTAAGATCATCTATTGTACAAAACTAGTGCAAGAATGTATCAAAAACTAGTGCAGGAATGTATCAGAGTAACATTTATACTATAAAAGAATAACCGTAACAGTACCGAACAACTTGAAGGAACAATCGATTAAAGAGATTACAGAGTACGCCCATTTATTATATTAGTAGTGTACACATCACAAAAGAATAATAAAACATTCCCCATATCAAGATTACAGACTTTGATATATACTAGGAATGACTGCTAGGAGCAAGCCCACTTAAGCTTGCCCTTCATTCTTCAAGGTTGTTCCAATACAGTAGATCACAGTAATGCTCATTGTCGTGCAATTTTACACCAAATACCTATTTTTCATTATCACATCCAAGTATCAGTACTCAATTCAATCAATACATTAGCTATACTAAAACTAATTACCTTCTACCTCCGACTTCTATGTAGGCATTCCACACTGTAATTACCTGCCCACTCGGTGAGTTTTACATTATATTCTTTGACAAGGATAGATTTGATCATTCACTATACGAAAGTCAAAATTAGTTATAACTCAAACTATGCAACTCGGTTTTTTACACAGAAGTGGTTGAGCTTGTATTAAAAACGCTGGCTAAATCCAGCAAATGTTACAAAAAGTTTTGTCAAGAAGTATCTGAGATGCCATAACTAAGACTGGCTTAATTTCAGTAATCCGAATAAGATGTTTTCTCCTAAAAATAGAGTTCTCAGAACTGCTAAAAACTTTTAAACACTGTCCTAAGTAGTAACAAGCAGAAAAACATGCAAAAAACAAACTAAGGAGTTGCATTGCTATACAAATTCTGAGCTTCCTGCTCACTATCTTCCATTTCAGCTGAAGTGCTCTCTGAATCACCATCATGGATAGAGGCCTCTGAATTCTGAAATTCATCACTAAAACCTTCAAAATCAGCATCATGCGTAGCCAGGGAAGCTTTTAGATAGTTTTCAAACCTGAGTAGGCTAAATTCTGAACCATCTTCATCATTTAAATTGGGGTATTTAAATGTTTGCTGCATGACTGGTTCATCTCCTTTCTTATCGACTGAATTCGCAGCTGATCGAGATATCCAACCAGCTAGAATTCTTTCATTGTTAGGAGCAGTTTTAAAAATTTCACGTATCTGATTTGAGAATATACAGGTTGTAATCAAAACCGTCTAAACAGGCTTCAAGCCCACTAGAGCCATCCAAAAGGAGAGACGTAGTTCTCACAACACCATCAAGCCGAGTGGCAACATTTGGAGCCAAAGGAGGTAATATTCTGAATATGATAATGGCACCTACCATTAAAGTATTCCTCCCTCTTACCTGTAGACGAAAATTAGAAACAACTGACTGCAAAGAATCACCTCGAACAAAAAGCTCAACTATTCTCTCTTCCAGGTTCCTGATGCTTGAGAAGCCCCTGATACTATCAACCAATGGAATTTTTAAAGGAACTTTCTGCTACAGAGAACAAAAAAGAGGGGGACAACTGTGGATAGTTCTGATCTTTGAGCAGCTGGAACTACTAACACAAGCTTCAAATTCAAATAAGCATTGAGATTAGAAGGGGCATAATCTGTATTCCCACTAGGCTTGTAGATGTCTCCCACTTTCTCATAAAATAGAAGCTCTATATTCAGAAGATAGATATTCCTATAAGCATTCCTGTCTTTAATACTAACTCCTGTCCAGAAGATCAAAAAGGTATGTTGTAGGCAGATATTAAAAGCAGGAAACCATGAAAAATGATGAAGACTACCGGATGAACATTCACTTTGATCTTCGAACTCACACTTGGGCAGAATTTTCAATAATCTATACCAGTTGAGGAGAGGAGGGAGGATTCTCTTTACCTGTATGATGCCAACATCCCAGACTTGCAAAATGAGTGCAAGAGGAGCAGTAAGACTTCTACCATGCAGAACAAAAGGACAAGCATCAATTGACGCCTGAAGCCACACTCTCACTGATATTAAGGTGACAGAAATTCGAACTTGAACCTCCAACATGCGAAGACTGCATTTGTTTCAAGCTAGCTCCCACTACTATTGTGGTGGCTGAAATAATAGCTCCTGACCGGGGTGAAAGAATTCAGGCAGGTCCAGATGACACAGGTGAGGTTGTAAGTCCAAAGCATGTGAGAATTAATGATCATAACTCCAGAATTATCCAGCATCCATAACTTGTCCAAGAGGAGGACAACAATCAGATCATCATCATGACGGTAGAAAGAACCACTTACTTCTCCATGTAATCAAAGGCGTGTTCAAGAGGTTAGAATTCATCAAGGCAAGAAGGAAGATGTGAAACACAAGGGAAGAAATCCGAGATTTAAAAATTATTTCTAGAGAAGAATGCAAATAAACTAAGGAAGAAGATAATGAACCATGGGGGTAGAGAGTTATGGCAAAGTTTCTTGCCTTTAGACTCCATTTTCTATGATGGTTCCTTTTATAAAAGCGAGGCATTATTTGCTAAACCATCTGCTCGAGAGTTATGCTTTCGATGAATATGAAAATTTTGGAAGGATGGAATTCGATCAAGAAGACCATTGATTCTTATTTGGAGCCGACTTGCTATCTGATCCTTTAACTTTTAACTTTTTGCGACATCCGAATTGAGATAATATAATAAGAGAATCTCCAATGATCACCAAAGGACTAATTTCCTTAATCTTGGAGCCGACTTGCATGAGATTTTGATGTCGCATCAAAAAAATATTGATTTTGGGAAGACCATCATGATGCCAAACAGTCTCGAAAAAAGAGGATGAGATTGCTTCTTGAATAGTTGTTCATAACTCTCCTTCACAGTGTAAAAACCATGCTTTCCCCAATCTCTATAGTTTGTTGTATCTAGACTAATAGGAGCAACACTATGAAGACGATGAAGCAATTCATGGAAACAGTGAATCAAGGGAGCCACAACTAAAAATTCCCTCCAACAAAGCCAATTATCGATCAAATCCCATTCTGAAAGCGCAAATAGGGTATTAATCCTCATGGAACAAAACCAATTTTTTATATCTAGAGAGAAAGGAGGAGAGCCTAAGATGTAGTCCCTCCACATGTTAATACTCTTACCATTGCAGGGATCCAGTAAAGGCCATCATGAATGATTCTTCCTATTGATTTACAAAGTCTCCAAATGATAAACCCAGATTGATGCCAATTACAATTGTCTAAACAACGGAGCCTATGACTTGAGAAATATTTTTGTCTAAGAATATTTTTCCACCAAGCTGGTTCTCCAAAGGCCAATCTCCAGATTAGCTTTGCTTATAGCTATGTTCATCAAAGATGAGTCCTGAATCCCCAGACCACCATATACTTTTGGAGAATTTACATTATTCTAGTTGACCAAATGAAATTTTCTTTTGTTGATCTTACCTCCTTGCCACAAAAAATTCCTTATGTAATAATCTATCTTTTGCATTATACCTTTTAAAGCTAATAACAAAGAATATTGAAAAAGGTGAAAGGAAGAAAGAACTGACCTTATTAGGATCACTTTCCCAACAAGATTTAACCATCTCATGCCCCCAACTTAAGATTCTGTCTTTTAATTTTTGAAGAATCGATTCCCATAGAGTGCTTGAAGTTTTATTTTGAACAATGGGGACACCTAGATATTTAAAAGAAATCCAAGTAGAAGTTCCTGTGAATCCAAGTTCTTTTGAGATGTTGTGCATTGTTTAAAGAGGAACATTCCAACCATAGATTCTGCATTTCACTTTTTTAATCTCTTCTCCCGAGGCTTGCAAGAACTGATGTAAAGTTTGATTAAATCTACTTGCATTGATCAAAGAGGCCCCTCCCAGAAGCATTGTATCATCAACAAATTGAGCATTGTTAATAGATTTTATACCACGGACAATATAGATTCCTCAAAGCCTACCTTCATCCTGTTCTCTTAATTTTTTTCTCCAAAGAGATTTAGTCAAATGAATGTAAGGACAAGGAGACAGAGGTAAGCCGACCATTTACCAAAGTAGAAATCCATGGACAGCTGATACAAGCTTTAATCCATTTAATAAACAAAGGGGAAAATCCAAACCTTTCCAAAATTCCAGAAGAAAACTATGTCGAACTCTATCAAAGGCATTAGCCATATTAGTTTGATGGCCCCATGCTCTTGTCTATTCACAATTGAGTGTATAGCTTCCTAAATTAGAACTATATTGTTCACAATTTATCTCTTTTCTACAAATGCTCCCTGTCCTTCTGAAATTAGTCTTGGCATCAGATGTTTCATACGGTATGCTAAAATTTTTGTTAGAATTTTGTATGAAAAGTTACAAAGAGAAATTGGTCTAAATCTCCCGAGGGAAGTTGGATGAGATTCTTTTGGTATCAAGGCCAGGAAAGTAGAGTTTGTTGCTCCAACTTTTTCTCTTCTCTCTTCCCTTGGTCCAATTTAGCACCCTACATAAATCAACCTTGATGATAGACCAACATGATTTATAAAATTGAACTGTAAAACCATCTGGGCTGGGATCTTTGTACACCCCTAACCCACAAACTGCTGCATACACCTCATCTTCTGTAATGTTATTGTTCAACAATTTTTTCTCATCACCAATTACCTATCTCAGAATGTTCTCCAGAAGATCCTCCATAGATATCGAGTAATCTACCCCCTGTTCTGTGTACAAGTTTTTGAAATGCCTGAACGCTTCCTGATGTATATAGGACTGATTAGAGACTTTCTCTCCTTCATTTTGGATTTCATGGATAATTTTTTTGTTTAATCTGATTTTAGTTTGATTGTGGAAAAAAGTGGATTTTTAATCTCCAGAACCCAGCCAAAGTGTTTGCGACCTTAATCGCCAAGCTTCCTCTTCCTAATGAAAAGCTTCATTTAATTTCAAACTTATTTGCTACTCTCTTTGAAGCATCTCCTGAGAAACTTCGACTGATTCCATCTTTTGATGTAAGGAACCCAATTATCTTTGATATTTGCTACTCTCTTTGAAGCATCTCCTGAGAAACTTCGACTGATTCCATCTTTTGATGTAAGGAACCCAATTATCTTTGATATTCGATCATTTCTTTTGGGGGGAGTTGTAATGAACTTTCGCCCATATTTTTAACACAACTTTGAGGATGCGCAACTTAGATTCCCATATAAAAGATGGAGAACCTTTCACAAAAAGCTTCCACGAGATTTCAATTATTTGAAATACTTCCTTATGACTTAGCCACAATGGGTTAAATCGAAAAGGAATCGACCCTTTATTTTCCAATTCTTCAACAATTAGACAAATTGGCCTATGATTTGAAGCAACGCAGGGAAGAATTTGGACTTGAAAGAAGAGAACTGCTTACCAAGAAGCGATCCAATCGAGAGGCTATATGTCCAGGGCCAATTCTCCTATTATTCCACGTATATGTACCTTTTTGCCTTTATGTCGACCAGATCTATATCCCCTGTAAGGTTTTCCTAACTTTGCCCATAAGGATCTTGGAGAAGAGTGTTGCCTCTTCTTCCTTTAAAAGTAGTTATATTAAAGTTTCTTACAATGATGTTGCATTGTTTATCCTTAAGAGAGTTTAACGAAGTCCAAAATTCAGATTTTAGTCTGCAATTAACGGGTCCATAAACATTACAAGTTTTTAGGGAATCTTGGCTACTCTTAACGTGTAAATCAGCCATTAACCAATGCTTATCTTCTGAATGCTGCCTAAGGGAAAACTTACTGCTGTTCTAGAAGAGAGCTATCCCTCCGGATCGCTCCTACAAAACCTTTTGCAATGCCTTCACCATTTCTCCAGATTTTTTGGATCACCTGAATTACTTCGATGGCTTCCATTTTAGTCTCTTGAAGTAGAAGAATTGAGAGTTTTTCCTTGTGTATCGACATCTTCACTGATTCTATTTTCATCTTTCCTCCCAGGCTCTACAATTCTAAGAGACAATATTCATTATTTTTTACCTTAGAGTGCCGGACAGTAGCGTCTTCTTTTTAGCTTTCTCAGAGGAGGCAGATCCTTTATCCTTTCTTAATCGAATCAAGAAAAATCTATTTGCCCATATCTTTCTCTCTTTCGGCTTCTTCCTCTCTCAAGGATTTTTGACCAACTTTTATTAATCGGTCTTTCTTCTCCCTTTTCCTCTGAAGTTTCCTCAAGAGCGAATTGAGATTGCTGTGTCTTGCGAGCTCACTTAGTCAACCTCATCTTCTCCACTTTGCAAGTCTTGAGTCAATTGTGAATTTATTTCAACAAAATGTTTATCTAGCAAGACTGAAACAAATTCTTCTGCTCCTACCTCCTCTAAAATAGGCTTGCGGCATCGTAAGCTTTTCATATGCTTTTTGTTTTCTAGGCTTAATTCCTGTACTGTTGGTGTTTCTTCTTCAGCCGAAACCTTAAACTGGTTAGAGTTCGAAGTCTCGGCAATTATCCATATTTTAAACTGGTTAGAGTTCGAAGTCTCGGTAATTATCCATATTTTTGGTGACTTTTTTCCCCCTTTTCTTTGTACAATCTGCAGACTGCCACTCTTTATGTCGCTCGTTTGGTGGTTCTTTAAATTTAGAATTTACATACTTTCTTGTAAAGAGTCTGTATTCATGACATTTATTTGTGGCTCTTTTGCTGGTTCTTTAAATTTAGAATTTACATAGTTTTATTCATGGCATTTATTGCACTTCAGGAAGGCATCTACTTTAACACAAATTCACCCACATAAAAATATTGGAGATTTGGGGTCAGTTTTATCTATATATTTATTTTACCCAAACAAAGACAACATTTAGATTATCTTCTTAGAATCAAAAGATAAACTCCAACTATACCCCTTGGCTTCATAAAATAAAGACTATTTTTGAAAGATTAAATCATGATCTTCATAAAATAAAGACTATTTTTGGAAGATTAAATCATGATCTTCTTTTAAGTTCAAATAAAACACATAATATCCTCTCCCACGAAAATAACATTGCATCCTACCAAAAAGGAGGGACTACCCATTCTTGTTAATCCACATCTTCGTCGTTCTGGGCGAAGGCCATATTTATGTTAAAGGACCTACCAAACTTTTTTCAGACAGCCCTGTGGCTTTCTTCTTAGCTGAGATGCAAAAGATCTTTATTTCAGGAGCCGAAGCTCTCTTCACAAAAACGTGGAGCGGGCCGAGATGGGACTTGAGGGAGCTGAATATCCGCTCGATGTTTGAAGGATTCATCCATTGGATCCGGATCAGCAGGATCGGTCAGATCCATAACTGCGCTAACCAGAGCCAGAACCGAAGCCGAGCCAACCTAATAATCTTTTTGGAGCGATTATTAGCTTATCCTCCTTATCACAAAAAATAATAACTTAAACTATGCAACTCTAATCAACTCTTATGAAGTCAAATTTATTTATAACTCTTCAACCATGCAACTCTAATAAACTCTGTTAATGTTAGCATCTTGGGCTATGTCGTTATAACTCACCGACCATCTAATAAACTCTTTTAATGTTATTAGCATCTTCGGTGATCATCAACTGCCTTGCAGTAATGATTTCATGATCATTAATTGCCTTAGAGTAATGATTGCAGATTTATTGTTGGTCATTAGATCTTAAATATTTAGATTCAACAGCCACCAATAAACTTACGATAGTAATCAGTTGTACTTGTACCTGACCTCTTTGTCATCATTCTCTGCTTTGGGTGGCCACTGTATTGTGACGTCTATTTGCATTTGTTCTTTCTTTATACACGTTTTTGTTTGTTTGGCTCATGGTCCCTACGTTTGTCTGTTTTCATTGTTTCATCTCCATTTTCTTATATATCTATTTTAAGTTTTTTTGGGGCTTCCTTTCACTTTATTTTCTCTTAACTTGCTCAGGAATATGTTTTTTCACCATTGTCCTCTTCTGTATTTCCTTCAATTGTACTTTTCTGTTTTCTTTGATTCCCGCGTGTGGCTTCCTTTGTCTTGATTTAGTTTTTCTGTTTTCTTTAGTGCTATGTTTATTGAATCTTCTTTGGATTGCTTCGTAATGTAATGTCTAAGAAAATAGTATGGCTAAATATAGTACATTTTATAAATACAATTATGGAAGTAGACATTTTATAAATACAAATACATGCATTTTAAAAATTTTAGAAATTTAAAAAATATAATTTTCATTCAAAATTTTGAAAGATTTTAAATCATTTAAAATTCTGCCCAGGAGGGATCCAAAATGCAACCTGTGGATCTTCCATGAATAGGCGACATAGGAGTCGATCCCACCCTGCGACCCCACTAATCTTAAAAAATATGGAAGTTGCTCTGGGTTCATTGATCTGTTAGGATATAGAAAGTACCCATAGTCTAAAGGGGGTTCATTTGGGGGGGTGCATTTTTGCTGCCCCATTTCTGAAGGCTGGAATTTGTTGCAATTTATATCAGACTAAAAAAAATGATGTTCCATACATTTTCCAGTCAATAAAAAATGTTTCACCGCTGAAATTTCACATGAAAATGCACCAAAATTTGAAGATGTCAGTGGCTGGAAAAATACTGCATTTTATCATCACAAGCATGTTCACTAATCTGAAAATTTTCTGAATAATTCATAGGTGAACATGGCTGGAAATTAATGGCAATCAATAGTAAATGCATCATCATTTTCCAGCCATCATCGTCAATAGTAAATAATCAAGATGAAGACCATCAAATTCAAAAATTTGGAGACTACCACAACTTAACAAACCCTTGTTTTCTTGGGAATGAGGTGGATGTTTGAGTGCTCTCACAAAAAATATTTTCTTCATGTAGAGTTGCAAAAGATTTTTCAATGGCTTCATCAACCTTGTGTTCTTCAAAATCTAAAATGTTATGCATAAGAGTTTCATAGCATGAGGAAGAATATAGGTCCTCCAATGCCTCATCCTCATAAAAGGCATAGGAGTTGTGAGGATTTTCAAAAGGTCCTTCAACTTCCCAATACTTACAAAAAAACCTCGATCAAACCTGCAAACGAAGATTTAGTTCCTTTGCCCAAAGATCCAAACCAATCTCTTGCTTCTCCTTTCAAACAATGGAAAAATAATCTCATAATAAGTTCTTCATGATCAATATTAATTTCTGAAGCTTAATCCATAAAAGATGCAGTATGTTGTGTGGCAAGATGATTCTCCCATGAAACTTTGGAACATGTGAAAACCATCTTGAAGGAGCCTTGCCTTATTTCAATACCCAAGAATGCCCAAATAATCAAAAGCATAGTAAATACTAGCATGCCATGGTGCCATATTGATTTCTTCAAATATGGAATGGAAGTCTGAATACAATCTTCATTACCTCATACCAAGATGTAGAGTCACCAAAGTGAGGCTTCTAGGTGCCTTTCAATTAGTTGTATGTGCTCAACTCTACATCCAAGAAAGTCTTTAAAAATTTGTGAGGAACAAGGGCTTCGTCCCATCATGGAGCTGCCATATGAACAATAGACATTCAATACATATACTCATAAAATGTTAAATGTAGAAAGATTACAAATTCGGGCAATGGACTTTATCCCTGCCAACGACATCAAAATTTATCATCCAAACCCTTCTTGCGATGAATCCTTAAACTACAAGCAATACCTTGGTGGAATTACGAGGGGCTACCCAATGTCAATATAATAGCTCCCTCACTCTCTTTAGGTTGGCTCTCCTCTAGTACAAGGGGGCTTCCCTAGGAATAGGATTACTAAAATTATTTCATGAAAGCTCAAGGTGAAAAGAAGCTAACTTTAGCAAAGCAAATTTCCAAAAGATATATTATAAAATGGGTGATGGGAGGATCAAGATAGTGTCAAGTCCATTGGGCAAGTGGAGTGAAAGGATAACAATAGGAGGGTGTTATCTTATGTGATTGTGTAGCCCAGATGAAGAACCTATTACAATTTTATATTTTTGTCCACTAAAACCAAAAATTACTTTGAGGAATCCGAATTAAGAAAGACCTCCAAAAGGGCATGAGGGTGAGTCTACTATTGTAAAATGTAAATTATAGCTAATGTGAATTAAGGAAGAAGATGCATAAATATATTTTCCAACAATAAATATAAGGAACTTAAAGGAGAATGAATCACAATTAAATTTCCTCTTTATAAGGGCACAATTTTCTTCTTGAGGGAGTTTGTTAGAAATATATATTTTTTCCTTGGAAAAAGAATCAAAATTTTATAAATCACATTTTGTAAGGTTTTCCAACCTTCTTGACAATACCAACACTCTATCCTCATGGTGCCGATACATCAACCAAATCCAAAGCATTCAACATAAAAAATATTTTGCTTGACCCAATACTCTAATGGTAGCCCCTATATACTATATTAGTAAGCATATTCACTTTGGTGCTTTAAAAATCTGTTACAAACATTTACAATCTTCCATCATTACTAAAAAAAACTCAATCCTGGTCACAAAAAACAAGAAAGTAAACCTCCTAGATGACAATGAACATTTTTCAATTATTCCATTATAAGGGATTCCACATTTGCTTAAATGTATTATATGAAGGGACTTGAATCATATTCATATAAAGTTTCTCCTGGTTGTTCCCACCCGTGCCATAATCTTGGACCTACTTGCAAACCTTCCTTGGATATTAAATTTGCAATCTTATTCCTTTCTCTATATACATGAATAAAAGAAATAATAGGGATTGTATCAAACATATTCATAACCTCTTCAAACATAGGTCTTAGAAAATGTTTTCTAATGCCCTTTTCTTCTATGAATTTTTCGTACACCTTGTTTTAATGTCATCCTTAAAATCAATTTTAAGGCCACCAACTTAGCTTTGTTGTTTGTGCCTCTTGTCAAGACTTGCTTTGTATTTATACCATTTTTTGTTGGATAAATAAAGAATCCCCCCAATCCCACCAATTTGTGGCCCCCCTATGCTTCCCTATCAAATTAGTGTTAAAGTTTAAAGTTAAGTTAGGATTTTAAACAAAAAATTAATTTTAAGATATAATTTTCATTTCTTTCAACTTTAACACTCACTAAGGATCAATGTGTTGAGGTTACGGTTTGAAACAACTTTAACAAAAATGCAGAAATACACAAAACACCACTGATATAAAACATTATGAATAGTAAGATACCAACAATAGTGAATTTAAACTAAGCTAATTAACAATCATAAATCAGATATGATAAATTAGTTTAGGGTAGTAAACCTTCCTTATACTCATAATTACTTTTAGATCAGATCTTGCCTCTCAGAGGCCAGACAATAAAATGGAACAAATATGACCCTTACCTAAGGGCATGGACATACCTGAGAGAGAGAGAGAGAGAGAGAGAGAGAGAGAGAGAGAGAGAGAAAGTGCTATAGGATAGGGTTAGACAAGTATAGGAGAGAGTGCGAAGGTCTAGACAAGGTACGACATAATTAAGAACAACCCAAAGACATTAGTATAGGGACCCAACAAATGTCCAACAATGAATGGAAACCTTAAACACTTCACAAGACCTCACAATAGTGGACGATAGCCTTAAAACCCTCACAACAGTGCCAAACAGACCTCAATCAAGCAGAGGCAACCTCACAGGATGACTTAGCAGAGGATAGCAACCTTAAAACATGAAACGACATCCTTACATAAGTAACAACATCCTCAACCATGGAAACAACAACCTCACACAGGTAGCCACACCCTTAAATAGGGCTAATCAGACCTCAATCAAGCGGATGGCAGCCCTAATAGGCAACAATAGCCTCAATAGGGTAGTGGCACCCTCAAACAACAATCCACACAAGTAATGACGCTCCCAAATAGTCCAAACAGTCCATGGAAGTCACAAGAAGATAAGCAACATCCCTAAGACAATCACCAACAACAAACAAAAACCAAGGACAGTCCACAATAGCAGGAGACACGCAACACCCGCAATAAAGTCCACTCAAGCATTGACAAATTCCACACAGTCAAAGATGGTCCACAACTCACACGTGTGAGACAGAAGAAGGGTAAACAACTTTCAAAAGAACAACCCTAAGTAATAGATCAAGAAGCATAGAAACCCCAAGAGAGCGCCCAAGGACAAGAAGCATAGAAACCCGCGTCACCCACACAAGACTGTTGAAAACCTTAGACATTCATACAAAAAATCAAAGTCGAGTTATGTCTTCAAGATGCCAAAATAATGAAGGCTATGCTTTTATTTATAACCTCTTAAAGGCCTTCTAGAAGGTTTTCCTTCTAACTTTCCTTTAACATTATGGTTACATTACTAAAGTCAAGACATCGTGCTTTTAGGGAGGTTGCCACACAATAATATAATTTAATACTAGGGCATCTTAAGGTGAGGGTTACACATAAGATATAACAAAGGGTAATTTACCACACCTAAGAGGGGCACTATCGCATAGGTCCAATAAGGGAGGGGTCAACATAAGACTAACCCAACACAAGGCTAACAAGAAGGGGAAGACAACCCTTCATCCATAAGTCAACAAGGTGGGAAAACAACCTTTCTAACCACATGTAACAATAGGTTGGGAAAAACAATCTTTTATCTCTTTCTTTCAATGTATGTGGTCCACAATTGTTCCATACAATAACTGGAAGTTTTATCATCACAATATAAGGAAGGTTCAGACTTGATGATGTGATCCTCTGGTCCTCTTGACTACTCCTAATGGTAAAATTCTAGTGACTTCATCAAGGGGTGGCTAGTCCTTGATGAAACAACCTTGCTCAACCATCAAGGAGAGGAGGGAATCACACATCATCATCTTGGTTAACTGACCAAGATCCACCTAGTTAACTGATCATGAATACACTTTTAGGACCTGCTTGGTCCCTTACCAAGAATCTACCTGGTCCCAAACCATGATGTCTCTGTCTCTGCCTGCAGGATCTACTTGGTTCTCATGACCAAGAAATTGTCTAGTCCTTGACCAAAATTCCCTAGAGATGGATAAAGGCCCTAACCACATGCTAGGGACTTTTCCATGGTTCCAACCTGCTTATTCCTAGACCAAGAACCCCATTAGACTATCGGGGGCCCTAAATACCTGCTAGGGACTTACACTGCCTGGTTAACTGACTAGGAAACCTAGTTGATTGACTAGGGTGCCATTCTCCCTGAGAGTGGCTCTCGCAGCTACATTATATTGAACAATTAGGCCCATGCTCCCAATCTATCAATGATTTCATTGGTCACCATTAAAGGGAGCTTGATATTACCATATTGTTTGAACTAGTTGAGAATTGATAATCCTAGTTGTTACAATGTAAATTAGTAGGCAAAGTTAAAGCCCCAAAGAACACGACTAGCCCAACTGCAACCTAGAGGTGTTACTGTCACCTCTATAACTACCTCCCTACACTTCTAGTTGGCTACTCTCCAACTTGAGGGGGGATTCCCTAGATAGGATTGCTAGGCTATATCAATGAGAGCATAAAGGTGATTTGAAGAGTTGGCTGTAGTAAAAATTGAGGTATTTTTGTAGTATAGCTTAAAGGGGTGATGGGAGGACCATGAAGACTAGTACCAATCCGAGGGCGATAAAGTCAAGGGAAAAATGAAAGCAAATGAAAAGGGAAGAGTTCTTGTAATAGTTAGGAGAATTGGATCCCTTTCGCTGCCAACCAATAAACCCTAACATGTTACATCATAATTATGAAAATCACTAGGAGCTCCCTTGGGGTGCCTACTCAAAACTATGTTGATAGGGTGCGTATTATACAATAGAGTATGCCAAGTTCCTACTCTATAAATATGACTTAAAACAATGTAATATCCATGCTTAAGCCAACAAAGGAAACAAAGCCCACATGCCATTTTGCAACATTAAAAGATAAGAACCAAAAACCACTTACAAATGGAGATGAAAACCCTTGTACCTTAATTGCTCCATAAGATATAACATTTAGGCTTTAAAAAAAGAAATGTTCTCATATCCAACCATGAAAAATGTGTGAGATAGAAAATCCTTATATAACTTTGATCTTATCAACTTCTTTCAACAAAATAATCATGGATGGAGAAAATCATTACAACTACACTAACCCTAACAAATCTCTAACTAACTCCTAACAAAAATCTCTAAAAAATTATCAAAGCCACAATTACAATGTTTAAGATACCAAAGACCCAATAAAGAGAGCACCTCCATAAAGCAAGGAACAAATACCAAGGTAAGGAACCTCATAAAGCTTCCAAAGGCTATCCCAATATTCAACACCACCCCATAAAATGGATCAAACACTCTAAGGTATGAATAATTTTTTTTTTTTAATCAGCAGAAAAAATTCCAGTCCTTGTTATTCATTTAAGAATCAAAAGGCTGCTTATACATATCATCCATATAGAATGGGCTTTCAAGCGGTAAAGAAAATAATGGGGATCCCACTACATACCAAACCATTCCCCTTTGAGAGAAAAATACCGTTTCACTTCATCCAAATAGAACGACCGTTGGGGTACTCCATGTTAGTCAAATAAGGCAAACCATTTAGTCAAACAAGGCAATGCGTATGCTATGCTAACTTACGACTTCATGCCCCATGATGGAAAAACTCAGCCCCACACATTCAACGATGATCCGAATGACTATTTTGTCTCGTATGGCATTATTCCTCTAACGATGTGATGAAATGGAAAAAAAAAGCTAAAATGCGGTAAAATGCACTAAAGTCAAAAGTCAAATTAAATCTTAATGAAATGACATAGAGGAAGTGTCGTTTCTTGTTGTTTTTAATGGAAGGTGAATTTAACTTTGGTTAAAAGCAACACATTTGAGGTGAGTTTGGAGTGTAGTGAGTCACCAAAGTTTGAAAGGGTGGGAACCCTCATAAGATCACGAGAGAATAATTCATGTGATTTGCGACTTGAGCGATGTGGAAAATCAAGGTATTCGTTGTTGGATAGTTTGGCGAGTGTGTGTCTACAATGTAAAGTTGGCATCTCCCCATATCAATTACAACGAACATATCCCATTAATTTCTCAAGTGAACTAAACCTTACGCTCTCTCCATCTCGTGAAGGATCACGCCTTCTTCTCTTTGGTTGGCGACTTGTATACTTGGAATCTGTTGAATAGTTTGGTGGGGGAGCCTATTGAGAGGTATCACATACTACTCTTAGATCCACTCCACTCTTCTCATGTTTCTCTCTAAGTTTACTCGCCTCATCTTCATTTGGTTGGTGCACCCTCCAAGGGTTTGTAAACTCCATGAAAGAAAGTTCTTTTGCCTCATTCTAGATGGAACCAAGGAATATCTGTTCATGCTGTATTGTCCATTGTTATATGTTAATAAAATCGAAGGATTTGGAGGCTCATGTTCTTGTGGCAAGTTGTGCATATGATATTTTCCATATGAGGTAATATTGTTCATTTATTTTGCTTTGCATAGATCAACAATCTGGCTTAGAGGGATCTTTGTAGCACATAGGATAGACCTTTGAGGGTTTCAATTTTCCTATTTACTTCCTTGCTATTAGAGATATACGAGTTCATGCTTTATTCAACTATATTTCACGATCTTTTGGTTTTCTAACTGTGGGGTGTACTAGATCTAATGTGTTTTGTGCAAGCTTAATCAGTGTTTGGTTCCCTTTCCTAAGCTAAAGGTTGAGCTAAGTTGCATCGTCCTTTGCTTTGAATTGTTGGTTAAATGAAAGCATAGCATTCTTTTTTATCTACGGTCCAATCTCCAAGATTTCTAAAAAGATCAAGACTTGAGCAGTTGTTTCCCTTCTTTCTACAAAAATTACAGTATTTTCCTCCTTGTTACTTTTTATTGCAAGTTAAATCAGATCTAACAAGTTTATCTTTCAATTTTTCTTGCATTAGTTTAGATATTAAATATTCAAGTTTCATCTTTTGGCTTAGATCTAAAAAAAGTTTGCTTTGGTACTTAGAAGTTTCAATCATTTCCATTATCTGCAAGTACTAAAGTAGTGTAAAATTTTAGTGTAAACATTGGACTAATCCACTAATCTTCCATTTTTAGTTTGCTGGTTTTTATGCTTATTTTGCAGGAAGGAGGACGATTAGAAGGCCCTTTGAAGGCTTGAACCATTCAAAAAGACTCTTCCAACCCCCCATATTTTTTTCCCCTTTTCTTCATTCCCCTTCTCTTAGAAACTTGTAAACTTTTTGCTCCTATTTTCAAAGGACAAAAAGCTTTCCGAAAAGAAAAGATTGTAATAAAAGTTAATAAAGAGCAAGTGGGATTACGACTCCCACACCCCTCTTCCCCCATTTGGGGAAGCCTATATATGTACTTGAAATGGTTTGATTGTTTTCTGTAGGTTAGTTGTAGTCATTCTAGACCAATCGTTGTTTCTTTCAAGTTTATAATTTCTTTTAAAGTAACCAAGTACTTACCCAGCCTCGCTTTCCCGAATACGGCATCCAGGCAAGAAAGAGATTCTTGGTTGTAGAAAGTAGAAAACTCATATTTTTGCATGTTTAATTTATGTTTAAAATTAAAATTCCATGACTATCTTGTATCACAAGCACACAATTCGTCATTGAAGGGTTGTATAATTGTTATTTGCTTTCACTAATGAGAACAAACATTTGCCACTACCTTATATGCTCTACCCCTCTCAACTTAGTCTGAGGCTTGGGGACACCAAAAGGGGTATTGTGCATCCATTAATTCCTCTCATCTAATTAATCAATTCATATTAATAAAATATACAACCCTTATAACATTACGAAAATATGGGGTAACAAAACCTGAGAAATAGTGGGCAAATTCTTCAGGGAAAGTGAGAAAAACTAGAAAGCGGTCGTGGGGTCCCGTTAGGCTAGATCCTTGTTGGTGTAGTGTTCGACACCCCCCACTACTCCATCTAGCCCACATTTTCCTGTGCAGAGCCACTCTTCTTAGAATCCTGACATATTCTCGATACTTCACAGTATATCGAGAATTCCCTTTCCCATAACTTATTTCATCCTTAATAACTAAAACTCACCAAGAACAAATTGCAAAATATTTTCAATTTCTTCAGGAACTACTATTCGACTCCATTTGACATTGGTTCATTTACAAATCTTATTTTCTTTAAGTCATTTCATATTGTGAATCCTATAATCTCTTATGCTATTGAATTAAGCTTTATTTTTTCAATTTATCTTGTTCCAGTATTTTCCTTCAATAAAATCCTAACAAACTATCTAATAAGCCATTAAAATCAAAAGAACCTTAGTAATTCTTTTTAGGGACTACCCCTCTTGGCTCCATTAGGAGTGGACTAAACGGAGGAGTCAGGATTAGGTGACAACACCTGACTCGAGACTTTCCCCCAAGGACATACCAAGCAGCTTGAATATTTTTTCTACGCCCTCCCCAAGTGTGTGTGTAAGGCATCAACACTTTTTTCTGGCTCCAACTGCGGGATGTGTGCTTGTTCTAGTCTCTTAGGCAAGGAGAGAATATGAGAACAATAGAATCTTCGGTTTATTATAACCTGTAAAAACATCTCAAGTTGACAAGAAAACCTCAGTAGCACAAGTTTTATGAAAAAGAGCCAATGATCCAAATGTTGCTTTAAATGACAGAATTTAACTAAAAATTTATTTATTCCTAAGTACGGAAGGAAAATGTGAAAAGTAAATTCTCACTTTAAGGAGATTATTTTCCTACTCTAAGCATAACGTAAAAACCTAGGTGTAATCGAAAATCAAATTTGGACACCTATGCATTTTATTATTATAAAAAAGTTTTTCCTTGCCTTTGGTTGCCAACCAAAGTAAGGACATATTTTTCAGAAAATGAAAACCTGCGTGAATATTCAAGATGGAAGGGGTGGATGGGAGATTATAATCATGGAGAAGGTCATTGAACTACTTCCCAAACTAGAAATCCCTCTTGTAGGCCTCTTCTATCCAATACTGGATAGGACTAATGTACAACTTTGCATGATGATGTAGATCATCGTACTCATCGAAAGGGATTATCTGTTGATAACTCTGTGTGTAAGCCCCAAACTGCTCCAAATCACAAGGAACCTCTGTATGCAAAGATGACGATTGAGAAAAATATTCAACAAGTTGCACCCAATATGTTTTTTCACTGCACTGCTTCTCCAAATACTCATTACATATACTCAAATGCAACTATGACTGATCATATGAAAACTCTAACTGTTCTTCTTTACAACTTTCATAAGTCTTAGAATAAACACTTCCCCTACTGGACATATAATAGATGGGATTCTCAAAAATATTTTCAAGAATATCATAGGTTGTATTTTCAATAAAACTCCAATAGTCATCATCCCCTTCTATGTCAGATATGAAAGAGTGATCATCACTGGTACCAAGTCCCTGGCTATCTCCATCCTCCTTATGATCATAACAACCTTCTTCAAAAAGATAGGTTTCAAAGATATCACAAGGTACCAAATTTTCCAAATATTTGTCATCAGATGGAGAGCACGGAGGATTGTCATCACACAAAACTTCAAAGATTGGATTTTGAAATAAAGTCAAATAGTCATCATCCATGTCAGATATAAGGGAATCTTCATCACATGTATCATGCTCCTGACTATACTAGTCCTCCTCCAGATCATAATCATATTCTTCAGAAAAAATGTCAAAAGGTAATAAACCTCGTAAACTATTATCATTATGCTCATTACAAATTTCATCATAAGTTTCATAAGCTTATGTAATGGTTTCATATTGAGATTGATCTAGACTACAAATGTGATCCTCATCACTAAAATAATCATGGGAGTGTCCCCAATCTTCAATATTCTTTGTTGATGTGATATGAGTAGGGTCTTCAACAATATTTTCAATTAATGGCTCTCCATGTACAAACTCAATGGGGTCATCATGGATTTCTTCTTCATTATGATCTCTTGGAGGTAGCACCGAATACCTATCATTTCTTATCGTGATGAAACGAGGTAATTTAGGGTCTTCCTCATGATAATCTATTCAAGGCAAGGAAGCGGAAAGAAACCTTTTCAGGAACTTGTCTAAATCTTCCATGCCAGTCTTTCCTATATGCCACTGCCTCAAGAATATTCTAAGGAAGCCTGCTAGGGAAGTAATACCTTTATTTGGAAGACCATTGAGATACCATTCACAATCATTTCCTTGTAGAGTACTAACAAACATCTCCATCGTATTATCTTCATACAAAACATTGAAGTCAACCATAATTTTAAGAAAATATATGACATGTCAGATTTCTGCATGCTTACTTCCCAGAAGATAGGTAGATGATCATATATATCTTCACCATTATGATAATTAGGAAATCCTGGGATGTTTGAGAAGTTGATGGAAGGATATTCAGTGGAAACCTGAGCTCTTTCCTCATCCATATTGTTTACTCAATAGCAAGCATTTGATATAACCATGGAGTTGTCAAAATAACGAGCTTTGAACATTTTTCTATGTTGGATAGGCTCATCTACACACAATCAATCTCAACAATTTATATGAGAAACAAGGGTTTTATCCCTTCAGTGGAGTTGCCATGTGAAAAGAAAAATATGTATCATAAAAATTTTCACAAAAACTTCTGTTTTTTATTTTTATTTTATTTTTTCTTTTCTTTGTAAAAAGGAAAAAAAGGTTAGGAGTCGACAAACAAAGAATCAAAGATTTACTTAATCATTCATCGTACAAATCAAAAACAAAAAGAAAGAAAAAAATTGTAACCCAGGAATAAAAAGATTTATCCCCGGTAATGATGCCAAAAAGTGTTGCCACCTTACACACACCTCGGGTGGGAACGCATCAGAAATATTCAAGCTGCTTGGTGTGTCCTTGGGGGCAAGTCTCGAATCAGGTGTTTTCACCTAATCTTGACTTCTCCGTTTAGGCCACTCCTAACTGAGCCAACGGGGGTAGCCCATAAAAAGAGTTACTAAAACTCTTATGATTTTAATGGTTTACAAATTAAATAGTTTGTTAGGATTTTATTGAATGAAAATATTGGAACAAGATAAATTGCAAAAATAAAGCTTAATTCAACAACATAAGATAATATAGCATTCCCAATATGAAATGACTTAAAGCAAATAAGATTTGTAAATGAACCAGTGCCAAATGGATTCGAATAGCTGTTGTTGAAGAAATGAAAAATGTTTTGCAATTTGTTCTTGGTCAATTTTAGTTCTTAAGGATGAATTAAGTTATGGGAAAGGGGATTCTCGATATACAATGAAGTACTGAGAATATGTCTAGATTCTTAGAAGAGTGGCTATGCATGGGAAAATGTGGGCTAGATGAAGTTGTGGGGGGGTGTTCAAAACTACACCAACAAGGATGTATTCTAACGGGACCCCACGGTCGCTTTCTAGTTGTTCCCGCTTTCCATGAAGAATTTTCCCACTATTTCTTATGTTCGTTATGCCAGATTTTCGTAATGTTATAAGGATTGTAGGTTTTATTAATATGAGTTGATTAATTAGATGTGAGGAATTAATGAATGAACAATATCTCTTTTGGTATCCCCAAGTCTCAGACTAAGTTGCAAGGGGTAGAGCATACACGGTAGAGGAAAATATTTGTTTCGAATAGTGAAAGCAAATAACAATTATACAAGTGAGTTCTCGTTTCCATGAATCTGAAAATGAAGACCAAGCTATCGTTGATCCATCCACTTGGAACCCTCCTGCATTGCACGCAAATGATATTTATAAATCTGAGGGATTTCTCAAAAAGAAATTGTTGCTTAAAGAAGTTGAATTAACTGTCAAAATTTCTGGTCCAACTACTCAAATTGTTTCACTCCCGATGTTCAGTGAGAAAGATTTACAAAAGTTTGCCCAGTATGTTGAAAATAGAAAATATTACTATCTTCATTTTGGGTGAAGTCGTATTGGTTTAGCTCCTCTGTTTCAACAAGGAATTAACACTCCTTGCAGAGCAGAACTGTTTGATACCCGACATCAAACTTATGATCATGCCCGTATCGGAACCATAACCGGTAACCTGTCAAAAGGATGCGAGTATGGAACTATCTTTCCTGATTATGCAATCAGCCTCACTGAAAAGAACCTCAAAGATTGTTGAAAAATGATGGTTGGAGTTCAAGGTCTTGAAATGAATGAAGATTCAAAATTTCGGTCTGTAATTATTCAAACCTCTTTCATGCTTACTAATACTATTCACCCGAAGTTAAAACAGCCCATACTTAGACACTGTGTTACCACAGGAATCAGCAATGCTGAAGTTGAAGGTGTCTCATATGATGAGATAGGTCTCCCTAATGATTGGTATTTCCAGTACCAAGCAATTAAAGATAAACCTCATCACTCTAAAGATAAAAGAATTATTGCCAAAGATGGTCTTGTACAAATCATTCCTAAAAAACCTAAAGTTCCTAGACCTTTGGTAAAGCCAAGAAGACACACTGTATATAATCCTGATTCACAGCCTCATGAATCATCTTCGTCTGTCTCCATTACATAATTACCTAATCCACTGGTTCAAGAAGTTTTACCTTCTCTCCCTATTATCAGAGAACCTGTCCCAGAGCCAAGTACCAGCACCTCTATTGAGTCAAAGCCTTTTTTTCATACTTCTCAAAAAATGTATAGGACTCGTCCTGTTTACGAACCCATGGAAGAATGGCAGTTCCAAAACCGTCGTTTTGTAAGAGGGGGGAAATGGCCACCAAAAGATAGATTTTGTACATCATCTTCTCATTCTCGTCAACCACCCACTAGAGCCGATTGTAATCCTCTAGTTGAACACAACTCTTCCAATACTCAAGAATTAGATCAAGTCTTCCAACTAGGTAACTACATTACTACCTGGTGCGCTCATGCAGAAACAGTCATGGATGAACTCGGTTGTCAAGCCGATATGGTCCTTGAACATATGAAAATAATAGAAGAAGATAAGAGAAAAGCAAGAGCAGAAAAGGAAGCAAGAAGAAGAAAAAAAGGAAGAAAGAAAAGCTCGAGAAGAGAAAAGAAGAACATACGTCCCAAGATTCACTCCAGACATGAGTACTCAGTATTGGTGGAAAGATACTGAGGAAGAAGAATTAAAAAGATATGCATCTGAGAAATAAAAAAAATCTGCTACTGACAAATCAGTACAATTTGATGAAATTGAAGTCAGTAGACAACCCTCCAAGGAAGAAGAAAGAGATGAAGAAGCCACTCTGCAAGCAGAAAACATAAGGAAACTATCCTTAAGCCGCAGACAGTCATTTACTATTCCCAGGGCTAGAAAAGACAAGCTTAAACAGGAGACGATCTCTCTTGAAGAAGCTGCAAAAAGATTTCCTGCATTTATTCTTCCTTCTCTTCACAAAAATAAAGCACATATCTTTAGAGAAGCTAAGTATCCAAGGGTTGAAGAGGATTTGTTTCCATCAAACTCCTCTGGATATATATTGGATTTGGAAAACTCATCAGATCCAGGAGAATCCATCAGAGTATGTATTGGTGCATTATACCAGATGCAGGTTACAACTAAAATGGACAATATTGGGATTGTCACCTTAGCCAAGAAAAGGATGATAGGAATAGTTTATGATTGGTGGATGAATGGCACAAAAGACGAAAGAATAGCTGTTGCTCAGCTAGGTTTAACTACATTAGAAACACTGCTCAAAACTCAGTTTGTTCCCGAGCCTGTAGATATAAGAAAAGAAACATTAACGGATCTGTCAAGAATGGTCTTATCAGATTTAAAAAAGTTACCACAGTTTGGTCAAGAGTTCATGACAAAAGTGTATAAAGCTGGTCTAATCAATGACACACCACAAAAGATCTCCTTTTTATCTAAAATTCCTGGAAATTTAGGAGATATGGTTATGAAAGATATTGAAATGCAACAGAAAACATTAGATCAAATATATTGGATAGATTTGTTTTTTCGATGCAAAGAAAAAGTTAAATACTTATGTTGGCAAAAGAATGTTCATGATCTCAAGCCTAGTAGCTCTCTTTGTAAAGAAGTCCTGCCTTGGACTAAATTCCGGAAAAGTAAAAGAGCTCCTAAAATATCAAAAAGGTATGGTAAATATAAAATCAAAAGAGTTGCCAATCCTAGAAGACCATTTCCAAAATATCAGTTCATAAAGAAAAGAAGACAACCAAGATATAAAGGAAAATCAAATTGTTGTTATATTTGCAGGGAACAGGGGCATTTTGCTAATAAATGTCCTAAGAGTGGATCCAGTAAATTGAAAGCTTGTTTCCATGTAGAATATTTTGAAGATAATTGTTTTGTTGTAAATAGTGATGATGATGTATCTAGTGTGTATATAGTTACTGACTCAGAAGAAGAATTAGAAGAAAAAGTTGATGATCAAATGGATGAATTTGACTTCAATACAGAAGTCCCCAATGCATCTAAAATGTATAGATGTCCAGGATCAGTCTGTCAAGAAGATTATTCAGATATTCCTCTTACTGATGATGAAGAAGAACATTACAGTGACTACTTTAGTGAAACTGAAGTAGATTATGATTCTTATGTGTCAGAGTCTAAATCTGAATGCAGCAGTAGTCAAGCAACATCAGTAGCTTGGATATCTACTCAAAAGAAAATTGGTGCGAACCAACAAGAAAAAGAAATCAAAGCTTTTTGTCCTTATGAAAAAACAATTACTCTTTCCAAACCCTTGCCAGTCCTTGAATATGATCCTATTGCAGAATCATCCATTTTGAAGAAAAATGTTCGAACGAACAATCTGCTTTACATTCCTATCCATGTCCAGATCCGAGGAGACTGGATTCCAGTTGATAGTTTCATCGACACAGGTGGATCAAACAATCTTGCTCGACCCTCATTGTTTGAAGGTTTATGGAAACCTCTTAAACATATTTTAATGTCCGAGACCGTTGGCGGTCATGTTAATTTAACTCATTATATGGACCAAGTTTCTTTAAAAGTTGGGGGGAGTATTCTGAAAATTTCAGTCATTCAGCATTATGATCCTTCTGCTAGTCTATTCCTTGGAATTCCTTTTATAAATTTTGTGTTGCCATTTACAATCATTGAAGACAAAATCATTTGTACTATCAAAAAGAAAGCGGTAGGAGTTAAAAGACTCTTCCTTGCTAATTCTGAAGCACAATATGAGAAATCACAAAAGAAGGCAGCAGTTAAAAGACCAATAAATGATTCTAACGATTGATTAGATGTTTTGAAAGTCTATGAAGATAGGATGCAACAAAAGAATACAAAGCAGAAAGCAATAATTGAAGCAGATTGGACACAAGAGCAAAAGCAAATCTATGAAGATTTATTGAAGAATTGCTCAGACAATCCACAACAGTTTTGGGATGTCTCAAGCCCAAAACAGGAAATCAACACCATGCACGATAATGGTGTTACCGGTAAGATGATTCCATGCACACCACATGATGAAGTTGAGATGAGAAAACAAATTAATGAATTGTTAGAAATGAAGCTGATAGAACCCAGTCAGTCTCATTATTGTTGCTCAGCAATGTTAGTTCGGAATCATGCTGAGATTGTTAGAGGAAAAGCACGAATGGTTATTAATTATGGTCCTTTGAATGCCATTACATATGATTTTAAATATCCTTTGCCTAGGATCGATACCATTCTGCAAAAGATTCAAGATAGTTAGATATACAACAAGTTTGACATGAAGTCTGGCTATTATCAGATTCAAATAGAAGAAAGAGATAGACACAAAACAACATTCACTTGTGCTGCAGGTTTCTACCAATGGAATGTTGTGCCTTTTGGAATAAAAAATGCTCCTTCATACTTTCAACGTCGAATGGATTCTATATTTGGAAGGTATGATTTTATAGTCTCTTACATTGATGATATTCTGATTTATAGTAAGAGTCCTGAGAAGAGCATATAAAGCATCTGAAGATATTTCTTGAAGAAATTCAGAAGCATGGAATAGTTCTGTCGGAAAAGAAAATGAAACTATTCCAAGAAGGTATAGAATTTTTGGGGATATATATTGAAAAAGGTAAAATACAAATGCAGCCCCATGTTTTGAAGAAAATAATTGAGTTTCCTGATGAACTCAAAGATGTAAAATCTATACAGATATTTTTAGGTGTTTTAAATTATATTCACAAATATATTCCAAGACTGTCAGAAAAAACTGCACCCATCAGACAACATCTAAAAGGAGGATGGTCAGCAGCAGCCACAGCAGCTGTAAAATTGTTAAAGAATGAATGTGAGCATCTACTACATTTAAAGCCACCCAATGAAGGAAAATTAATTTTGCAGACTGATGCATCAGATGAGTTTTGGTCAGCAATACTGCTAGAACAAGTTGAAGATCAAAATGAAGAACTTTGTGGATATGCATCAGGGGAATTCAATGAGCACCAAAAAGGTTACTTCACTGCAGAGAAAGAAACCCTAGCCATCTTCAATGGCATACAAAGGTTTGAATTGTATCTTTCTCCTGAGAAGTTTCTGATTAAAACTGATTCTAAGAACTTTCAATACTTCTTAAAGGCTAAGTTATCAAGGCAAATGGCAAGAGGTAGGTTGTTGTCATGGCAAGTTTGGTTCTCTCAATATGATCTTGATGTTGAATGGGTCCCTGGTAATACAAACCATTTAGCCGATGCATTGACAAGAGAAATGAACAAGGCTTGCATAAATATCAGACTGCTAGAGCCTAATTACAGGGTATTTCCTCCATCAGAAGAACCAGACACTCTGCTAACCTTAGTAGAAAGGTTGAAAAAATTGGATGAGTATGCTCCACAGCCAGTAAAAGAAATAAAGAAAGTTGTTGGTATGAGAATACATAGAAATTCAATAATCAGCAAGTGCCAAGCGTGGAGATCCAGAAATATAGTTCCACAGTTGGGATTTTCCGATGATTTATTAAAGGTATATCCTCTTCCCAACAAGAAGTTAAAATTATATTTCATCAGTTTAGTTGATCTCTGCATGATCAAGTGGACAGAAAAAATGTTGCATACTCTAAGAGTTTTAAATTATTATAATTTGATTGGTTGTGTGGATTTTTCATTATCCATATATATGGGCGCAAGGATGAATAATTCAGATGTCATTGCCACTAATAGAGATTTGGGATATTTCCTATTATCTCTAAGAATTCTTGATTTACTTGATGAATTGGAAGCAACCTATATGCAGAACACAAATGAAAATTATGCTAATGATCATAGATTCCCACAATATGAGTTGTTTGAAGAATTTGCAGATTGGGAAATGAGAAATGGTTGCTGTAGAAAAAGGGTAACCAGAAGAGGTTCTCAATGTGTTGAACGAACCTTGCTGTATATAAGAAACTATGGTTCTCCTTGGGACTTTCAGGCGATTGATATACAAGAAGTTGTTTATCCATATCCTTTAAAGCAGTTATACACTACAGAAGTTATCAGCAGCTTCAAGCTTTCAAATAGTCCTGAAGAAATAGAAAAGGTTTGGCAATGGTGCACAGATTATCCAAGGTATAATTTGTATGATAAAAGACAGTTTATTATTCGGTTAGAAGAATATTTACAAGAGTCTACTGCTCTAAGGTTCATTATAAATAATAGAGCATATGTAACTATAATAGTAGCCTCTGGAGATTGGTGTGAAGATATTTTCCATTTGGTTAATATTTTGTTGTCTTCAAGAACTTGCTCTGCTATTATGTTTGAACTTGGATGGCAAGTTAGAGCACAGATCTCAGAACAATGTTCGAGATGGATTGCCCATGCAATCGAAGCAGAAGTAGTTGAATCCCAAAGGTTTACTCTAGAACATTTAGATGGAGTTGAGTTATTGGTTGAAAATGTACCAAGGTTAACAAAGCCGGTTCGAGATTCTTTCCTAGACATCGGGATAGATCCATTAGCTTTTCCCACTATAGTGGATCCGATGGAGCATCGAAAATTCCAGAAGGGAAAAGGAAAGATTACCATGTTAGACGACTCAGAGGCATCCAACTCAAAAGGTAAAGAGATTCAGATCGATGACACGACTTTTGAGGCTCCTACATTGTACATGGATGTCCCACCTGATTCCCAAGATCCCTACAATGAAGAACATAATTGGGAATACTACATCAATTATATCAACTCCAACAGTAGCGATATGGATTGGGATGAAGATTGTAATGATCTGTCAGATCGAAGTCCGAAAGGACAATGGTAGTGGAAACACTATTTGTAATTATTCTGTCTTTAATAATTGTACTCTAAATAAATGAGTAGACACCGTCGGCCAGTTGGATATCCGACATGACCCTCATTGATTTAGATTCTCTTTACTTTTGTCATGTCATTAGGGTAAGAGTCGGTCAGGTTTCTCCCGGTTGAGTCGGTTAGAATTTGCTATAAATAAAGCTCTCCAACTCTCATTCGGCACTTCAATTCGAATCCGAGTGCTCGAGATAACTTTGAGTTATTGTAATTGCTTTGCATTATCTCTGTAAAAGTTTGTTTTGATAATACTGAAGCCCTTTGGGCCACCTGTCAGACACAAGACAGTTCTCTAAGAAATTGATGCACGAAGCTGTTAATCCGGAGGAAGCCAGGAAGCCGTTGAGTAAGGCGCAACAAGAGTGAAGGAGTAAGTCGTCGTTGAGTCCGGTGTGGGTGTGCTGGATTAAATCCATTGGATGTGCTGATTGTGGTTGTGGAACGTCTGTACCTGCAAGTGTGTATTTGGTCAGTTTGTCAAGACTCTTTTTATAGTATCTTTTAAAGCTACCTAAAGTTGGTCTCTCTATTGATTATAATATTGAAAGATGAATTGTGTACTTGTGTTGCAACATAGTCATAGAATTTTAATTTTAAACATAAAGTAAACATGCAAAAAGATGATTTTTCTAATTTCTACAGCCAAGAATCTCTTTTTGTCCTAAATGTCGCATTTAGGAAAGCAAGGCTGGGTAAGTACCTGGTTACTTTAAAATAAATTATAAACTTGAAAGAAGCACTGATTGATCTAGAATGACTACAACTAACCTACATAAAAAAATCACACCATTTCAAGTACAGATTTGGGCTTCCCGCAAATGGGGGAAGAGGGGTATGGGAGCCATGATCCTACTTTCTCATTATTAACTTTTATTACAATATTTTCTTTTGGGAAAGATTTTTGTCCTTTGAAAATAAGAGCAAAAATTTTACAAGTTTTTGATAGAAGGGGAAAAAAGGATGGGGCGTTGGAAGAGTCTTTTCGAATGGTTCAAGCCTTAAAAGGGCCCTCTAATCGTCCTCCTTCCTGCAAAATAAACATAAAAACCAACAAACTAAAAATGGAAGATTAGTGGATTAGTCCAATATTTACACTAAACTTTTACACTACTTCAATACTTGCGGATAATGGAAATGATTGAAACTTCTAAGTAATAAAGAAATTTATTTTTAGATCTAATCCAAAAGATGAAACTTGAAGATTTCATATCTAAACTAATGCAAACAAAATTGAAAGATAAACTTGTTAGATCTGATTTAATTTGCAATAAAAAGTAACCAGGAGGAAAATACTATAATTTTTGTAGAAACAAGGGAAACAATTGCTCAAGGCTTGAATCTTTTTATAAATCTTGGATATTAGATTGTAGATAACAAATAATGCTATGCTTTCATTTAACCAACAATCCAAAGCAAAGGACGATGAAACTTAGCTCAAGCTTTAACTTGGCAAAGGAAACCAAACATTGATTAAGATTGCACAAAACACATTAGATCTGGAACACCCCACAATTAGAAAACCAAAAGATCATGAAATATAGCTGAATAAAGCATGAAATCGTAGATCTATAATAACAAGGAAGTAAATAGGAAAATTGAAAGCCTCAAACGCCCATCCTATGTGCTACAAGGATCCCTTTGAGCCAGATTATTGATCTATGCAAAGCAAAATAAATGAACAACATTACCTCATACATAAAATATCACATGCACAACTTGTCACAAGATCATGAGCCTCCAAAGCATTCAATTTTATTAACATATAACATTGGAAAACACAACACGAGCATAGTTTCCTTTCTTCCACCTAGAATGAGGCAAAATAACTTGCTTTTATAGAGTTTACAAACCGCTTGAGGGGTGTACCAACCAACCGAAGACGAGGAGAGTAAACTTAGAGAGAAACATGGGAAGAGTGGATTGGATCTAAGAGTAGTATGTGCTACCTATCAATTGGATCCCCCACCTAACTATTCAACGCATGCCAACTATACAAGTCGCCAACCAAAGAGAGGAAGGCAGGATCCTTCACGAGACGGAGAGAGCGTAAGGTTTAGTTCACTTTAGAAATTAATGGGATATGTTTGTTGTAATTGATATGGGGATATGCCACCTTTCTATTGGATACACACACTCACCAAACTATCCAACAACGAATACCCTAATTTTCCACATCACTCAAGTCACAAATCACATGAATTATTAGCTCGTGATCTTATGAGGGGGCGCACCCTTCAAACTTTGGTGACTCACTACACTCCAAACTCACCTCAAATGTGACAATTTTAACCAAATTTTAATTCAACCTCCATTAAAAACAAGAAAAGACACTTCCTCCATGTCATTTCATTAAGATTTGACTTGACTTTTTACTTTTTACTTAAGTGCATTTTGTCTTATTTTAGCATTTTTTTTTGTCACTTGGTTGCATCGTTAGAGGAATAATGCCATACGAGACAAAATAATCACATGGAGCATAGGAAAATTGGATCTTGAGGTAAAGGAGGTGATCTGAGATTTAAAGTGATCCCATCCACGCCAAAATGGACTTCGGATCTCACTCTTATTACATTTTGAAATTTTAAAACATTAGAAAATGGCCTAAAATTGCGGAAAATTTTATTTTCTTGGAATTGAACAAAGACACATGAACTTTAATAACCTTATAGGGTTTAACCACCAAGACGAAAATTCCACCTTTTGAGGAGCGATGAAAAGCTCGAAAAAATATACATTGCATAATTGACAAGGGAAAAAACACCTTGGAATGATCATATTGACATCTTAGTCCTAGGAACCCAAGTCCTTTACAAAAAGTTTGTCATGCTAGCAAATTTATTACAACAACCCTCGCGGGGAATGAAATTGCATTTATTGAAAATAAAAGGCCCAAAAATGGTCTTGGTGGATCATGGAACCTTTCGAGCATTGACAATGAACAACTGGCTTGTTCATGACTTTGATGGCTCACCAGAAATACACTGAGTTCAGAATTAATCGATAACATGCCGCTAGGGAAAAGGGAAAGGAAAAAGATAAGGATTAGGACTGTAGATTCGAGGAGGCAGATAAGGGGAAAATGATTTTCAAGTTACCCTAGGCCTAGGGCATCTAAAGAAGAGATGGCTTCCTAATGAGAAGAAGGAAAAAACCTAGTTAGACAACTATCCTATAAACCTAAGAGTAAACCTTAGAGGAATCCTACTAGAGGACGTACCTCTTCTTGCTAAGGTGACTGAAGGATGAAAATGACCTAGTCTAGAAGAAATGCATCCTTAAGGCTACAATTTAATCATGAACATACATCATCTACCAAAATTCAACAAAGAGATAAGAAGAAAACCTCAATGTGCTAGTGTTTAACCAACAAATCCGAGCATCACCTTGTAGGAGAATTTAGCCAAATAACTCCAAGAAAATCTTGCAAAACCAAGAAAAATATTTCTCAAGAGGAGTGCATCTTCTCCAAAGAGCCCTAGGGTAAAAGAGCAACATAGTATTGATCTCAATTCTCTTGTGTTTTGAAAATGAAGTGAGGAGATCTATTTATATGATCTCACACTCACTTTTTACAAAAATATGCAAGCCGACATGCCTTTAAAATGTCAATTCAAAATTATAAAATGTCAACTTAAAATTATAACAAAATAATAATAAAAAAATAACATAATGTAGGCTCAAGATAGGCTACCTGGGGTATTTTTTTCCCATAGGTTCCAAAAACTACTAAAATGAGTGAATCATTTTGAACGGAAGAATGGAGTGAGCTAGAGCGGGGGAGTTATACCCCATTTAACCTCGAGAATGCTATAAAATCCCTCAACGCCCTCCTCAAAACAACAAGAAGGCATGTCGTGGAAAATAGTTTCCATAGAGGAAAGAAGACCAGGGAGAGAAGGCACAAGAGTGCAGAAGGGCCGGGAGGGCGTCCTAAGTGGCTAATAAGGGATACAAATGTATCTCAACTAAAGCAAAGGCCACCAGAGCAAGAAAACAAAGTATGGGGTCATGTGACCTAGTTACTAATCCCTAGGAGCCTCAAACATCAACCCCAAGGTTAAAAACCCCAACAAAGGACAGTCAGCAGTGCCATTAAGCCATAGTACTCCTAAAGGAAGTATCAAAGGGCACATCCCTAAACACAATTGCTCAATAACACCCCTCCTAGTCGAAAAATGGCTCTCTCTCCCTAGGGAACATATGAAGGTGCATTGGGTACAGGTGCAACGTAACACTGGTTCCAACTGTGGGACGAGTACTCTTCCCGGGAGTGCTTGAGAAATTGTGGATCTTCTGGTACCTGTAGGCCTACACACACATCAAATATAGAAGGGATTAAAAGCGTCGTAAGGTAGACACTTCCGTCTTACCTTGTTTAAAATAAAGGAAACAAACTAAGAACAATACGATAAATGAATAACAAACTGACTGACTGACTAACTAACTAACACAATAATAATGAATATCAAACAATGTCGGGGAAGTACCTCTTAAGTTCCTTCCCATTGACAGGTAGAGGAATATTCTCACCATCTAGGTAACTCAGACGGAAATCATTTGGACCTACAATGTCAATAATTTGATATGGACCCAACCAAATACTATCAAACTTACCATGTTTACTTGGGTCTTCTCTTCTTTTATCCCACAGAAGAACGAGGTCCCCAATCTAAAGGTTGGGCTGCCAGGCCTTCTTCTCAAATTTTTCTTAAACTTTGTTGTGGTGTTCTGTGAGCTGATCGAAGGTATTCCTATGGTTCTCATCGAGCTCTATTAGGCTGTTGACTCTTCATTGATATATATATATGGATCATCCATATTCCGTTGGAGGATCTTGTATATCGTCAACTTCAAATTGATCAGCAAAGTGACATCTAGACCATACACCAATTCAAATGGAATTTTTATAGTTGATTCCTTTGTAGTGATTTTGTATGCCCATACTGCATACTTTAACTTACTATCCCAACACTTCTTATTATCACCAATGGTCTTTCTTATAATACTCATTAGATTCTTGTTACTTGATTCGACAAGTCCGTTTCCTTGAGGATAATAATTTGAAGAATGTGACAGTATGATATTATATTAAAAAAAATGTGGATAACTCTCCTCCACTGAAATCCTTTGCGTTATCTGTTACGATCTTAACTGGAGTTCCTAACCGAGTGATAATTATGTCTTCTAAGAAATCCGTGATAACCTTTGTTGTGGCTTTCTTTGTTGGAATAGCTTCAACCCACTTAGTAAAGTAATATGTATATGTTAGAAGCCATTTATGTCCATTGCATAAATTTTGTTTAAACTCATCGATGAAGTCGAGACCCCACTACTGAAATCGTGCTTCAACGATAACTAGATGAAGTGGTAAGGCTGCGAACTTCTGTCTCCATGCGAAAATTTGGAAAGGTTGACAACTATGCACATATCTGTATACATCTTGGAAGATGTTGAGCTAGTAATATCATGATCTCAAAATCTTATGAGTTGTAGTAGAATGTCACGTCCCTAATCTCTTGGGGACGGGATTACGACGCTACGACTATCATTTAAATGGGGAAACTAGCCCCATGAACATTGACATTTAAAAAAATGCATTGAACATAAAACATTACAGATGCATTATGCAATCTACAACGGAAGCAAAGACATTCATGCAATACATTCAACATATTCGTCATATTTCATTAAGCAAATACACTTGCAGAGATTAAACATAAGAGATACTTATCTTGAAATAAGCTTGTCCCTCAACCAGCTATGTCGTTGTAACGTTCCACCCAACCATAGGTCAGTGTGCTCATCAATCTCTTAGCAACACTGCCACCCCAGAGCTGGCAATGATTCCCATAAGGAATAAGGGAACTACAATAGGCTCACACATAGCCAAGGATATATCAAATTTCAGCCAAGCCAAATCTACATTTGGGTTTATCAGGATGCTAAGGAGGTGGAAGGTTGAACTGCTAAGATAGGGAGCTCAAGCATCGAGCTATGGACACCTAGACGAGATATGTCTTGGCTTTCCCAATCACTTACTCACCAAACACAAAGAAGCATCCCCTTCTCTGCTACACAGTCCCTCGGGCTATGCCTTCCCTTTTAGTGTTCTTCAGGGTGTGCAAGAAAGAATAACCAGCCCCTCTTGATCTCTCTATGTGGTTCCTTTCTAAACTAAGTTTTTCAAGCTAATTCTTTCTTCTTCCACTCCAAACTAGTTCAGACCAAGACAAAGGATGCATAAATAGAAAAATACAAGTTATAGGATTGATGAAAAATGTCATGGGAGCCAAAAACATAAATGGAAATTAGGGGGAAACGACCCAGCATGAGCAATTTGTTTCAACAACGTTCTATGGGATTCACGTGGGAAAAAACGGCTCCTTCAGTCCCTAAATCCGTGGACCTATTCTCCCATTGGCTGTGCAACACCAAAAATGAAATTCCCAACCATGGAAATGTGGAAACAACACAAAGATGCCCAGGAGAGATCCCAGCCACTAAACATTAACAAAACCACTTCCCAACCATGGGAAAAATGAAGAACATTGCAAAAAAACATGAATGGAAAATGCCAAGAGCTCCAAAAACTTGAGGAAGAGAAAAACGTGGGTGCATGGTAGAGTGGACATACATTTTTGGGTTTTTACTTGCCCAGGAAGTCAAAACACATTTTTCCAAAATGGGTGCTCTGCCTAATTCGGATTAGTCCATACTCTTCCCATTCCATGCATTAACCAACTCAACCACTTCTGGAAGAAATAAATGATTAGCATAAGAAGACAAAATGGGTAGTTGACAGTTTGATGGGTTTTCCCTATGACATTTGTCTTTTCCTCATTGGCTCAAAGGTTTAAATATCCCCCCCCCCTTATCCTTAGGAAATCATGCCCCCATCTCTTTAATGTTGCATTGGCATAGCTGGTTGTGGGTATTTTAGTTAAATTGCATATGTACATGATATCCAAATTATAATGTGCCTGGTGTTGCCACCTTTCACACAACTAGGTGGGGATGTGGCATAAATTATCAAGCCACTCGGTGTGTCCTTGGGGGAAGTCTCGAGTCAAGGCTGTCACCTTGTTCTTGACTCCTCCGTTTAGGCCAACTCCTAACGAAGTCAAGGGGGGTAGACCCTATTAATTGCTAAGGTTTTTAGGCTTTAGTGTTTATGGTGATGAAATAAGTTATTTAGGAGTTGATAAATGAATTTGACCAAGAGCACTTGAAACATCATTTTTCATTTTCAACAATAGTTTTTGCGTGTGTCAAAGCCCAAAATTAGGCACATCGGCCAAGAGCGGAAACACCTGGCTAGCACGAAATACCATCGACATCGATTTTAATCATCGCAACATAAAACACTAAATCAATGGTGGGGATTTTGCCTTTAGCTCCTCACCATGATTAATTACAATATATACATCATATACATTTTTAATGCAAACAAGGTCAAAACCCATGTGTTACATAGAAGTTGCATGATGACTAGCAAAAAGTCCTTGGTGAAATTATTTCCTTGGTTTTTATGCTTTAACTAGCTCAACGCATGTAAGAATAACACCATCCAGATTTTTTCATCCTAATTCTTGAGTTGATTATGAAACCAAATCGACGAGGCAATACTTTGAGGCCTTTAATTTTATGGGCCTCTTCTTGTGATCTGAAAAGTGAGCTAGGCAGGAGAGAATATACGATATATGTATACCAATCAGACTGAGCTATTCTTTCTGTGATGGCTAAGACCATAGGCGATGCATCCTCCTTTAGACCGAGGGATTCTTCATTTTCTTATTCTAGTAACTGAGCCAAACCTGTGCCTATGACTTGCTTAGTGGGATAAATTTCCAATTCATACTCCTGAATTTTTGTAATCCATTTAGCTCTAGTATCCAAGCCATCATGTTATTTGAGTATTTCTTTGACTGTAGGGTGCGGGACGTATGCCATAATATTCGAGTATCCGACGAACACCCTAAAGTGTTTTAGTGACATCACTAATGTGTATGTGTGCTTTCCCATGTTATGATACTTCATTTCTGTAGTACATAGCGCTTTACTCACGAATGCAATAGGTCGTTCTTCGTTCTTATCATTCTTTTGTAGAAGAACTCCTGTAATAGTATCAGTGGAAGAAAAATAAAATATTTGAAAATGTTTAGAATAATCAAGGCTTACCAGTAATGCGGATCATTTTTCATTTTCAACAATAGTTTTTGCGTGTGTCAAAGCCCAAAATTAGGCACATCGGCCAGGAGCGGAAACACCTGGCTAGCACGAAATACCATCGACATCGATTTTAATCATCGCAACATAAAACACTAAATCAATGGTGGGGATTTTGCCTTTAGCTCCTCACCATGATTAATTACAATATATACATCATATACATTTTTAATGCAAACAAGGTCAAAACCCATGTGTTACATAGAAGTTGCATGATGACTAGCAAAAAGTCCTTGGTTATTTCCTTGGTTCTTATGCTTTAACTGGCTCAACGCATGTAAGAATAACACCATCCAGATTTTTTCATCCTAATTCTTGAGTTGATTATGAAACCAAATCGACGAGGCAATACTTTGAGGCCTTTAATTTTATGGGCCTCTTCTTGTGATCTGAAAAGTGAGCTAGGCAGGAGAGAATATACAATATATGTATACCAATCAGACTGAGCTATTCTTTCTGTGATGGCTAAGACCATAGGCGATGCATCCTCCTCTAGACCGAGGGATTCTTCATTTTCTTATTCTAGTAACTGAGCCAAACATGTGCCTATGACTTGCTTAGTGGGATAAATTTCCAATTCATACTCCTGAATTTTTGTAATCCATTTAGCTCTAGTATCCAAGCCATCATGTTATTTGAGTATTTCTTTGACTGCAGGGTGCGGGACGTATGCCATAATATTCGAGTATCCGATGAACACCCTAAAGTGTTTTAGTGACATCACTAATGTGTATGCGTGCTTTCCCATGTTATGATACTTCATTTCTGTAGTACATAGGGCTTTACTCACGAATGCAATAGGTCGTTCTTCGTTCTTATCATTCTTTTGTAGAAGAACTCCTGTAATAGTATCAGTGGAAGAAAAATAAAATATTTGAAAATGTTTAGAATAATCAAGGCTTACCAGTAATGCGGCTTGACTTATATCATCTTTAACATCTTCAAATGCTTTCTTAGCTTCTTTGGTACACCTAAATTTGCATCCTTTTTAAGCAACTTATTCAAAGGTTTAGTAATTTCAACAAGATTTGGAATGAACCTATGAATAAAGTTTATTTTTCTTCCAAAAAACGATCTCAAATCCTTTAAATGTTTGGGCAATGAAATTTATTTAATATCTTTCACTCTTTCTGGATCAATCTTAACACCTTCTTTAGTCATGATATGGCCAAGTAACTTACCTTTAGTGATGCCCAACATGGATTTTTTAGGATTTAAAGAAATTCCATACCTGTCGAAGATCTTTGACGTGATCCTTCCTTCTTTTGGAATAAACAATAAAATCATCTTCATATATCTACAGGATTTTATGCAAGATATCTCTAAAAGCATAACCCATATCCCTCTGAAATGTGGCACCAACATTCATAAAATAAAATTCATGCGCAAGTATTGATAAGTTCCCCAACGAGTGGTGAAAGAATTATTTGCTCGGTCTTCCTTATTTACGACCGCTTGATTGGAGCCTGAGAAACCATCTAGAAACGACATAATCTCTGACCCTGTAATCCTTTGCAGTAGGAGCTCCATATTTGGGAGCAAATAGTTATCTTTTCTGGATAATGCATTGAGGTTTCTGAAATTGGCACATACCCTGACATCACCCGTCTTCTTTCTAGATAGAACGAGATTTGAAATCCACCTTGAATACCTTATTGAGACTATGATATTTGCTTCCACCATCTTTTACAATTCCTTCTTAATCAGCTGGGATAACTTAGGGTTCATCTTTCTTAACTTCTGCTAATGTGGCTTTGTGTTTTATTCTAATGGTATGGCAGACTGAATGATGTTCTTGACAAGTAGCATCGGTACCCGTACCCAGGGGTAGGGGATGCCTACCTGTACCGTTGTACCCCATACATGAATGGGTACTTCTAGGAGTACCCAGGAAGTGCTTGGTACCTTGCCCAAGTACCCAGTACTTTCTGCTGTCTAGTTGGGTAATGGTACTCCAAAAAAAGAAAAGTAACCTGATTTTGGGTACTTCAGGGTTCTTTGGTACTCCAAAAAAAGCCAAGTACCCTGATTTTGGGTACTTCGGGGGTACTTCTAGCCCATAAATCTCATCCTGTGGACATAAAATTCCAATTATTAAGTAAGGTATGGTGGGGCCCTCTCCCAAAGACATAAATGCATCTTAATATACTTCATTCCTTCAAAATACTATAAATGCATCTTAAGATTACTTGCTTTTCCATGCTTATGTTTAAGTAAGTTGAAAGTTGAAACTCAAACACCATGTTTAGCATGTTTACCAAGGCATTTTGGTTAAGATAAGTACTGTTGTAAATTTGTTTAATTTTCCTGAAAATTAAAAAATCTCTCTCTATGGAATAGGTTTTCCCTTCGGGGTTTTTCCTAGGCCATTTGGTCAAAAAATTTGAGTCTTTAATTTTCATGTATGTGGCTGAAATAATTTTATGAGTTTGAAAATGTTTGGTTGTCATAAAAAATTATGAGTTTAAAAAGTAGAAAAAAATCTCACGCGTTTCAAGTTTTTCAGTGAAAATTTTAATTTTAAATGCACATGCATGATGTGGTTTGGGATTAAACCATATGCTACACACTGAAACTGAAATCGGGTTGGGGTAAAGAAAATTTTCAGTGTGCTCTTTCTGTTTGTTTTTTGTCGAGCTTTAATATTTCTTTCTTATTGAGTCAGAAACTATGGATAGTATTGCTATGGACAACAACCAAGGGACCCCTATGCAGGGGTATTTTTGTGCTTTTCCATTTGTTGGTAACATTGATGATCCCTTGATGACCACTCCGAATCTTTTGGGATTCACCCTTAGGCTACTAGTTTGGTTGTTTTCCACTCCGAGTGTCCTAAATGCTCCTGATGCTTCTCATGTAAGCACCTTATATCAAGGGCATCAAAACTTTCTTCCCATTCACCAGTACCATCGTCTCCTCCTCCTTCTACCTCATGTGCTAAAAGTATTAATACTAGTAACCAGCAGTCTAAAAGGAATAGAAGTAGGAAGAATAGGAAGAAGATGTGAAAGCAAGGGGCCAACCACCCAGGCTCTAGAGGTCATGTTGGGGGAAACCACCCAGGCTCTAGAGGTCATGTTGGGGGAAACCACCTAGCCTCTAGAGGTCATGCTAGGAGCATCCACCTAGCCACTGGAGATCATGCTGGGGGGAAATAGTGAGCCAATGCAAGTGATGTTGAAACTACTGAGAAAACAAAATGTATAGGACGCAATACTGAGTTCCTTTGTAGTATTTTCAAGGGAGATCACCTTACTCACCTATGCCTTGCTATTGCAGAAATATAAAGAGTGTGGTCCGGATCTCAAGAATCTTCTTCCCCTGAACAACCTGTGATTTCTAAACAACCTATTAAATCTTTGGTTGATCAAGCAGTTGAATTGATGCAATCTTTGATCAATCCCACTCTTCCTTTAGAGAGTGATTTTTCTACTAGGCATATTTTATTCGTTGTCAGTTCAGAACTTTCTGGACATGGGGGCACTCACTTCGCTTCAAACAAACCCCCACCAAGCTCTTGGATTGCTTCCTTTTATTGGAATAGTTTGGTTGATCCGGATTTATGCAGGACCGCGACAAAATACATGAATAACCATAGAAACAAATAAGTAGCGGAAATAACACTTCATTTCATTAATCAATAACTGAAACTGGTTTCATACATAATGGAAATAAACTATCTAGAGTGCTAGTAGCCTATGTCTGAGAAGAGATGTGGCGGCTACATGCCTCTGAACTCTGTGTTACAATGAGGCTCAAAGGCCTATATATTATTGAGAAACAATGGAAACCCTACACATCCAAAAACCTAACCCTAGGAGGTGAAACACCAGAATGTGGGCCCCATTGGGTAACTTGGTACATCAATTTCCCAGGGTCATAACTTTAGCATACTACCTCTGTTTGACACGCATGATACATCATTAGAAAGCAATGGTCCCCATTGCATTGAGTTCTTCCATGAGATGAGGAAACTTCTACTGAACTTGGTCCCTGGCTAGCCACTTTCCCTGGTGAAGGAGTTGGCCTGCTTTGACAACTCGATATAGCTGGATATTCAGCTGGTGGGTGTTCTTGATCTTTGTGTCCATAATCCGATCAGTTGTGGATTTTTCCATGCAGTCGGGGTTTAACTCTGTTGGTGTGAGTTGTTCTGCCATGTCTAATGTATCCAATAGAGGTGGAAAGTAGGGACGAAGGCGGTCCACATTGAACACTGGGTGCAAACCAAGGAATGGTGGAATACTAAGCTCAAAGGCATTGTCCCCGACAACCTTGGTGATGGTGTATGGCCCATATCAGAGCGGGCGAAGCTTGCAGTAGGGTCCAGCGAGGTGCTCCTTCTGCAAATGTAGCCACACTTTGTCACCCACTTAGAATTTGTATTGCACCTGATGCTGATCATGTCGTGACTTGTACTTAGCATTGGATCTATCCAATATGTCATGAACCTGTTGTTGAATGTGCTGAATGCATTCAATGAAGTTGTTCGCCTTGGAAACTTCAGACTGGATATGAGCTGAATCAGCTTGAGTAGCTGCAAATGGCATGTCTACGTCAATGGGACATAGTGACTGGAATCCCAAGCCCACCTGAAAGGGGTGTGGTTGGTTGAGCTGTGGAGGGCCCGATTATAGCTGTGTTGTACATAGGGGAGGTTGTCATCCCATGTGTGTGGATGCTTTGAGTTGTGCATGCGCAAAATGTGTACGATCATCCTATTGAAGATCTATGTCTAGCCATCAGTCGAGGGATGGAAAGCTGTGGAATTTGTGAGCTTGGTGTCTAGCATTGACCATAGGCTAGACCAGAATGTACTAAGGAACCTGCTGTCCCGATCTGAGATTATAGACTGTGGGATCCCAAAGTGTACCCACACTCGTTCAAAGAAGAGTTTAGCAGTGGCTTCTACAGTGATATTCTTCTTGCAGGCCGCCATTATGGTCGTCTTTGAGAATCTGTTAACGACCACAAACACACAGTCGTTTCCATGCTTAGTAGAAGGAAGGCCCGACATGTAATCCATGGAGATGGATTCCCAAGGTTGGCTAGGGGTAGGCAAAGGATTATATAGGCCTTGTTTCTTGATGGATGGTTTGGAAATGACACAGGCAGTGCAGGATCGGATGTACTTCTCGACGTCCTGTCGAAGGTTCAGCCAATAGAAATACTTCTGCAGTACTGCCACTATTTTCTCGACCCCGAAATGCCCAGCGACCCAGCTGTAGTGCGCTTCCCAAATCATCTTGGCACACTCGCTTGAAGGAACACAAAGGTGTCCCATGTGACATAGTAGTACATCTTGGAGGTGAAATTTTGGACCTTGGTTTCCCTCCAAGAGTGTCTGGTATGTGTGGCTGAATTCTAGATTGCTCTTGTAGAGAAGTGGCCAATCCGAAGTCTCCTACCCACAATAGTTGAGCACGGTGGTTATTGCCATGATTGGTGGTCGGCTGAGGCAGTCTGCAACATTATTGGTGCTTTCCTTCTTGTACTTGGTGTTCAAATGAAACTGTTGTAGATATGTGGACCACTTCTGATGGCGATCGTTCTGTAACTTCCCTTGTGTATGTATGAACTGCAGGGGTCGGTGGTCCGTGTGGATGATCGTTTCCTTCCCCAAAATGTAATGCTTCCATTGTCGGCAAGCCTGTACAATGGAATACATCTCTTTATCATAAGTGGGATATTTGCGGACCGTGTCGGACAATGTCTCACTGTGATATGCAACTAGATGCCCTTGTTGAGTAAGGACTGCCCCAATAGCATAGTCAGAGGACTGGATCCACATGTACCCCGCACTCATCAATAATGTATTCCAGATACTGAACCTGGGTCATGCCAAAAGTGAACTTGTCCAAATTGGCACACAACTTGTGTTGCTGCAGTGTTTGGAGGACCTATCGGATGTGGTGGAGGTGCTCTTCCCAATTTTGGCTGAATATTAGGATGTCATCCAAGTACACTACTACAAATGAGTTGGTGAATGGCCGCAATATGTCGTCCATCAGTCTCATGAAGGTTGCAGGAGCATTAGTCAGCCCGAAAGGCATGACCAACCATTCGAAAAGGCCCTCCTTAGCTTTGAAGGCAGTCTTCCACACATCGGTCGGTTCGATCGATACCTGGTGATACCTAGACTTTAAGTCGATCTTGCTAAAATATTTTGCCCCTTTAAGCTGGTCCAAGAGGTCATCAATCCGTCGGATCGGGTACCTATTCCGAACAGTGATCTTGTTCAGTGTCTGGTAATCAATACAGAGTCTCCAAGTCCCATCCTTCTTCTGTACCAACATGATCGGGCTCCCACAGGGCGATGAACTTGGCTGGATGTGACCCTTTTCCAGAATCTCCTGAATTTGCCTCTTGATTTCATCATTCTCCAGAACAGAGTGTCGATAGATCGGTCCATTGGGAAGCGACGCACCTGGGGTCAGATCGATGGGGTGCTTGACCTAACAGTGGAGAGGCACCCCGGTGGGTGAGGTGAATATGTCCCGATACTCCTCCGGGACCTTGTCCATTTTTTTTTGTCATGCGGAGGGGCCGTGTCTAGAGGTCATGGCCATGACCTTGTTCTTGCCCCGAGGGCGGATCATCAAGAAAACAAACTTCCCAGTTTTGGAAATGAGCTTACTGCATTGTTTTGTAGTAACCAAAGAGATAGTGGCAGGAGGTGGTACCTCTAGTATCATGTATAAGTTATTTCCCAACGTAATAATAACAGCGCGAGGTCGGGACTCATACAAAGCATGTCGCTTCCATAAGTATGGTTGACCTAATAATACATCACAAACATCAAGAGGAGCAATATCACATAATACCTCATCAGTGAAGGGCTTTATGTTGTAGGGAAGGTGGCATTGTTGGATGACGTAGAGATCGTGTCCTTGGTGAAGCCACCTGATGGTGTACAGCTGCGGGTGGGCTGTGGTCGGAAAACCCAACCACTTCATGACCTTTGTTGAAATCATGTTCTTTTGGCTCCCACTGTTGACAATGAACTGTAGCGGGGAACCCTTTACCCACATCTGGGAGTGGAAAAGATGCTCCTCCTCCTCTGAATCTTCTAGTTCTTCCTTTTGGATCTTCGTGGTTGTAACGGTGGCGTTGGGCTCTGCATCGATAATCTTCTTCCCTCTGTCATTCCCCTTCATGGGTTCTGATTCAGTGTCAAAGTATGCATCTGAATCATAAGCCTTTATCTCGGCCACCAGTGAGTGCTTGGCTCGACACTCACTCGTGTTGTGAGTGGGGCTCTTATGGAACTCGCACCACTTTTCCGCTTCCTTCTTTGGCTTTGCAGTGTTTCTCTTTTCTTGTAGCTTTGGCAAGTTTTCTTGAGTTGCCATGCCTTGGTTGTGTCCTTGGTTCTGTGGTTTGGGGGAACCTTTCCCTTGCTTCTGATTCGCAGATCCAAATTCTCACTTTTTCTGTTAGAATTTTTGCTCAATTTTGGCAGCATACTAATATGCCGTACCAAGTGAGGAGATGTCAAGGAACTCCATTTCCTCCTGAATGTATCTGTGCAGACAACTGCAGTACTTCAGCACCAAATGTTTCTCTGAGTCTTTGATACCCAAATTGGTACGCAAGGTATGGAACAGATTCATCAACTCATGCACATCTTGATCTCTTTACTACCGCAGCATAGTCCATTGTATGTACTTGTCCTCATAGCTGCCCACCGGATAATATTGTCCCTTTATGGCATCTCGAAAAGAATTACAAGTGGGTATGACCAAGAACAGAGAGGGTTCCTCCTTGTCCTTTCTCTCACAGTACGTTTCCCACCAGTCTTTGACATGGGGGGCGACTTTGAGTAGAGAAAAAGTAATCTTTTCCTGGTCGAAAAAGTCATGAACCAAGAAATATCCTTCTAATAGATTCAACCATCTATCTACGGTGTCTGCATCTATTCGGCCATCAAATATGGGAATGTCAAAGTTTACTTGTACCTTAAAAGGGGTTGCGCCTCCAGAGTGGCTGCTAGATGTAGATGCGCCGCCAGTGGGAAGTCATTGAAGGATATGGGAAAAGTTATCCATCATCGCGTTCCTTTGTTTTTCAAGGGCCTCCTCGAGCAACATTTTGATAGGATCTTCTGCACCCTTGTCTTTATTTTCATCCCCCATGGGTGGCCATCAGGATTTGCGAGGCTGATCTTGCAAAGGTTCAACCAGATCGAGCCCTAACTCTTTATGCCCCGCCCTCGTTGGGGACAAACAAAGAAGGATCGAGAAAAAGCAGATTGCTCTGATACCACTGATCCAAATTTATGCAGGAATGCAACATAATACATGAATAACCATAGAAACAAATATGCAGTGGAAATAACACTTCATTTCATTAATCAATAACTGAAACTGGTTTCATACAGAATGGAAATAAACTAGCTAGAGTGTTGGTATCTTATCTCTAAGAAGAGATGTGGCGGATACATGCCTCTGAACTCTGTGTTACAATGAGGATCGAAGGCCTATATATTATTGAGAAACAATGGAAACCCTACACATCCAAAAACCTAACCCTATGAGGTGAAACGCCAGAATGTGGGCCTCGTTGGGTAACTTCGTACATCAATTTCCCGGGGTCGTAACTTTAGCATACTACCTCTGTTTGATGCGCATGATACATCGTTAGAAATATCTGTTTAAGGACTACATCCATAAATAACAAATATCAAGTTTAGAATGGACTCATATTTTCCCGACCATTCGATGCCAAAAAACTTCGTTTAGGGCCTCAAAACGGCTCTGAAAGTTTAGGACCCGAAAATTGCCAAAAATAGTAAATTATGCTACAATTAAAGAAACTGGAAAACTGAAAGAAACAATGGTGGGAGTCCAAGTCGAATAGGTGGGTGGCCACCAATATCCTCCTGGATCACTGGTTGAGTTGCGTGTTCCTTCTATTGAACATTTTGAAATAAATTTCCAAGTTAAACACTACATGGTTGCTCGTTGTATTGTAGATGAAGGAGCCTCTATTAGTATTTTATCCGTGCATGCTTGGAGAGGTATTGGATCTCCCAACCTTATGCTGATTGTTAATTAGGCATTGGATTTTGATAGAATACCTAGTGAAACTTTGGGATTTCTTTCTCAATTTCATGTTACTTTAGGTGGGAAGACTATCTTAGTCAACTTTATGGTTATGGATGACACCTTGGACTTCAATATACTCCTTGGGCATGATTATGTATATGCTATGAGTGTTGTGGTGTCTACACTCTTTCATGTGATGCATTTTCCTCACAACGAAATCATTTCCACTATTGATCAACTGGTATTTTTTATCCGTCATTAACCGACCTTAGACCAAGTCTATCCTTTTTCAATTCTTAGTGTTTCAATAGACACTACCCTGCCACCAATGAATTATGTGGGATCATATCCCTCTTGTCCAATTTTTACTAAAAAGAATCCTTTGCACTCATGCTTATCTTCTTGGGATTTTTTCCTGGTAGTTTACCAGGTGGTCCATCTAATCGAGACATTAGAACCCACTCTTTATTGATCCAACTGGATGTTTCGACTTGTGTTCTATATGGGATGATATACTTCCTTCAAATGAAGTTTTCCTAGAGTCTATGATACAGTCTAATATTGTTTTGGAAACTGACCAAGTTATAGTTAGATCTATCCTTGACTTGCCTTTTGATTCTAATATTACTAATTATTGATCCTCTGACATTGGTACTTTTGAGTATTTAGACTCTAGCATAGAGCAACAAGTCAGTGTTCCTGATGAGTTTGACTATGTTTGTAGAATTTTTTACTCTTGTGATGTTGAGCATGTCCCTACAAACTCCATCGCTTCTTTCAACTTTGATGTTCCTCGTGAATTGGATGTGGTTGATTATAAATCCTCGGGCCTTGGAACTTTAGAGTCTTCATTGGTTAGCTCTGCCTTGATTATGCCTCTTGTGGAAGATAGGAAAGTTGAAAATATTTCTACCAGAGTGACCTACATTAGACCTTTTCTTTTTTATATGATCTTGGTACTGTTGTTTCTTGGGGACAAGAATCTTAGTTGGATTTATGGTTGCTTATTGGTCCTTGTTGACATATTGCTCAATCCCTTTAGGCATATTTAAAAACTTGCATTTAAGCGTAGGCCTCCATTCTGTTATGATGCATTTCAACCTTGTGCCATATGAATTCACCGTAGGGTCGAACCTATTGGATATTGTTATGTTAGCCATCTATTTATACATTTTGCACTTGTCCAGCAGCATATCCTACCTAACATGGGTCACTGTAATCATCGCCCCTATGCCATTTATGTACCCATGTTGATTTTTTCTCATATGGTCGGGAGATTTTGTAGATTTTCCTTGAATTTGAGAATAATAAGCATGTCTTTCTTTCTCAGATATTTCTGATCATTCCTTATAAGGATCTCGTTTTTGTATTTAAGTTGTATCTGCATTTGCATATACCCTGCTTGAGCTCATGATCCTAATGCCGACTTTCACACTTTTAGCTTGTTATATAAGCCCTCGTCTCTGATCTCATTATCACTCAGTCCTGTATCATTTTAACGTTGCAACTTGAAAACTTTTACCTGGAGGAGACACCCCCCAAGTGTAATTATCTTTCTCTTGGTCCTTTCCCTATGCATAAATCTATTCCTTTCACTTGGAACTAGTTCTGCATGCCCATGGCACTTGTTTCCTTGCACCATGAGCATTCTTCCAACTCTCCTTCGAGCTTGTTAAAAACAGGAGGAGGCTACGAGTGAATTTTCCGAGCTAGTTAAACCTTTACGGCAAAGGTATGTGGATTTGTCTTTAAGCTCTTGTTAGACTCCTTAAAATTGACAAGATTGTCGAGTTAGCTTGTTCACTTCAAAATCGTTAAAGGACATGAAGGAACATCCACATAGGTATAAGTTTAACCCTTTTCTAGATGTTAACATCCAAGCACATGTACTAAAGTATGATGAACATATGATGCTTCCACATATTGTAGTTTTTACCAGAGAATCACTAGCTACTTTCCAGTGTGGTGTTGGATAGCAAGGACATTGGTACAAGTAAAAAATGCATAAATACACATTAAAAATTAATAAAAAGTTGAAAATGCATGTTCTTCCCTCCCTCAATCTACAGTTATGGAGTAAGAACACCTAGATATTAGCTCTAAGTACATGTAGTAACCATTTATCATTTAAAAGCATAGAGTTATGATAAATATGCCCAAAAATAGCACCAAAACATGCACATTTTGATACATCTACTAAAATACATCACCAAACACATAAATTTTGACATAACCACTAGAAAACAACACCAAAACATAGAAATCTATGAAAAAACGACTTGGTTATGCTAAAAAAACACCAAAACAACTAAAAGTTTCAAATCTCAAATATGGGCAGTAATAATATGGCCAATGAGAACTTATATCTACTTGTGAAGCAAACTAAGAAATTTGACTAAATTGACTATCAAACAAGGCATACAGATAGAATTTCTATTTAATAACTCTCTGAAAGGCTTCAAATTTGAATCCTTCAATGCCTTTTGGGATCTATTTTACCCTTCATAGAAGGGCACAACTAATTTTTTCATGCAAAAAAAAAATTGCATCAAGCCCTTCAATAATGAAATTGACCATTACTTTGTAACTTCGCAATTGAAGGGATGCTCCAATTTTCGCTCGTCAAATTTTTAGATGGTTGAAAATTGGTGATTAGGTAGTAACAAAGGCATAAACCCAACCAAGTCTACCACACATTCCATTAGCAATATTTATCAAATTTTAAATCATGATGAAACTTTAAAACATTTAAACTAAGTTTTAATTCCACGTTACACATAGCTTCTTCCATCTTGCTGCTAAGTGTCCCACGTCGATTATGGAAAATCCATTGAAAATTAACTGTGAATACATCCACAACACACAATGTAACTTTCACTTTCTTGGATAATTTATGGACCCAAATATTATTAACTCATATCTAAATTCATATGTGGATAAAATTGTGCAACAAACTAAAGCTTCTATTAAAGTTAATAGTGAAACCTCATTCAATTATTAACCGAATTAGACTGTACAACAAAATATGGATGGAATCTGGGCTCGAGATCGATGTATTTGTGATTATTTTTTATTCAAATATTAGTTCTCTATAATATAAAATTAAATGAAAATAACTTGTTTAATGTTCACTAATTTGTTCTACTAGTACAATATTTCTTTTGACGTAGTGAATTTAACAATTGTAATAAGTTGCATTGATTTTTTTTGTTATGATGTGACTTTGCAATGGGTTGTATTGATTTTTATCAAATTGATTAAAACTATAATTATATGGTTTGGATCTCCTAGTACGTGTACAATGAAACCAATATTAAATATGCATATGTAGGCTATTATTGATAATAAGACTCATATGATCTAATACTTGAATTCTTGTGTGCAAGCTTATGGATTTGCAATGTGTAGAAATTTAGAAGTGACTGATGCGTTTCGGGTGGACCCTCCACCCATCATCAGGATCGTTTGAAGCTATGGCACAATAGAAAAGACTTGGATTCTTATTTTCTATCATGGTTGCATTTTGGAAGAAGACTTAAATTCTCATTTCCTAGGATCATAGGATGGTTACATTTTCATTACGACTCTTCCATTGATAATAGCATCCCCTTTCTTGGATTTGTAGATGGGAATTTTCTTCATCGCCATAGGCCAAAGGCCATCGAGATATTGTGAAAGCTTTCAAAATTCTACTGCATGACCTTGCCTTCATTCAAGGTTCGAATCCTCCAAAACAATGTTTTTCAAATCCATGTCTGGTTTATGGTATGCAACGATTATCAATGTTGGATGGGACATGTGTTATAATGTAAGGTGGTTGCACTACTATCCATGGATTCATGATTTAATAAATTATGGATAGTCAGCAGAGTCTACAGGATTGGAGCAGAATTGAATGAGACTATGCATCAAGATATTAATGGAGGAGAATGCTACAGAAATATTTCCAAACTCTGAGAAGAGAGTACCTAACACGTGGGAGTTGAATCTGCGTACTCTTTTGGTATAGATATATGTTGCAATTTTTAGTTAGAAAACGTGTCCAAACTGAAGGGATGTGAATGAGAAATCTTCTCAAAATAAGGTGATTTGATAGCTCTTTCTCCTAGGTTAAATTTGATGGAGAATCTATATTATATTGACAAATGTGATCCATAAATGCCAAGAGTTTTTACCTTTCCACTCTTTGCCACAATGTTATAGCTAGTAATCACGTGTGATGCACACTCCAGCTTTAAGCGTTAAGCATCAATTGTCAATCACCTCTAGTAAGCTAGTATCCTAGTAGCAAATAAAGCATTAATAGACAATCACTTGTGGCAAGATAGTGGCATAGTAACAAATAAACACATTAATGATGGTTGTGTTTTGGCGGTTTATCACAATTGAAATTAGCTGACAACAAAATTCCAAACACTTAACGCAGCTTGATAATTATTCCTTCTGAAATCCCAACCAGGTTACGTGTAAGGTGAATAAGTAATGTATTAATAACAAATGCAATCACATAATATGGCATTAAAGTGTGCAATGGATGATCAGAAATAAGAATTAGAATTGATTCATCATATTTTTCACTAGTTTATAATGAATGCAGTTGAGTGATTGGAAGTAGGGAATCTGGATTCAAAAATGTGGTTAATCAAATGGTTATTGAAATTTGGAAATGTGATTATGAAAGTGGATTTGGAACTGTTGTTAATCAAATGGTTCTTGGATTTTCGAAATGTGATTATCAAAGTTGAAAGTTTGAAACTATAGTGGTTTTAAACTTTAATCTTTTACTTGTCAATATTCCAATTTCCAAACTCATCAACACTGCTTAGGATGTGCTTAATTCCACCATCATCGTCGAATCTCAATCCTATTTCAATTTCATATTCCTACATTGTTTCATGTTTTAGAACATGTTAGATTTATGGTAGTTAAATAAGGTGCGGTAACTCATGTCAAGGCGTAAATAGCTTCGAGCTTCAATTGAGACTTGACAAAGTGAATCAATTAGGCAAGCGAACGAAAACAATTATCAAGGATCTTGTTGGAGCAAGTGCCTTGATCACTTTTTTTTATCAATATTTACTTCGTAATTGAGAAGTGAGACATGGAGATTCATGTCAGTAAGCGAGATGGTGGGTCACTACCTCTTTCTCTTGGTTTGTGAATGGTTAATATGGATACTTGACTAGAAAATTTCATCCATCTATCTTGAATGGTTCCACTAGTATCTACACGAAGATGAATGTACTTCTCAAAGGCCCCCAAAATTCATAGGAGACAATCTTTCCTTATGATTGGATATCACTATTAGTGTTTGAAAGAATCACAGCCAACGAAGCTTGGCATTTGGCCTGTGAATTAGGATTTGAGGGGAAGAGTTACCTTAATCCATTCCTATCAAATCACAATTTTGAATCAGAGTAGCCATTGACCCTTTCTCAAGATGCTTCCACTATCGAGTTCAACCGTTTCTCAGGATGCTTACACTATCGATTTTGACCCTTTATCAATCTATTTTGCACCATCATTGTTGACCCCTACTCAAGTTACTTCCACCATTTCTTTCCATGAGTAAATGAAGGACACATCCGCCTCAACACCATTGGTCCACCACCCACCTTCATAAGAGTACATCATCACTAGCGACAAAAAAAGACACCCGCACTAATGATTATTTCCTCTAGTGGAGTATGTCTCTCCTTTGGTTCGTATAGTTGAGTGGCCAGAAACATATATAAAGGGTTTTCTTCCCTTAGTGGAGCTCAATACTGGTTGGTTTGTTCCTATGGCTAAATGATTTTTCAAGTATGTGCAACATGATAATAATATTTTTGTTGTGTTCTTTTATAGTACGTATTTGCTTCTTCTTAGAAGGAGTGAAGTTTGTTATTGAAGTGATTCAAGATAATAGTTTTGGTAATCACAAACAAAATTTTTAGATTCAATCCCTCTTTTGTATTTCTCGATCTCTATGTTCATTGGACATTGTATAGGTGGTATTTCATTTTCATCCAACCTTTATTTTTTTGTTAGAAGTTTTATTACTTGTCGATTTAATCTCCATTGGTTATAAATGTTTTTCAACTGATTTATTTATATTGTTAGGTATTTTATATGTTTCTGAAATTTCCTCTATATGGGTTCTTGGGTTATTTGGGTTATACGTTGCTAATTAAAAACTATAGAGTGGAATGCTGCAAATTTTGTCACTATATTGAAGAATTTGATTACAATGCTTTTAATATACAACGAAATTTTGACATATTATTACATTTTTAGATGAAATGAATGGTTTACGTTAACATGCCAACATTGAAGGGTTCAATATATCATAGCCCTTCAAAGTGAAATAGGACCCCACCCTTCAAATTTGATCCATGTCAATGGAAATATATATGAAAACCCAATTTATTTTGGTGACACCTAGATAGGCTAATTGAATCATACTACTTGAATTTCACAACTATACAATATGTACGATCAATTTCTAGCTTGGTTAATGACCACTACTATTTGTGGCCCGTTTGCATAGTCGTATTTCCTTTGGTGTCTAGAAATTATAGCATCATGCAATCATATATCCAATCGATTCTCTTTAGCATCCATATAGTACCACTAAGTCAATTGTTCCTCTTTTTCTTCTTCTTTTGGAACCATGATCTACAAGGTTCCACTTAAAATAAAATAAAATAAAGAACTATGATTAAAAATTGAATCTATACTTGGTTTCAATGAAACCCTTTTGGCTCTTTGATGTGCAATGCTAAGCATCCATGAATCTGATTTTGTTGACAGCACTCTGTAGGTCTTCATGCTCTCACAGAATCTGTAGCTCTAGACATAAATTGAACACATAAAAAACCAAGATAAACTCAAGATAATTCTCTATATTGCATTAATAAAATGAGTGAAAATATCCTTATATACAATTACAAGTTAGTTAAGTCAATCCACTTTATAAATGTATAATATATTAAGATACGCACTAAAGTGAAATAAAACATAAAATAACCTAACGTAGAAATGACTTTATTAATACATATGTATAATATATAATTAACCATTATTAATATTAACTCTTCCTATTAATGCATGTGTTTTCTCCTACAAGGTCATAGGCTCAAATTTGGAGGGAGGTAGACTATGTACACATTTGTAGACTTTTGCTGTGAAATTGTTGTGCAAAGGGGGTCCTGTGTTTTGTGTTTGGCTAGGTCGTGACCTTAAAATTAGATTATTATTATTATTATTATCATATTGTATTTACAATGGTTATTCAAAATTATGTATTACGAATAGATGAACATATGAATGGACTTCCATATATTAGTTATAGTGGCAAAAATGTTGATAATGAACATCACCTTATATTTGATGCAATGATGATGATATTATACATTGACATTTAATCTTGACATGTGCATTATGTTTTATTGGATATTAGATGTTATATGTATTAATCGATGCACATATTAAAACAACTAAAAATGAAAATATAAGTAATTGTGGTGCACTTGACATTCATGTTTTTGTAGGAAATAAAGACAAAATACAAATGCCATGAAGAGTTCTCACAACCTGAGGTACATGTATTTTTTTCCTTGTGCATTTTACTAACGCAATACCCATCTCATAGTTATGTGTTTTTTCCTTTGAAAATGACATGTGCTAATGGTTATAAATAGTATTGCTCGTGGTGATCGTGAATTCAAGTTGAACAACAATTATAATTCATGGTCCTAATAGATTAACATTATCAAGCTAGTGTGGCCATGAATTATCATCATTATAAACTTGTTGAACTCAAGGCCACAAACAACACCCCTTAACATCACTGGTAGTGTTTTTCAAAGGACAAATTAGAAGCATTGTAGGATGGGGATTGCATAGTAAAATGCCATTCCTTAATTCCAAATGTCTAGGTGCCCATCCTATGGCATAGATGTTGAAATTCATTACTTCATAGATGTCAAAATATCAACATATTCCTCGGGATCCATATTAAATTTATAATATTTTGCAACATTTAAATCATTGTTTTAATGACACTAGGAACACTGTTAAAATGACATCTCATTAAGAGATTAATATCACAAACCAAACACCATATTAACATACATAAATGTATATAAATTGATTGTATTTATTAAGTATGTCAAGATATGAACATTTACAAATTGGCATCAAAGTTTAACTAATTGAAAAACAAATAATTTTTTGAACGAACTATTTTTTATGTGTAAATGTCGTATCAACATCATTTTTCAACCCCAAACCTCATAATGCTAGTCACATATTTCCATAGTATGTATTATATTTCTTGAGTGGGTTTTTTTAGTACTGCAATTTTATGCATAGAAATGGAAGCTCCACTTCCAACAAATGGAGCACTGGCGATAATGAAAAGAGTTGGAGGGGTAGCAACCCCAACACAGAGATTCTTCCCTTTCCTTTTACCTTTAGAAACAACTCTTAAGGAGTGAGTAATAATTTCTTTAGTATGAATGAAGAAGAATGGTGTTATTAGATAATTATACACTATAAGAAAAAATTGTAGACTTTAAGTGCCCAAATCTAGGCACAATGTGTTCAACATGTGGACATAGAGCATCCAATATCCGATAGATGGACAAATATCCTTTGACCCTAGGTGGACACGCATAGTTCCTTAAGTTCGAACTAGTCCATTTTGATAGAATTTTAATCCCCTTTGTTTACAATTATATGCATATGTTACATCAAACTAGTTTTCAAGATAAGATTTGTTTATAATATTTGCTACAAACCTCCTTTTAAGGATATCCAACTATTTCTATATTAAAATAAATGCTTAGTCTTTGCAAGAAGAATATGAACTTCCAGATGAAAAGAATTAGGAGGGCAAGAAGAGAAACATGTTCATTATTTCGATTTTAATAATAATATTGTGTCCCTTGAATTCCATTGAGAACAAAATTAAGAGGAAGAGATTGGAGTCATGTTTCTTGCTTGAATTTCATTAGTAATCTTATGTCTATTGTAGTCCATTGACCACTCTACCTCTATAAGTATGTGACTATTTTTATTAACACATCCTTAAACTCTGAAATGTTCAATTAGATGGTTAAGTAATCAAACTCGGCTTATCTCAACATTTTGTGCAAAATCTTGTTGTGTGATAAAAATATCTATGCCAAATGTAAATAAACACTAGATGATAGGCTTATGCTACACAACCCAACTTTTTACAAGAATAAATTATATACTACTACACCATAAGAAAATATGTGTTAGTTTAAATCATGCACATGTGATGCAGGAGGATCCTAGCTTCCAAAGTCATCAAGCTTGTGGAAGACAAGTCCCAAAGGGGGGTCTTGACATTTGTTAAGGAATCTCAATTTTTTGTTGTAACTATGTTATATTTTCCTAAGTTAAATAGTTAGTTTCTAGAAATGTGAGTCTCTTAGATATTTGTGCAAGAATGTAGAGAATAATTAGTAGTAAATTCTAATAGATGTGGATTAAGGAATTCCATTTCTAGAAGTTAAAATTGAGATGTTTGAAATTAGAAATTAATAGGAATTAGTTGAAAGGATGGAAGTTTCCTTACATGCATAAAACGAATGTAAGCCTACAAGCATTTGAGTGTGGTAAAATAAAGATGAATCATGCCAAGAAAATAACTAGCAATTATGAGAAGATGTATGTACAAGTTATGTTAATGAATTCACGTTTCATTATGTGGTTGTCTTTATGTTAATTTATGTAATTCCAATCTTAGTTTATGTATTAGGAATCGTGATTTTGTTAAAATGAGGAGAGTAAATCCTATGTTGAGGATTCGAGACAAATTAGAGGAAATAACCTCTATATGCAAGCATCTGTTTGTATGACAAACAGAAAGAAACTTTGTATAAACGGAGTAGATGCCAAAATTTGTAGGAGGACTTGTTATCTGTTTGCAAGAACCAGAACGTAGTTGAAGTGGTTGCTGGTTGAGAATAACCCAAATATTTTTATTGACTTTGCTTAGCAGGGGTGAGGGAATGTTGGTATAAGACATAAAGGTCAACTTTGATTAGCTAGAAGACGTTCCCATCAAGCGAAACCAATAAATCAGAGGTCTGTGGTCATATTTGGAGTTAAACGCAATCTTGTAGTCCTGTAGCAACGTGAGCCAGTACTGAAGTAACGTGAACAATCATGCAGCAACGGGAACAGTCCTGTAGCAACGGATCCTACATCAACACATTTTTTCCTATAGCGTTTTGGTTTCCTGCAGATTGAAGTGTTCTTCCTGTGCGTCTATAAAAACACACAAGGTTGGAAATCATATCTCTTCCTGTATTAATTATTAACAATGAGTTCCAGCTTTGAATCTCAGTAAGGAAATTCATAGATGAAACCTAAGTTTTTAAGCAGAATGCACAATTGAGTATTGGTTGAGTTTTTGGGGAAGGACATTAAAGTTGTAAGTGTTTCTTTGAAATACTGAACATAGATTTCCTAGATGGGTTTATTACCAGTTTGTTCGAGGTCTGATATTTCATCTCCTGTAGCTATTACGTATTCCATTGGTGTGTTTGAACTCCGTGTAATCACAAGAAGAGGTCTTAGACTAACCAAAGGAGAGTCCTAGATAGAGCAGGCTTATGGTTTTAGGCCTGCATCAACATGCCAATGGTTGTAACTCATCATATGTTACATATGCAATTTGTTAAAATGTGTTAGTGACAAAAAAAAATCCAAAAGATTGTAGCACGAGTAAAACATAAGAATCTCTTAACACCTAGATATTATTTTTTCATATTCCAAAAGGTGTAATTTACTTGTACTGCAACCTCTTGATTATGAGTGAAAGAGGATAGTTTCAATGTTTCTTAGAAGACACAACCAGAAACTTGTTTCTACGTAATCATAAAAATGCAATTAGTTGGATATAAGGACTATGATAGAAATGTGAAGATGCTAGTAGAGTTTTCCCAAATAATTCAAAATTCATCCCAATAAATATGACTTGTGTAGATAAATCTCATAGCTGCAATTTTTCTTGGCCTAGCTTAGCTTAGTGTACAGTAGGTGACTTGCATCTATACCTTATGACCTTTCAATGTCCCTATTTAATAAATTGCATGCCCTCAACTTGATTATCCATTTTACTATGAACCCCTTACAATATTTATCAATGTTCCATGATGACGCATCTTGCAGGGTGAAGGGCATACCCCCGTGCTTCTCACACCCCTAGAATAGGAGAGCGTCTAGAGAAATGTTTTGCCAATATGTGGAAATAATTTTGCAGAATGGGGGGCTTGTGGGCGCCCCTTTTTTTAAAAACAGGATATGTTTCACAAAATGGGGGGCTTGTGGGCACCCCCTTCCTAAAAATCAAGATGTGTTTCAGAAAATGGGGGGCTTGTGGGCACCCCCTTCCTAAAAAGTAAGACATGTTTCAGAAAATGGGGGGCTTGTGAGCACCCCCTCCTAAAAAGAAGGATTCCTAGTTGTGTCGATACCTCTAGGTGCGCCCTCACCACCCCACCTCCTTCGATTACGAGGAATTGGAACTAGTCACGCAGACTTAATCTAGTGTGACGAGCGTTGAAGAATGTTTGGTGTAGTGTTGTTATGGGGTGATTAGACTTGATAAGGGTTTAGTGCTAATAAGAAGTGCACAAATGCATAGATAAATTTGATTCCCCAGGTATAAATGGTCCCATTATGTTTGGGTTATAAGTGTTTTTACCCACTGCGTTAGGAGGCCTTGCCACACCCCCCCCCCCCCCCCCCCCCCTTTTATTTTTCCAAAAACCCAAAAAAAAATTAAAAACATTAAAATATGCAACTAATTCTAAATTTATTCCACTTTATTATTTATAATGATGACTCTAAGTCAATATATTTCATTTATGATTTTCTTATAAGTTATAAAATTGAAATATGTGCATGTATCATTTATTTAGTATGAAATATCCAAATATGATAAACCATACTAAAAATGGTGTTTGATAAATCATGTTTGTATCATTTCACCATTTTCATTTTAGCATTTACATTGCACAATGATGAATATACATGGGATGAATTGTTATGTTTAGACTTTTATTTATTGTTTTAATTTTAGAGACGGGGTCCTCTATGCTAGGGATCCTGATTTCTCCCTTTCCCCCATGAATTTTCCTAAATTTTGAGGTGTGCCTCCACACTTCCCCCATGTGCATTTTCTTGCTCTTGCATCTTGGAAACTTGGCAGAACATTGGGATTTACCATGTTTTGTATAAGAGCATTGAATCTGTTACAACTTTATTTAGCACCCTAAGTGATAAAGTCCTAAATCACTAGGTACAAGATAAATTGAACTAGGAGGGGGGCGATGTCACCTCACCACCATCTTCGGATATTTAGTATTAGTTCTCCTCTAGCATAAGGAAGGCTTCCCTACTACTAAGATTGCTAAAGACTAAGAGTGAATGCTCAAGAGAGAAAGATACATTAGCAAAATGAATGGGGTTTGATTGTGGACATGAAAGTGAGTGATGGCTAAGGAAAATGCCAATGTCTGGAATCTATTGGGCACATGGAGTCAAAAAATGGAAAACCATAGATGATGCACTTGCAAATGGAAAAGGGACAAGGAATTGCATAATCCAATCCTTCTACTAGAGACTCTAAATGGCTAGATCAAGAGCTTGCAAACCTTTTGTAAAGTGTTAAAGAAAAGGCTTCCCTACTTAACATTATTCGATTGCAAAAAATAGATTTACCACATAAGATCACTCTGTGACATGGAATGCATCACAATGAACACCATCAAGAACTATTATGTTATCAAGGCACCTATAAAGATCTTCACTATATTTTCCTAGCATTAAAATACTTACAATTGAAAAAAAATTATCTCCAAAAACCATCATCCCCTCAATTGAAGTATAGGTTTCATTTCAACTTCCTTGTACAATAAACAAATAATTTCCCTTGCTAGATCCATTTTTTTCCCAAGAGATCTTTTTAAGAATATCAAACTAGTGGTTAGATTTATTCTTTCTCCAAGGGAAATAATACAGTAATAGTTCTTATTTAACTAACTCTTTAAAGGAGTTCAACAAGTAATAAACAACAAATTTGATTAGATCCACCAAGGTCGAGAAGGTGGAGCACTTGCCTAGGTGGATGAATGCTTTGATTATGCCTTAACAACTCCTCAACAAATTTTCACTCCGGGATGTGAATACATCCTTCTTCTAGTGATGCACCCACCATGGGTGTAACAACCTTCTAATGGACTTCTTGATAGAAGTGCAATGAATAACCAAATTGTACCCATGAATAAAATAACCTTTCTAGAAAAAGTTGTTTCCTTGATACAAGTGCTTGGCTTAACAACCTTTCCAAAAAATAGAAGTGCACTCCTTAAGAGAGAATATTCCACATGTGCAAACCCAATTGTCTCCTTGGAGAATGTGCATCCTCCATCATGCTACGCTTGCTCCACATGTGTCACATTAAACAACCACTTTTTTACCTTTCTTTGACCATAAAACATTATTTTATGCTTGAAGGAGTGCATCCCTCTACAAAATAGTATTTTCATAAATTCATCTTCAATCTTTTGAGAGTGTGTCATGGCATCTAGGAGCTTAGTGTTAGAGGTAACTATCTAAGTGAAAGCAAGGAAAAAGTAGATAGATAGGGTGTTTTTGCAATTGGCCTCTTTGTCTCACGGCCCCAATAAAAAATCCACCAAATTATCTTCAGTAAAATCCTCCTTAGGCAATATTTGTATCATGATAAAGTGTCTCATGTGTGGTAAGTCTTCATATCCCCTAAAGAGTCTCATTTATGAGTCCATCAACCTTAATCTCCATGAAATAATTTATCCCATCCAACTGTCTAGCCATGAAATCTTGCAAGCTCGATACTTGTGAAAAAATTCACAAGCAGTGCAATCAAAATCACAATGAAGCAATATGTTAAAACAAAATCCACCATTTTTTTGCCTTGTGCATTTTTTAATGTTTGTCTAATTTGATTAAAGAATTATTAATATATTTAAATTTCTTATATTTTTAAAAAATATTTCGAAAGAAATTAGCTCACTATTCTTAAGGATATGTTGTAATAAAATCCATCATTTTGGGCCTTATGCGTTCTTTTAACATTTGTCTGATAAATGAATTACTAATACATTTAAATTTCTTATATTTTCAAAAAATATTTGAAAATCAATTAGCTCACTATTGTTAAGGGGAAATGATCACACCAAATGGAGAAAGTTTCAATCAAATGCTCAACCCTAATCTCTCTACTTTGGGGTACTTGGGAGTTAGTAAATTAATGTATGAGGTAATCTTCTTTGAATAAGGCCCATTAAATAGTTCGTTGGTAGTCACTTAATGTAAAATGGTTGTCATTATTAAATCAATGCCACTAGGTAGTTGGTACTCATGAATGATGAGACAAAAGTAGTTAGGATTGGCTAGTAAGAAACCATTTATAATGCTGGGAGTCTATGCAATGTTTTGCTAAGTGTTGTCATTGTATTGGATCTCTGCTCCAGTGAGGTTGTCCCTTTCAAGAGATCCATGAACATTGTTGTCTTATGGAATTTATCAATACAAGGGTTATATTTTGCAGGTTTAATCACATTGTCTCTTGTATTTGCTGCTTTTCTGCACTTATATTTTTCTGACTATTGTTCATGTTCTCTTATTTCTATTGGTTAATTACATTACAGCAAAAGTGTTTAGTGTCAAGTTCGAGCTTTTAAACAATAGGTAGTCAGTTCTCTTTAGTTATAGCATTGGTGATATTTCAAGCCTTTAAAAGTTATGCTTTTATGTTTTTTACCAAAGGAAAAAAGGAAAAACAAAGATCTTAGTAAATATTGAAGTCAAGTAACTACAAATGATATCAGTATAGATAACTCTAAAGGCAAAGCACTAAGAAAAGTCAAAACCATACTTAAAATAGCATTCATTAAGAAATGCATTTCTTTCAAAGATGGCAACATTACAGGGAGAAATCATATTAGCAATATCAATGCATAAAAATACATGAAGTAAAATTATAATAAGACTAAAACACGGAAGTAAACATCTCATAAATACAAAAACATGCATATTGCTTAAAATAACATTCATTGAGAAATGCATTTTTAACAAAGATGACAATATTGCAAAAATCATAGTAGCAATATTTGAGTGCAAGTATGGATCCTAATGTGATTCAATACAAAAAAAATTCTAGAACAACTAAAATATAGAAATAAACATCCCATAAATAAATAAAAACATGCAGTTTTTAAATTTTAAAAATATTCATGTCTATATAAAATTCTAAAGTAACATTATTTATTCATTGTAAATAACTTTGTATTTCAAAGTTGAAACATAACATGTGATATAACAACATAGAGTTTAATTGGTAAGTAATTTGTGTGACTTCTAGTCCATTTAAGTGGACAGAACAACAAGTGTATTGATTATTTATTGTAATCAATTTTATATTTCAAATTTGAAACATAACATATGATATAACAACATAGAGTTTAATAGGTGAGTAATTTGTGTGATTTTTAAGTTGATTTAAAATATTACGGGGAAAGAACAATAGTCCTAAACTTATTTCATATGATCCCTGAGTTTTTGTCTCCATACATTATTTTCTCAAACTGTGCAAAATCATTTTGCTTTCAGAGTTTGAGTTTATATTTATTTATAAGAAAAATGCTGTCTTTGTAATGACATAGTTACAAATAATATGTAATTTGAATTATAATTGGATATGTTGTTATTACAGTTCCACTCTTATATTAGTAATCAATGAATAGTTGAATTATTAAAAGTTAAACTACAATATTAGCTATTTTTACCTGAAATTCCAATTTTATTTTAACAATAAATAATAGTAACTTTTAGTGAATATTTAAAAAGGCTAAAATTGTAAATATATATAAACATTTAGTCTACTTTAACAGCCTAACCTTTATTCTCTTCCTATTATGGGTGAAATTAACGATACCACAATCCCATGAGGATCAAGTACGAATCCTCAACTAACACCAAAAGTCCAAAGATTTAACCAGGAGCTCACATTAATGAAACTACAATCACCTCCAAGGTCTGTTTTGATGACCAAAAAAAATCCTAGTTCTGAAATGGTGCATCGGAAATGATTCATTATGTTACAAAGCAAGTCCGAATCACACTGGCTGGCTGATTGCAGTAAATGTTTTTCTTTCCTTAGAAAAAAGTAAAAGTTTTTTTTTCCTAAGAAAAGAGTAAGCAGTTCCTTATATTAAATAAAAAAACCACTTTGTTTATAGACCATCAGGCCTTACATAATCAATCTCTGCTACTAGATCATACATCCATTCATTCTCTGCTAAAAAGAGTAAGTCTTCAGCTATAGAAAATTCTGAAAAAATAACAGTAGATATATACTGTAACAACTGACCAAAGGAGCTGTATACTAAATCCATTACTGATTACAGACAGATGCAGAAAACAAAATCAGAACTCTGTATAGTGAACCTGGGAGATCTTTGTTCCTCTGTCTTTACCCCGGATGAGGTCGTGGGTCATGTTCTGAAAGTGTTTCGTTTTCCATCTCCCAACGTTGCCAAGTACCCGGGCCTATCTGGAGCTCATTCTTTGATTGCAGTAAGTGTTGTTTAAGTGGTTGCTAATAAATTGAAAGAAAACAGGGGTCTCTGAAATTAGGCAATCAGACATGTCCTTACCTAAGGGCCTCTAGCATTAAATAATCATACATGGCTAATGCTGCGTAAAACCAAATAGCTGCTTAAAACCAGCATTCCCTAGGGTTAATTTATTTGGCTGGAGAAGCCAAGGAAATTATCATGTATTGCAAAAGAAAGGAAGCAAAATCACAACTGTAATCACAAGATACTTCATACCTATTCCCTTGTGACCATTAATTCTGGATGTTTCCAGAAGTGTAACCAGACTTATCACCAACATTGAAGATTGTTTCTTCTTATCATGTAACCACCCTTCTTTTAATAAGGAGAATGTCATAGGTAAACCAAGATTTTTTGTCCAAACCCTTCTTTTTTTAATTTTCCATTTCTAACAAAGGATTAATTTCCATTTTATAGTAAACAATGAACATAAATTCACCAGCAAGTTGATGCTTGTAAATTGAAATAAGATGAAAATGAAATGCCGAAAAAGAAACGAAGGAATCTGGAATTTGTCAGAATGTTTGGATTGATACTGTTTTGCACTTCCTACAGAGAATGTTTAGACCTCACCAAGACCAAATTTCATAAAAGGATCTTGACTAGGTCAATCCTATCTCTAGCCATACAGGCTATTAGAGACTCAGCAGTAGCTCCAAACCTCATGTCAACCTTTTATGGGTTTTGTAGGCATGCGTTCCTTGTTAATGTCCAAGTTGAATGCACCTTAAATCCCATAGATCTCTACATTTAAACTGATTTCAAAACCTCTTCTAGAACCAATGCCCATTGTGTCCAGTGGGAACATCCCTGCAGAAATTGTCAAAGAAGCCCAAACTGATTGGACAAAGTTTTCTAACATAGAAATGAAACTTATAGCACTACTAAGATATTGTATCGAAAGGAATATAAGCTATAATTCAAACCTGACAAAAGACTGAAAATGGATCCCTCAATGGCCCATCACATGAAAGCTCACTTGTACTTCCATCTATGAATGTGCCATCCGCAAAGACTACCTGAGCAAAAGCAATAAAGCTAAAATATTGAGATAATGTAGTTTTAACTTTTCACAACCTCGAAGTCCTGAAAAACTAATTGATGATATAAACAAGCGCACCTCTGATGCGTATCCAGGGGTTAAACCAGCTACAGGCTTGATGTACGATCCCACAGGAGAACATCTTTGGACAGCCCCACAAAATGCCAAGAGGGATTCACGGCTTCCCAACTGAACTGCCTGGATCATACTCAAAGTCAAGATAAATGGCAAGAAAATTTTGTTACCAAACTCTTAAATGCACGATGCAGAGTGCTATAAATTACCTGTATAATATCATGACGAGGCACTCGAGGAAGAGGCCGCACTACATAACCTTGTGCTGCCATAACATCGGCAACAAGAAGACTTCCCTAGTTACAGAAAGAAAAGCATTCATATTATCTGCCCCATATGTCCATAAATAGTGGAGAATGTTTGAATATTCATCAACTTCGGGTGTTAGGTTCTAACACCTACCTTGATCGACTCCCCAACCATTTGAGGAGATAAATACAAGCCCTGAAAGAGCATACGCATTACATCACCTGGGGTCGCTCCAGAGTCCACACCTATGCCTGGAGCTGAAAGACGAGTTGCTGCTGCTTTGACCCATTGTTCCTTCCCAGCTACATAGCCTCCGCAAGGTGCAATAGTACCTCCTGGATTCTTGATCAGACTTCCTGCAATGAGATCTGCACCCTGGCATAAACCAAATGAACATGTTTAAACAGCTAGCATATCTCTACAGAATGATCTGAATGAATAAAGCAACACAAAAGTTGAAAATCTACTTTATGCATCCTATATTGGTAGACAGGTAGCTCATAGTGTTCACACCCTTCCCTACAGTATCTACTATCAACATAGTTAGGGAAGCAGAAACATAAATTACCCACCACAGCAGTTGGTTCAGTGCTCTCAACAAATTCACCATAGCAGTTGTCAACCAAGATCACACATTCCTGACTCTGGCTCTGCTAGAGATACCTTGTTAAAATCAACATGACTGAACAGAGACATAAAGAAAGCATATTTGTTTCAGATACACTTGTAAAAAATATCAAAGCTGTTAATCCAGTGCTTGAAGACAAACCTTGATACTTTCTATTGCCCTCTTGATATCAGATATGCTTAGGCTTTGCCGCCATGCATAACCACAAGAACGCTGTATCAGAGCACATTTTGTCTGTGGCTTCACTGCCGTCTCAAGTGCTTCCAAATCTAGCCCACCATCCTCTGCAAGCTGAAATGTATAAAAGATTTGCAAATAAAAAAGAGAACATAGAAACCTAAACGCAATTTTGCCTGTTGGAAAAATTGACCTTCTCCTGTCCTTTCTGATGATAGGACTCACAGAATACGTCCCAAAACTTAATTACCGGCAGTTCCCTATATGAAACTCCAAACTCCTTCAAAGATCCATGTCCAGGAGTATTTCGTATTCCAATGACTTCTTCTAGTGTGTCATATGGAGCACCTGCTACAGCTAGAAGCTAAAAATCAAGTTAGACAAAATAGATAATGGTGACAGGTAGTAAAACATATTTAAAAGGCAATGATGTCAGGACTCAGAATGTGCTCTTAGATTTGAAGTCAATTCAGTAACATGTTTCTATCAGTTTCTAGCGTAGGATATGTTTTCTAGCAGCATTGAACGAATCAAAATACTTATGAAAACAATTATATAATAATAATCTCATCAAGATAGGATCTGCAACTTACTTCATCCCCTGGTCTTAAAACACCATATAGAGCACATGCTATTGCATGGGTCCCAGAGAAGAACTGCAGAAGAAAAACTACCAAATTATTTGTATTTTATTAGATCAGAAGTTTCCTCAGACGCTTCAATTTAATGCATACCTGTGACCGAACTAACGCAGACTCTGCACCCACTATCTCTGCAAAAGCTTTGTCAAGTGCTTCGCGGCCACCGGCTTCATTGTGTCCATAACCAGTAGAACCACCAAAATGCTGCCAAATAAAGTGAGTTACACACCGTTCTATCAAGACCTTGACGACTTATTTATTTTGATATTGACAAAAATTTGAATCAATAGACATATCCTGTGGAGATAAAGCAAACACGAATACCTACATGAGTTCCAACTTGGGCATTTCTGTAAGCTTTCAATACCCGGCTTGTATTGCGAGCTACCAGCTTATCCAGCTCTTGAAATTGTGGATATAGAGCCTCCATAGCTTCTTCAACCTTCAATATAAACAAAAAATTAATGACAAATTACTGGCATACTAAACTAGCTAATGTAAAGCTTGGCATATATAATCTAGAGTTTCTCCATCTGGAGAAATCCCTCGGCAATCTGCCAGCCAATAAAGTAGCTCCTATAGCATATCCCCAAAAGTTAAAAGCATTACTTCAGAACACGGGACCCTAATAAGGTCGGGCATGGATTTCTAGCCCTGGCTCTGCCTGATTTAAAACCAAAACCAACTCTTGATTTGTGTTATTAGGCCAAAGCTTCTTGGTCATAGCTCAAACCCAATCTTGTCTGGATATATCAAGAACGGACCAAAATTGTATAGTGTGACCCTGGGGATCAAAAGAATTGAAATTCAGCACTATCCGAATTTGGAATTTGGAAATCTAACAATATCTCTATTAAGGTGTAATGCATCTTGATTTCACTAAATTAGTACCTGAATTATTGTTACCTTGCACTGGAAGATAGATTATGATGATCAGTTCTCTTATTGATTGAGCCATTACTCTGCTCTTTCACGATGCCCTCGGTTAATCAAGTCTATATTAAGACTGAGTCATAAGAGATATTACTAAATTGAACCAAAATTTTCCAAATATTAAAATACCCCAAAGGATACATTCGGAGAACTGCAGGTAGTGAAATTGGTTTATCATCACCGAAAATACTTTATCCGTTGCATTCAATCTCAGCCACTGGAAAAATGGCTTGTTGGGTGGCAGAAAAAAAAATTATGCCAATGGGGCATTGGTTCATCAGTGATATTGACAGTGTAATAAGTTATCCACCATGGTTTCATATTCTCACTGTGGTCTATCCCGCCTATATGGCAGGAATTTCAAAGAGATGAGGCTGGGTGCAAGTTCCAGCTGATTTTGGAGGAATATTTACCTCTTATTCCTGGAACCTAAGCCAAAGAAGACCCGCTTTTTGCAGTGTAACTCCTCGGGTTTGTTTCTTGAAACACTCGCAACAAAATAAATAAATAACTTGTTCACTTTCATTGTTAAGTCCAGGAAAGTTGAAAAGAAGCTTTGGCTTAATGCACTACTACCCAATACTGCAATATCACAGTATTTGTGAACTGGACCAAAACTGTATCTGTAACAACCAGGGAAGTACCCCAACCATTTTTCCGTTACCAAAGAATAAATCAGATAAATAAATAAAAAACACCATTACCACCAGTTAGCCGATATATGTATGAATAGAGATTAAACTTCAGAGTAGAGGTTATTGAACTACATACCTGAGGGCAGAATGAAGGAAAACTTGTAGCGGTTGAAGTACTACTACATCGGAGATTGCAGTGAAACAATATCTGATTTCTGGTGTGTTTTAATGTTGAAAATGGAACTACGATGGAACCAGGCTTCCTCCATATAACTGGAGCATTGTTCAACATTGGCACTGCCATAATGCTGCTCATGTCTCATGAAGCAGGCTTTGGAATTGCGTAATAACCATTCATCAAAATAGGTTTTCTGTTTTAATTTTTGTTACCAGATAAAGCACCCCAGTAATTGAAGACGTTGTTGTTGGGTTTCCTTTAACACTTTATTTTTTCTTACTTTTTGATGGAGTAGGGAAGTCATATGTTTTCCTAAATACTTCTAATGAAAACTTCAAATACAAAGGGAATATTACTTAAGGGGATATCACTTGCTAATCGAAAAGTTTGTGTATAATTGAATTTTATACTTGTGAACACAATTTTAAGACATTACTTATTATATTATAATAGTGGATAGAAAGAGTACATTTTAGTTAATTTGATTTCCACATTAAAAAAATTTAGTACTTTGGTTTTTTTATACTTAAAATAATTTATTAAAATTTATATGTTAAATTAAATGGTGGGGTAATTCATAAATATATATTTTTATTTAATGATTAGAGAGTTTTTTTTACTTAATGTAGTTTTAAAAGGAATTGTTAGATATAAAAAATATCAAAAATTATGTTATGTAATTAAAATCTAAGAAATGATGAAAAGGTTTATGTGCCTGGCTCTACCCTTTCGAATTTTTATGATTGAAACGAGTATGTTGTGTGCTTGCCTAACCTACTATGGTTAAACCTGATTTGATTGGCCAATCTTTGAAATCTTTGTGATTTTTGAGCTAAAAAACTCTTGAAACTAAGATTGTAGTGTTTGTTTTGATTTTCCTTTCTGTTATACATGTTTTATCTTGAATCGGTTACATATTTATTGTTGGAAACCTAATCCTATGGGATTAGGTTCCATTAATTATTATGTAAATGATGTAAATAATAATTTAATAAGAAGGTGAATCCCATCAGAATTCAACGGATCTCTTGGCGGGTGAAGCCAAAGAGACACCTCTTCTTGTATAAAATAACTATCCATCTTCAATGAAAAGATAAATTCGGGAGTTCTCTCTAACAAGTGGTATTCGAGCTTAACACCATAACTCCTGCACCTGCATGCCTACCTACCTACATTATTCTCTGCCTTATGTGTTTACCTGCATCATCCTGCAGATTTGAGTAGATGTTTCTGAAGTAGTGGATAGTGTATGCCTTCTGTGCTATCCACAGTCTCGATATCAGTTATCGTTTTCTTTTGTGAAACCCTAATATGCTTCTTTGGCACTTCTCTTTATAGTCCAGCGAGTCGATCGTTCTCTCCCTTCTCTCATGAACCCGATGTAAACATTTGTTGCTTTTTCAGTTCATCTACCTAGGCATGAAAATCTGGATCTATGTCAATATGAACAATGTTGGCATGGCTTGCAATTTACTATTCACTCTGTCGTCAAAGCCAACACCAAAAGAAAGCAACATATTAGCTTTATCCACAATATAATTGGCATGAACAGATTCGTGCATGCCCAGCATCCCTAAGCTTTTCTCATGAGAAGATGGAAAAGATCACAAGCCCATTAAAGTATGCCTATCGGAATGCCTTTGTGATCTACAAACTCTCTGAGTTCTTGGTTGTGATTTCTCTTATGGTGAACCCCTTCTGAAATGCATGAAGTTTGGTATCTCTCACCTCTTGGTGCTAAGCCTCTTTTGAAGTACGGTTTCTCTCACCACGATCTCTCAATGGTGTGGGATTTGTTTTGTTGGTATGTTGTTGTTGCGATTTGAAGTGTGAGCCCTAGCTCCTTCAGTGCTGCAAACTTAATGTTATCACTATGAAGCGTGAACGCTCTTGCATAGAATTGAAAATTCACTTCTCTCCAAGTGCGTGATCTCTCTCTAAGTAGTTGGATTCTCTTATGTTGTTGCATTGAGGTAAGTTATTGCGTGGGCTCTCCTCTCTCTCCAACAATGTGTGTGACTNGTGTCTATATATATATATATATATATATATATATATATATATATATCTTGATTCATTAATGAGGAGAAATACAATATAGTTTTGCATAAGATTCAAACATGGTTTTGTAAGTCTTGTCTATAATATAAAATATGATTACAACAAGAGATTAGGAGGCTGTAACTGTATCTTTGTGTTTTGAAGACAATCACATCCATTCCATATCATGTGAATCATTTTATATTGTTTGAGAGCACTAGAAACTATTGCAGAGACCTAGACCTGCAGAAAGTGTACTGAAGTAGAGATTATAGTTTATTGAAGAAGAATATCATTTTTTGTACTATTTTGTAAATAAGGTGGCAGAGACTTAGACTTGTACCTTTTCTTCTTTGCTTCCCAAACACCATTTATTTGCATGTGATAGAGGTGAAAATTGCAAAAGATGCATTCTTTGCATCTATAGTTGGAGCAGTAAAGACCCCTTGCTTTGTTCAGAACCCGTCGAAGGGAGAGAACAACAGAAGAGGACGAGGAAGAAGAAACTTCTAAGGCAGAGAGGACAGAAACAACTCATACATAAGACCAAAATTACAGTGTAAGCATTGTGGGAAAAATGGGCATGAAGCATATCAATGTTGGGCCTCTTAGGAATCCATCAAAGAAATACACAACAAGAAGAATACAAGAGTAAGAGACAAAAGGCTAGTAAATCTCATGATTATGCGCATTGTATTGTTGCACATTGTAATCTTAGAATAAATGAAATCACATATCTTCATCTTATAAATATTATTGGTTGCTTGATACTGGTGCAACATCCCACATGAGATTTAGAAAAGATTGTTTTGAAGAACCGAATGAAAATGTAGATGACATAGTGTATTTTACAAACAAATCTAGCCTCAAAACAAAGGGAATTGGTTCCATCAGGCTCAAACTACCTAGATTCCCGGACTTGTTGTTGCATAATGTTCTATATCTTCTAAAGTTGCAGAGAAGCATGTTGTCCTTAGTGCAGATTCAACAACAATGTCATCTTACCACATGTTCTATGGAATCGCAGAAACAAGGAAGTCCTGTGACAACCAAGTCATCGTGACCGGATATGAAGATGGAAAGTTGTTGAAGATGAAAGGCTCATCTGCAAGAGTTCATAACTTTTACTATCTATCTCAGCATGGAGAAGGTAATGTATCATCCAATTTGTTATGGCATGCTAGATATGATCATTTGAATTATAACAGTCATCGTTTGTTGAGAAAGAATGGTGTCTTTGGTTTTCCCACCATTCCTAATAAGATGAATGCAATGCATGCATACTATACAAACATAGCAAGCAACCATTTCAAGAGTCAAAATTCAAAGCATGTATAAACTTAGAGTTGGTTTGGTCTGACTTATGTGGCCCCATTCCTATTTATTCTGCCAATTCCAATAGATACCTCGTGACTTTGTTGATGACTACACCAGAATCTTTGGGTATACCTGTTAAAGAAAAAATCTAAAGCATTTCAAACATTCAAAAATTTTCATGCATGGATAAAAAATAAAGCACAATCCCTTATTGGCACACTTCATATTGATCATGGAAAAGAATAAATTTCTACTGCTTTTGAAGTCTATCTTCATCAACATGGGATTGCACATCAAACTTTAGTTCCTTACAACCCTCAACAAAATGGTGTGGCAGAAAGAATGAATAGAACCATAATGAATATGGTATGCCCAATGATGTTTTTCCATAATGTAAAACTTACGTTTTGGGGTGATGTAGTGTTGTGTGAAGCCTATTTGACTAATGGAAGTCCATCTGATGCTCTTGAAAATAGACTCCATATGAAATGTGGTAGGGCCACATCCCTTCGGTGAGACATCTTAGGGTGTTTGGTTCCACCTCCTAAGCCTTGATACCAAAGGAGCAAAGGAACAAGCTTGGTGCTAGAAGTCGAAAATGCATTTTCTTGGGGTATTCAAACAACTCCAAGGCATATCGTCTTTATGATGAGGTAACCAAGAAGTTTGTTATTTCCAGAGATGTCATTCTTCTTGAAACTAATAAAAATGGCAAGTCTATTAATAAATAGCTTGATTGTCTGGAGAAATTTTCCCATCTAAAGACATATTATGAAGTTGATAATGAAATTCACATTTTGAAGGGGGGGTCCCTGTATTGGATCAATATCTAGAATTTCCTTTTGAAGCACCAACACCCCCTCATGAAGAAACTCATGAATAATAAGTTCCCGCCACTTCACATGAATAGGAGGATCAACTGGATGATGTGATCGAGAGGATTGGAAGACTAAATCTTGAAGAAAATGAAGCAGCGTCGGGTGAACAACCTGGGCCATCCAGGAAAGTTACAAAATGGGCCACAAAGACACTTTAAAGTGTCCATTCGGATGAAGTTGGAAAGACGGGAACAAGAAGTTCAAAATACAAGAAGATGGAAGAGATATAGATAAACCAGGTGATATATTATTTGATTGTGAATTGAATTTATCTGCTAATTTTTAACCAACTTCCTTTGAAAAGGTTCTTACTCGTGATGAGTGGAAAGAATCCTTGCAAAATGAGTATGATGCACTCATGAAGAATGGAACTTGGAAGTTGGTTGGCCCTTTAGTTGGAACTAAATCAATTGGCTGCAAGTTGGTATACAAGAAAAAATACAGATCAGATGGCTCACTTGACAAGCACAAAGTGAGGCTAGTGGAAAAAGGCTATGCACATAAGGAAGGAATTGACTATGAAGAGATGTTCTCCCCCCCACAACAAAATGAGATACCATCCACACTTATTTCCTTTGGCTGCACAAAATGGGTGGAAATTTCATCAGATGGATATAAAAATAACTTTCTTAAATGGAGACTTGAAAGAGAATGTCTTCATGTCTCAGACGGAAGGCTTTGTTGTGAAAGGGAAAGAACACAAGGTATGTAAGCTTGTCAAGTCCTTATATCACCTGGAACAAGCACCTTCAGCATGGTATCAAAAGCTAACCGAACATCTTCTGAAGTTAAATTTCAAACATTATAATCTTGATGATGCAACATTGTTCGTACAAAGAATTGGAAGATCTATTGTGTTTCTTATGGTGTATGTATATGACCCTTTGATGACAGGGAAAATTGAAATTTGTATTGCATCCATAAAGAAAGATGTGAAGAAGGGATTCGAAATGACAGATCTGGGGAACCTTCACTACTACTTGGGAATTGAAGTCACTCGATATCCTAAGTACATATTCATCTCCCAGAAGAAGTATGTTGGAGAATTGTTGAACATATATTGCATGGTAGAATGCAACCCTCCCTCCACTCCAATGGACAAAAGTTGAAATTCACATCGATTGAAGACAAGAATTAAAGGATGCAACCAAATACCAACAGCTTGTAGGAATCCTTACCTACCTTTCCACCACTAGACCAAACATTTCATATGTTGTTAGCATCCTTTCAAGGTTCATGCACAAACCTTGTGAAGGACATTGGTCTACTGCTAAAAGAGTTCTATGGTACTTGAAGGGGACTCAAGACTTTGGACTCAAGTACTCTAAGGTGGATGACTTCAAACTCATTAGGTACTCTAATTCAGACTTTGATGGCGACAAAGAGACGGGAGTGTCTACTTATGGATACACAATGAGTCTTGGATCAATAGTTTTCTCCTAGAGATTACACAAGCGATTAGTTATAGCAGATTCAACAACAGAGGTAGAATATGTGGTTGTTGCTAAAGAAATGAAAGAGATTATGTGGCTCAAGAAGGTACTTGAATATTTGTATGAGAAACAAGAGAGCTCCACTCCTTTATTGATCGATAACACGTCTGCAATCAAGTTGGCCAAGAATCTCAGATTCCATGATCTAACCAAGCACATCAACATGAAGAGCCATTTGACTCAACATCATGTAGAGACTGAGACAATCCATCTACAGCATTGTTCCATGAATGAGCAAATTGCAGACATCTTTGCTAAAGCACTTGGAAGAGAAAAGTTTGGAAAAATTAGAAGCATGCTTGGACTTACAAACACCCTTTCAGATTAAAGAGGAGAATGTTGGAAACATATTCCTACGGAATTATGGTTCCATCAATTATTATGTAAATGATGTAAATAATAATTTAATAAGAAGGTGAATCTCAACAGACTTCAATGGATCTCTTGGTAGGTGAAGCCAAAGTGACACCTCTTGTATAAAATAAGTATTCAGCTTCAATGAAAAAATGAATTTGAAAGTTATCTCTAACATTCATAACTTATAACTTTATTGCCACGTCGTTATTTAGATAGTATGTCAGCGATTTTCATAAATTGAAAATAAATTCATTCATACCTACTCATGTCATTTTAGATTTGAAAAGATCTAGATCCTTAGTATCTTATATGCAATTGAACTTTTGTATACATTCTAATCATTATGTCTTATCAAAACCTTCCTTTTTAATATAATATAGTCATGAATTCCTTATCATACTTGCTTTTATTAATAGATTACATAAACAACATGTGTTCTTCGCACAAGTAAAGAACATGGTGTGTTCAATGATACGGTGATCCGTTGGTGGGGTTAGATGGATTTCATTCCATCCACCCAAGTTCAATTTCATTGAGACATGTTTTGGCTTGGATGTTCAGCTAACGGTTTGCTCGACCTAGCATCCATGGAAGTGGGGAAGTTTTTTGAAATTTATCATGCGTGTGTGAGCTTTCCTTGATTTCTTCAAAATAGTAGGAAGGTGGTTTTTCCACGTGAAAAGAATATAGTGAAGGAAAAAATAGACATTTCAAGTTTGGAAGAAAATGATGAAGAAAAGATGCATAATGGGATAGTTGATTTGCCTAAAGAGCTTGATCATGTGAAAAGCAACATCAACAATCTTGGTGTTCATCCAAAGGATTCAAATGTCTCAACATGCAAACATTTTAAGTATGTTGATTATGTTAGGATTAATTAATCCTCCCTTTTCCCACATAGTGTATTTGGTCTATTTTACTAACTTAGGAGGTCATCATCATTTCACCAGTGTATGGGGGACACACCTAGGATCCACCTACCACTTAATGTGCCTTCATGCATGAGTTTAGGTGTCCTAGGGACCAATACCTATAATTTAGGAACCCACTCTGAGTGCCACCAACAGTCTCTTTCAGTGGACCTTGGTAGGTAAGCAGTTATGTTCAGTTATGCTCCAGTCACCATCAGTTAGATCACAATCAGTTATCCTAGCACTAGTTTGCATGATATAAGGGAGTGTAGGTGCCTTTGTTCTCCTACCCTCATCAATTAACTGATTGTAGACTGATTTAGTTATCCGGAGTTGCACTAATGAGATCTAGTGTTGACTTTTCTCACACTGAGTTAGCGCATGCGTCAGTTTGAGTTGGTGATTTCGAATCCACCCAAGGGTATCCGAATTTTTCCTAGTGTATTCCTATTGTGTGCCTTTTGTATTATAGACACATTAATGATAATCAATGTAATGATATTCTGACCAATTCTTGTTCGATTTGTGTGAAATTTATGTCATGAATCCATTGATCTTTTTTACATTGAATTGTTAATTATACTACATCCTTCTTTTCATGTTGCTTTCATCCAGGCTTGAATATCCATGGTTCAATAAATTTAACATGGTATCAAAGCCATTGTTCAGGCCAACAGTAAGCCTCACAAACTTCCATGCTTGCACTAGAATCCATCGAGTTTCCACATAATTCCTGGAATAATTGCATTGCTCCCTCTAGATTCGTCTAGAGAAGTCTATCTAGGTGTGATGGACTCAGAGAAAGTGCACATGTTGAAGTGGAGAGTGTTTGATCTGTCATGTTAGCAAATTGAAGTGTTTTCCAGTGTTTTTGCAAGTACATTCAAATATTTCTTGAAGAATTGTTGCTCAATATAACATTGAAATGGAGAATCCAATAGCTCTATCTCCCAGAATTCTTACACCCTTCAATTACCTTGATTAGAGGGAATATATGCAGATTTCCTTGCACAACAAGGGTCTATATAGGATGACCATGGGCAGAGCAGTCAAATTACAACAACATATTGAAAAATTGAATTATCTGGATAGGCTTGATGAATCCTTTGGCTACATGTGCATCCACATCTACAGGGAGTTGTTGTTCCATCTTGATGGAATCAAGACTCTAAAAGAAGTATGGGATAAACTCAAATCCTTGTTTGGAAAACAAGATGAGATGAGGGGCCATATCCTAGAGAACGAGATGATAACACTACAACCCAGTAACTTTGACACACTACATCTAGTCTTCACTAAATTCAAATACCTACTCATGCAATGCAAGCAGCACGGGATTGAGAAGAATGAAGAGCAATTGGTGCTCTTGATTTTGAGCAATCTTGGCTCTGAGTTTTCACTTTTTGTCTCAACTTTCCACTCTGGGAGGCCAACCACTCCAAATTTGTGAATTCCATTCCTAGATGCCTTCTCCCAATCACTAATCCAAAAACAAGATAAACTGATTCAAAAGGGAGTGTCAAAGCCTCCAAGAATCAGGCCCTCTTAGCTATAGACTCTAAGAATGCATAAGAAAAAGGGAAGCAAAGAGGGAAAGAGAAGAAGAATGTTGATTCGAATCCTAGGGAGAAGTCAAATCCTTCAGATGGAGCCTCTGGTTCCAGGAAAAACTAAAACAAAAAGTTTGAAAAAACTAAATGCTCTTACTGCATGAGAGGATTTCATCTAGTGTATGAAGAATATCATTGATTGAATGTCTAAGCTCCTTGAACATGACAACATTGCTATTCTTCAAGGTGCAAAAAAATCTGAAGCTAGAAACCAAACTGAAGAACATGAGAGGTTCCATGCTTTGAAAGCAGGCTTCACTCAGTCAAAGGCCTATCCGATTGATTCAGGAACTTCCAATCATATGGTTGCTTCCAAAAAATCCTTCACTCATTTGGATCTCTCTGGAGGACCAAGCATCCATATGGGAGATGATTCATAGATCCCATCTGTTGGGAAAGGTTCCATTAAAATTGAGCATGGAGAGTTCCAAAATGTGCTCTCTGTCCCCTCCCTGGCAGCAAACTTGGTGTATGTTTACCATATGACACATAATGGCTCTCCCAAGAGAGTCACATTCGATCCTGACACAGTGGAGATCTATGAAGTCTCTACTGGAAATACAATATCGAAAGGAATTGCTAATCATGCCTTCAAGGCATATGAGCTTTCCCATATCCTTCCTACTTCATATCCGAGTGCCTTATTGACTCATGCTAATAACACAAGCAAGTTGTGGCATGAAATATTTGGCCACCTAAATTTCAAGTATCTCCAGCAGCTGCACAAGGACAAGTTGGTTGAGGGATTTCCTCTCATCAAATCTTCTGAAGGAGCGTGCACTAGTTGCTTGGTAGGGAAGCATCGAGATAAAAGATGTGAGGTTGAGAAGGAAACAAGATCTGCTTCCACATTGGATTTAATACGCATTTATAACTCTAGATTGATGCCTATAGCATCTATGAATGGATCCAGGCATTTCCTGACCTTCATTGATGACTATTCAAGGTTTTGTTGGGTATATTTTCTGAAGAAAAATCCTAAGGTATTTGAGACCTTCAAAGTATTCAAACCCTTAGATGAGAACACCTTCAGAAATAAGATCAAGTCGCTTAGATCTGAAAATGGAGGTGATTATTTCAAAGGATCATTCCAACAACTATGTGCATCAACAGGCATTTGAATGCAGCATTTAGTCCCATACACACCACAACATAATGGTGTAGATGAGAGGAAGAATAAATCCTTGAAAGAGATGGCTACTTTCCTTCTAGAATCAAGAAACCTTCCTCCTTATCTATGGGATGAGGTAATCAATTATGCTTTGTATATCCATAATAGGGTGCCTCCTAAATCAGTGACTGGGGCTACACCTTTCGAAGCACTAATGGGGCATAAGCCCGATGTCTCACATCTAAGAGTTTTTGGCTCCAAGGCTTGGGCCAGAATTCCTATTGAGAAGAGGAAAGCCTTCTAAGCCCAGAGTAGCGAATGCATACTACTAGGATATGTTGATGATGTTGAGGCATACAAATTTATGGGCCTTGAAACCAAAAAGTGCTTCATAGAGCGTAGTGTGCAATTTGAAGAAGATCAAGTGCATGATCCACAATAAGTCGAAGCAGAAGAAGGTATAAATTCTCTTTCATTTCCATTTGAAGATGATGATATTATGATTAATGTTTAAGATTCATAAGATTAGAGTCATGATAATCATGAACATGATATTGAATTCCAAGAAGATCCAGATCCAAATACAATAACTATTCCAAAACATAGGCCTAAATGGGCCCAAAAGCTCATTGAAGCAGCTGGGGATGTTACTAGGGATCTATATGACAGAAGAAGAACAAGGTCCCAGTATCAGAATGAACATGTTGCACTTCTCATTCAGATCCAATTTTCCCAGAGAAGTGTTTCATGATGATGAGATCAGATCCACATGGATTCAAAGAGGCTTTCCATGATCCAAGATGGTAGGCAACTGTGGATGATGAGTATGGTTCACTACAAGAAAACAAGACATGGGATCTTGCCACCTTGCCTCCTGAGAGGAAGTTAGTTAAGTGCAAATGGATCTATAAGACCAAACTAGCACCTTATGGAACCATAACCAAGTATAAGTCTCAGTTGGTGGCAAAGGGGTACTCACAAGTCCATGGGATGGATTACAATGAGACATTCACTCTTTTTTCAAGAATGGACTCTATAAGACTAGTTTTGGAAAATGGAGCTTCGAAGAGGTGGTAGGTACATCACATGGATGTGAAGAGTGCCTTCCTCCATGGTGACCTGGAAGAGGAGATCCACATGAGACATCCTGAGGGGTACATTGAAGATTCGTCCTTAGTCTGCAAACTGAGGAAATCTCTTTATGGGCTCAAGCAAGCCCCAAGGGCATGATATGCCAAGATGGATGCCTTCCTTGTGTCATATAACTTTAAGATATGCATATATGACTTCAATTTCTACATGTAACAAATAAAGGGCTCATTATTGTTGATTGTCCTATATGTGGGTGACTTTCTCATTGCTAGCAGCTCTATTGCTAGATTGAGAGGCATCAAGTCAGCTTTGAGTGAAGCATTCACCATGATAGATCTAGGACTATTGATATAGTTCATTGGTCTCGAATTTAATCAAAAGACTTCAAAAATCATGATTACACAGTCTATATATTCTGGAGACTTGCTTAAAAGATTCCACATGGAAGATTGTAAAGCATCACCCTCTCCCTTCCTATGTGGCATCAGGCTAGAAGAAGGTGCTTCCACACCATTGGTTGACATCATACTCTACAGATAGCTCATTGGGAGCCTACTATACCTCACTCATTCGAGACCAAATTTGTCCTATGTTGTGAGTGTTGCTGCTAGATACATGTAGGTGCCACATGAGCTGCACTAGAAGGAAACAAAGCGCATATTACACTATGTGCAGGTACGAGAGACTTTGGGATCCATTATTCAACTGATGTTTAGTTAGATTTGACAGGATATATTGATTCAGACTGGGCTGGAGATGGCAATGATAGGAAATCTAAATCGGGTTTTGTGTTCATGTGATCCGGATTTATGCGTGAACGAAATGAAAGAACATATACAAAATCATAATAACAGACATTTTGCAAAGATAACAAAGATACAGTAAACCCATATTCTATTAAATGGCGGAAATAGAACGGACTGTAATACAATTGCTAGAATGGTGGTAGCTATCTCCGCGAAGAGATGTGGCTGCTACGCTCATTCGTGTCAAGCTTCATACAAAATGAGGCCAAAGGGGCCTATTTATAATAATAATGAGGGTGAGAACCCCAAAAGTCCAAAACGTAACCCTAGAAGATGAATCGTCATAAAGTTTGCGGCCCCAAGGTGGTAAGTTGAACAGTCAACTTCCCAGGGTCATAACTTTTGCATACGATCTCCGATTTGGGCGTTCGATAACTCGTTGGAAAGGTCTGTCTAAGATTTACAACTTTTGGTTGGCCAAATGCATGTTGATGGCAACCATTTGGCCCCGAATCTCCAAAAAATGTCGTTTAGGGCCTCAAAACGACCCCGAAAGTTTAGGACTCGAAAAACTGCAGAAAAATAACTAGGAAACTGCCACAATGGACAATTGTTTTGAGCCAGTGGAATAGGTGGGTGGCCACCGATCTCCATCTGGATCATCATGTTGGGATCTGGACCAATCTATTAGTCAAGCAAGAAGCAAGCAGCTCTTGCACTCTCTACAGTAGAAGCAGAGTATAGGGGGGTTGTGAATGCAGTTATTCAGGTAGTTTGGTTGCATGGGATTTTGACAAAGTTTTGTATTCACACTTTTCCTTCAGAAGACATCTATTGTGACAATGAAAGTACCATCAAGATATCTAGTGATTCAGTTCAAAAGTAGCGAAGAAAGCATATTGAAGTACACATGCACTACATTCGGGAACTAATGCATAGAAATACTATCACACTACATTATTTCCCTATAGAGGAGAATATTGCATATATTTTTACCAATTCCTTCACTGAAAATAGATTTGTTTACCTCAGATCTCTTATTGGTGTAAAGGCTTGACTCATCTATTTTTCCTGATTTTCCTGCTTATTTTGAGGTAGGGGGAGGGGGGGTCTCATGAGGTTTTTCCCATTTCCTTGTTTATTAAGAAATCATTTTATTTCATTTATATTGTATGGGTGACCTTCAGCCCAGGTTGTCCAAAGTTAGGATTAGGGGGGTGGGGGGGGTGGATGTTGGGATTAATTAATCCTTCCTTTTCCCACATAGTCTATTTGGTTTATTTTACTAACTTAGGAGGTCATTATCACTTCACCGATGTATGAGGGACACACCTAGTATCCACCTACCACTTACTTCACCTTCATGCATGAGTTTAGGTGTCTTAGGCACCAATCTCTATAATTTTGGAACCCACTTGGAGTGCCACCAGCAGTCTCCTTCAGTGGACCTTGGTAGGTAAGCATTTACGTTCAGTTATGCTCCAGTCATCATCAGTTAGATCACAATCAGTTAGTGTATTTCTATTTTGCATGATTTAAGGGAGTGTGGGAACCTTTGTTCACCTATCCTCATCATTTAACTGAATGTAGACTGATTTAGTTATCTGGAGTTGCACTAGTGAGCTCCAGTGTTGATTTTTCTCACACTGAGTTAGCACATGAGTCAGTTTGAGTTGGTGAATTCAAATCCACCCAAGGGTATTTGATTTTTTCCTACTGTATGCCTACTGTATTACAGACACATTAATGATCATCAATGTAATGATATTCTGACCAATTCTGGTCTGATTTGTGTGAAATTTTTGTCATGAATCCATTGATCTTTTTTACATTGAACTGTTGATTCTACTACATCCTTCTTTTCATATTGCTTTCATTTAGGCTTGAATATCCGTGGTTCACTAAATTTAACAGATTCATTTCATTTGTTTCTTATGCATTCAACACCATAGAAACCATTACAAATTGAATGACCATGCCTAAGATGATCCTTATAGTAAATTTGCTAGACATAATAGGAAATTGCCATGCATCTACCACAAATTTCGATCATACCATCAAAATGGTAATAATAATCTCTTTTAGGCATAAAATAATGACAAGTACCCATCTCGCATATTGATGAATGTCTCAATGTTGGTTAATTATGTAGTATACCTCGTGTATGGTGTAAAACTAATTTAATTTGTATAGTAAGATATAAAAATAGATATATAACATTACTTTCTTTTCTTTTCTATTTTATTATACCATCGTTCCTTGTTACCTAGACACCTTTGCTTATCCTCGAGTAGCAAACTATACTTATGAAGGTACCCACTATGAATTTGAGGTAGGAAGTTGATGTGTTATGTAATCCTCATCAATAAGAATCATGAGATAGGTATAAACTATTCATTGCCTACAACCAATTAAGGGCATTGTTTTTAACTATGTTTACTTCATATTTATTGATTACAACTTTGTTATGTTCTCAATAAGAGCCATCACAATATCCAATCCCATTAAGTCTCCTTCCTCAATCACCTTCAACATGGTACCAACTTTAGTAAACAAGTAATAGTTTGTGTTGTCCACGACAAGCTGATAGAAGAACTAGATGGATGATACACAACAACTAAATCCATTGGATTGTTTGGTGAACAATCATATTCTAGACTTATATATATCAAATAGAAAGTAATATTAGCTACATGCATAAGAGGTACCTTTTGAATGCTCGAATAGTTTCATTGTGTCCAAGATCATTTTTAGTGGAATGATGGTTACCAATGATCCCATTCAATGTCAAAATCCGAAAAGAAGAGATTAATTGTTCTATACAAGGGATGGATCAAAGAATACTAGAACAATGATAGTTCTTGGGAATTATACACATGCTTGGAAAGTAACACAATTGCTTTACAACCAGGGTGGGGAGATATCCATGACTATGTGTATCTATGTCGTGCTAATAAAATAAAATGGAATATAAATTTCAAGTTATGAATTATTATTTATTTGGTTTATTATGTTAGTGTGGTATATCGGAAGTGATTGAACTAGTACTAACTAGAATACTATAGTGAAAACCCCCCCATGGATGTTCTGAATCCATTTTGTAAATCCACCATGAAGTCATATGCAAATCCACAACAACATGACACTACAAGATAAAGTTTGTTTGTGTATATGTGGATTCAAAATCTTCCCAATGGATAAGATGGAGCGATGTGAAAATTTATAGAAGCATACAACTTTAGAATTAAAAGGTGCATTTTATATGTTTGTCATTGTAACCAAAACATATACAGCAAGAAATTGCTTATCTTAAGTGTGGCAATAGTCCAAACATAGCTCCAAAAACCCCAACATATGAGCGACTGGGAGTGTGGACTTAAAGAGTGGCTCCTACTATAATGTGTTCAACACCAAACTAAGTAAATCGATTAAACACCAAATCCATAGAATGACACTAAAAATCAAAGTATGTGGACCAAAGAGTTGTAAGGGGCCCAAAAATTAAGATCCCTTCTTAATATTAGAATACCTAGTCCAAAATTTTACTCTAGACTTAATAATTTTAAAATTCTCCATTTGCCAATAATAGAAGTTGAACTGACATAGTGCCTTAAGGAAACAAGCAATGAATCATGATTTCAAGCCTAATATTGTATTTCTCTTCATGTTACCTGGACAACCTAGAACCTTATGAGATTAGATATAGTCTCGTCCTCTTAACTAGTAAAGAAAATTAAGAAGAGGAAGAAAAATACCCCTTAAGTTTTCTCCAACACAGACCGTGGGATTTCCAAAGGTCATTTTCTCAACTCAAATAATTGTCATTTAGCAACATAAGATCTTATTGATCTATTCTTAAGACAAGGAAATCATAAAGAAGGAGTCTAAATTTGCGACGATTTCACTGGTCCGGTGAGTTACTGGTAGGAATTTGGTGAGACTTTTTTCAAAAATATGGATTATGTGTTGTTCAAATCAATTTTTTGAACGCATAAATGGATTCAACACCCTTGAAATACCCCTAGGCACCCAACTTCAACAAATTTAAACATTGTTTTTCAAATTTTCAAATTTTTTACTGGATTTAGATTGAAAAATGTTGCCAAAAACGGGTGAAATCGTCGAATATCTAGGCTAAGTTTCAACAAACAACATTGTCTCTAGAAGTTGCAAGTGTGAACGGGATTCAAATATAAGCCACATTATGCATATAGTTTATCACCTATCAAGCAATGTCACTATAACCTTTCCAAAAAATTCGCATCCCAATTCTCCTATGATGATTATGTATTTCATCAAAGTAAATAAATATACAAGATTATCCATGTTACCATGTAATAATAATTGATTTCACGAGAGAGGTTGATAACACAACAAGAGCCACGAGGTGGCGATGTACTCGACATTGCACTTGTGTTGATTAGTAGTTTGCAATTGCTAGAAGTTAATATTTACTAAAAACAATGTTTATCAGTTTATATTTAGTATAAAAATTTAGTATATTGAGAAACTATTTATAAACGTTAATAAAATATAATAAAGGGGCAATTTATGGACCTGCAAAGCTTAAGGTTTTCAGGAAAAATACGTTAAACGTTGTGTTTAAAAAATATTTCCATTAAAAATTTAGTATTTTTTGTGTGATAATGAAAAAAATCATTTCACGTCACCTATTTTTATACAATAAAAATTATTAAATGGTATTTTGAATTTTAAAAAAAAAACATTTTAAAATTTAGAAACAATATAAAAAAAATGTTTTCAACCCATACAATATTTGGAAAAAACAAATAAGCTGTATATAAAGATAAACAAGTGAAATTAGCAATTAAGTTACTTACACCTGCCTCTTGGAAATGTTTTAATGTATTAATAATGTACTATTTGTGCATAGCCTCACAGTAGGAGAGGAGTGCCATCTACTCCATGCTTTTAAAAATTGAAATATAAACAATAAAAGTAATACATGGGTCTTATGTAAAAGATGATCATCCTACAAATTAGAAAGCCATTAAATATGTATTGAAAAACATTAAGGAAACTATTTAATTCGCTATATTTGTATCTCATTATATGAGTGAAGCATATGGTGTTTCATGAGAATGAGCGTTGTATCAAAATGTAGGTTCTAAAAAGAAAGAATCGAGAATGATTTCCATTGTGAGTAATGTTATCTTACTTTTCTTGTTAATGGATATTTCTTATACAAGAGAATTTGACAAATAATAAGTTCATAACCTTGAGCACAATGTTAGGTGTGAAGACAAAAGGCCTTTGGTAAGTCCTTAATTACCACTTCATGATGACAATTGTATGAGGGAAATACTTTGATTGATTTTCATATCTATTAGAGCATTATATATTCATGCAAATTGTCAATTTGGGGGATAGCATATAGAATGCAACATTAAAGATAAATATATACAAAGAAAAAAAATTGAGACAATAAAGCTAAAGATCTACAAGAAAATTAGAACTTGGTATAATAGAGGTAAATATCTACAAAGAAGAAAGCTTAGTGATTTGTGTTATAAAGAGATGTCGTCATGGAGATAATATCTTATTAAAACCTTATTGTGAAAAGAAAACTTGCCATTGCATAGAGCATATGAAAAAAATAATTATCATTTAATTTTTTTTTATAAACTTATTGAATTATAATATATAACAAGTTCCCAACTATATGCCACTTGTCTAGTAATTCCATTAAATATTAATGTATACATCTTACTTTCAATATAAACATATCTTGATATACCTTTAAATATGTATGCTTACCTTGGTATAAATATACATATTTTTATTGAGCACCTAAGTGGGCCTAATGGTTAAGAACATGTATTATCTCGTTAGAGATCACAGATTCAAAATCAGTGGGGGGTAGGGTTGCTCATTGGCATGTTGTGACAAGGCTCGAATGGTAGGCCACCCCTGAGATAGAGGGTCACCCCTATGGACTTCGGGACATCTCGACCCCTGCTAAGTCACAAGTTATTGGTATATATGGCTTGGAGGCTCTTGGATATACCTTTAGGAAATTGTTGTTCCCATGGTTAAAAAAAAGAACATACATATTTTTATTAATTAACACATTTGATTTAAATAGTCATTATGTTGGTTAATGCTCGGATTTAAATTTTTTTACTGAGCACTTCAATTTTAGGATGGTATCGTTTCCTTGAACAATGAATCTAAAACTATGCAACAATCTATGGGAAGCATTCAAGTTTATGGAGGCACGTCCTTTTCAATGTCTCCATTGCCATTCTTACCACTGTTTAAAGTATGAAACAGTATGCTCCTTCCTTGTACGGTCCTGCTTACTAGAGATTCAAACTGTGCACATGTCTATAAGAAAAACCCATTAAACAATCTGGAGTAATTGTTAATCAAGCCAAGCACCCGTTTTATTTCAACAAGTTGTTTGCATGCATTGGAAGATTCCAAACACTTGGACCACAGAAAGCTTGCAAACACTATACAACCATGCCAATTTTTCCTTGCCAAGTGTTAAAATTCGATGGACATTTGTTGAGGCTTTTGATGTTTGTGTTTCCTCTTAAGAGGTCACAGGTTCAAATCCAGAGGGGGGTAGTGTATGTACAACTCTATAGACGTTAGCAGTAAAATCACTGCGCAGAGGGGGTCCCTTGTCCCACAAACAAGGAGGTCTCATACACCAAATTGGTGTCTCGCTTGACGGTAACCTTAAAAATAGATTATTATTATTATTATTATTATATTATCATTTTTACTTTATCTACGTATATAATTTTTACTTTATCTAAGTATGTTTTGCCACGCTTTGTTTTATTCGCGTTGCTGGTTTGTTTTTCGTGTATGTTTGTCCTTGCCATGCTTTCTTTTATGATGCAATGCCTAGAACATTCCTTGCATGATTTAATCAACAACTATAACGATTCAGAATTCGATGCAATGTTGTGTAGAGTTTACAATGAAATACGAAATATTGATATTTAGTGTATCCATGCTCAAAAATACCTTGATTGAAGATAAACCTAAAATTGCCACCACCCTTCAGTATTACGTTGAATGGACATTTGTATTATGTACAAGAATCCACGTTAGCAATACATATGTATTCTTTCATTTGCGTTCCAGAGATTTATGGGGATTGAAGATGGCGTCGATGAGTGCATAGGGATAGTTTTTTTAGCATGATGGTATACTTCATCGAATCAGGCATTCAACTTCGTAGATTGCAGGTATGCGAGGATTCCTTTTAAGGGTAGGAATGCCATGGTAAATTTACTATTTTATTAAATCTGGATTATGCCGACAATGGAGAACAATTATAAAAAAGTTTGAAGGTGGGTTGGTTGATTCTAATGACATAGAATTTTGGAAATGGAAGCAAGGTTTAGTTTTTATTCTTTAATTTTAATATGCTCTAAAATTTTTAGAGATTTAAATTCCAAAGATTTAAATTCGAAAGCACAATATCTCGAAGTTTTATTGTAATGTGTAATTTGAGGATTTATGGTAATTTAGTGATATTTTGGGTGAATATTGGAGAGTATAGTTTGTAACTTTTTTTTTTTAAGAATTTCCCATCTCAAAGGATACCTCAATAATCGTTTAACCCTTTCCTATCAAGGTAGAGTGGTCAATTTATATTACTTGACATATCAAAGAAATAGAGTAGAAGAATACTTATCGAGTCCATTGGGAAGCCATAATGTTTTAAGGTCTTATAGTTTTTTTAAAAATACTTACCCAATTCATACATATTAATCAAAACCATTACATAAACAATCTCCATTCTTAGTGGCAGAGAATAAACTTTCTACCTCCTTCATTGTAATTGTTATATTCATCTTATTTCGAGTTTTTTTCAAAGAAGCACAATAAGTCCTTCCAAAGGAAATAAACAGAGGCAATCACTAGAAATGTGAAAAAAAGCCCAGCATAGATCCAAACTCTAGGCTCTATCAAACGTCGAGAGGGACCAAATATCTCGAGGTGCAAACCTCTTATTAAGTATTGCACTCAAGGATAATCAGCTTTGGTGTGTCCTATATATAACCATTGATTTGATTCAAATTAAAAGACACATCTTTTTATTTAAGGTCAACATATAATATAATATTTTTTATTATTTTTTATTTTGTTAGGAAGGAACATTACAACATCTCCTTTATACATGGTTTTAAAACCATGTGCAATGCCCTCATAAAACCATGGGTTGTTTAGGAGGCCTTGCACATGGCCTTAAAACCATTTGCAAGGCCCTCCTAAACCATGTACAATAAAACCATGGGTTGTTTATGTGGCCTTGCACATGGTTTTAAAACCATTTGCAAGGCCCTCCTAAACCATGTACAATAAAACCATGGGTTGTTTAGGAGGCCTTGCACATGGTTTTAAAATCATGTGTGAGGCCAACGTTTTTTTTTTTTGTGAATAATTCAAATTTTTTATTTTTTATTATTTTGTTAGCTAGGAACATTACAACATCTCCTCCATATTGTGTTGTTTTTTTTACCGACATTTTTTTGGAGGATAATTAATTTTTTTACTTTTTATTGTTTTCTTTGTTAAGAACATTACAACATCTCCCCCATATTAGGTTGTTTTTGTGGTCGACATTTATTTTGGCGGATATTTAAAATTTTTAATTTTTATTATTTTGTTAGTAACAAACATTACAAGATAGACAAACATTATAAGATCTCCCTCATACTAGACTGTAGAGCGTCTCTTGACGCAATAAAGGGATCAAGTTACTCCTGTAACAAGTTCTCTGTTAGAAAGATTTAATTTCCAATCTATCTTTACTAATTTACGCTTTAAGCAATGGCATTAATTATGTTTAGTGTTTTGAAACATCCATTCTTTTGTTATGATAAACAAACTTAAATTATATAACACATTTAAAAATGATACCATTATCATTATTTTAGAAATTTAAATGATAATACTATAGTTAGTGAATGAACCCTTTAGAATTTTTAATTATTTAGAGACTACTGCGATAAAATATCAATATCATATCACGTACCATGTATATAAAAGAAGAGAATGAAGTGAATATTAACATAACTTCATACAATTATTGGTAAATACAATTTAAACTTCATTGTGCTTGATTTCAAACCCAAAAACGAACATTCATATGAAAACCCCCATCAATGAAGAAGTTCAGGAACCCAAGCTCCGGTCAACCCCCAGTGGGAGGCACAATTGTAAAAGAAATTATGTAGAAACTTGATCCCGGAATAGAAACCCAAGGACAAGAAAATAGGAAGGAAAACTTGAGCACATGAGCATCATAGAAGGAAAAAAAAGGACCTAGTGCAATCCTTCTAGACCGAAACCCAATAAGGTAAATAATGAAACATGTCCCTGGAACATTAGAGATATGGGAAGTAAAATAAAAATAAAATATCTATAACACTTCATGAATTCAAAATTTTCTATTATGGTCGTCATCTATCAAATTAAGATCAGGGAAGAACTGTCTTTTTTTTATCAAAATTTATGGGAAGACTCCATTTTCTGCTTCAAATACAAAGGGAGCATCAACGGTTGTGCCATTCTTTGGAATCCTCTTCAACTTTAGCTCAACCAAAAAGATAAAAAAATGATCAACAGATAATAGATAGTTGTTTTTTTTTTTTCTCACTAAAACGAATATATATATATTATTGATAAAGAATTTTGAAGGGCCTTCACTCAATTACATCTTTTTAGAAAAATACAATTTTTATTATCCACAACTTCTCATTTCTGAGTTTGGGGATTTGATGCATCAAACTAGGTTCGTCATTCAAACTTAACATTCCTTGAGGGAGAAGACATCCTTGATTTGCTTTAAAATCTACCGACTTGTTCAATTCACGAAAAATGTGAAAAGAGGAGACCAATACACAGTCTATCAAGATGAAGTGTAGCCTTTGCATAGTCACGTTCAAACTGAGATTAGAGAACTCTGTAGCAAAATTTAAAACTTTTATAATGATTTCCTGAATCTCTGAATATTTGAAGATTGTTATGCCCAACTTCTTTGGAGAGTTGACAGGCTTTTAGAAGAGCATATAATTCTACTTGATTATTTGAGAGTTGACCTAGTCCCCAACTGAAGCTAGTTTGAAGCCTTCCTCCCAGATAGAAGATCAATCCACCTACTCCAGCATTCCCCGGATTTCCTTTTGACGCACCATCAAAGAAGATTGTAACTTTATTCTTCCTTTGCCACCAATCTGTGAAATCTTTTTCCGAACGTCTTACCCGCCAAAATGGAATGATAACAGGCCTTCCAGAACTCAGCTGAATTTTATCCATCTATATTAAGTTAAGCCACTTATGTTCCACTTTGTTTTTATTGGGGTCAAGATGAATGTTTCCCACGAATTCTGAAAGCATAGCCTTAGCTTTTGTTGCTACAAGTTCTGGTTTCATGGCTTTGTTATTGAAAATCAAATCATTTCTTGCTAGCCAATTTTTCCACCAAAAGAATTTTGGGATGGCTTGCCATATTTTTCTCTATGCATGACTTGTGGAAGAAATTCTTGGGTTCCTGAGCTACCCATTAGCAAATAAATTTACAGGTTCAGTATTTGAAGGAGCTGATACCGGCAGCCCACTCAAAAGATGCGCCCAAGCTTTCTAGGTAAAATCACAACCAACAAAAATGTGTTCTGAGGTTTCATCAACTTGTTTACAGAAGCAACATCTGAAAGGTCAAAAAAAACATCTTTTTAACATATTTTCATATGTTAGAGCTCTCTAGTGCATGAGAATCCAAGGAAAAAAATTAACTTTTGGAATACGGGGAGATTGCCACACTTATTTCCAGAAATTAGTGCTGTGAGAAGACCTCATATTGGTTTGTATATACTGGTATCCCGAAGCAGCTGAATAAACCCTTGTAGAGCCCCAGTCCCACGCATCCTTACTAGAAGAGTGAATCGGTTCCATACCATTCAATTTTATTAACAACATTTTGAATTGGGAGTTTAACCTAGGAAATCCACGATTTGGCAGTTCTCGGAACACCCATGATGCCCAGTTTCCTTGACAATCCCACGCAGAAATATCTGACAAACGTAGAAGATCATTGTTTTCCAACCAGTCTTTTATCTCAACGATAGAAGAATCAGAGTTTAAAGGAGTTTTACCTTTTATTGTGTCATCCCATAAAAAAATTTGGCATTTCCAGGTATACGATATAATTGTTGGGAGAAGAAGTATAACCCTTTTCTGCATAGATTCCAGATTATAGTGCCTTTAGGAGTGTTAGACATCTGCAAATTCTGTAAAGTTCCTCCTTTGAGGTATGTTTTCCAAAAAAATTGACTAACAAGGTGTTTTTTATTAGAGAAAAGTTGCCACAACAACTTACCTCCCATGGCAAGATTTACCAATCCCGGATCTTTGATATGCAGACCACCTTCAAGAACTGGTCTCTTGACAGTGTCCCAATTAACCAAATGTAACCGGCTCTGATTTCCTTTACCGCCTCGCCAGAGGAAGTCTCTTATCAGGTTGGATATCTAATCCACAATTGTTTTTTGAGTGAGAAGGACAGAGGATTGATAAATTGGAAGAGCTGGGAGAGTTGACTTGATTAAAACAAGCTTCCCTTTCATATTTATCCAATGACCACCCCATGAGACAATCTTAGCTTTTAACTTGCTAATTATTTCCAGCCAAAGAGAAGGGTTGTTGTGTCCCATAGTTAGAGGAAGACCCAAGTACTTGACCTTATCCCAAGTGACAAATCCGTCAAAGCCTAAAGTTTGAAAAATATTTGCAATAGTTGAAGGATCTGCATTCCAACCATACACAGTGCTCTTTCGATTTTTTATGAGAGCCCCTGAAACGGCCCCCTGCAATTCCAAGAGACGATGTTCGTTATGTATTATTATCGGAAGGGAGAGGACCTCCTTTTGAAGGTATGTCTCAAGTATTCCTGTTGATTGACATCTCTATAATGGCTTGACTTCCTTGCATATTAATACGTTCGACTTCTTCCGCCCGAACCGTCTTATGATATTTACGCCTTTTTTTGGAAGACCTCTTAAGGGGATCTTCATCGGATGAACCAGAATTGTCCATAGGTTTCGTTTTTTTTTGCCATTTCTACATATGTGGGAGAATGTCCATCTACAGAAGTGCCAAGATCTGGCTCAGCTGGACATTTGACTTCTTCACTTGTCTGATTTTGAGGTTGAGGGACTTCTCCCTTATATTTGTTTCCTTGCTTTGCTGAACTAGTTTTTTGAACTTGAGTCCATTGATCTCCCTTCTCTTTGACAACTTCTTCTGCAACTTTTTTCTTACAAGATCTGGCAAATGCCTATAACCATGACAAAATCTGCACTTAAAGGGCAATTGCTCATAATCTAGCTCTTGCACATGTGACCAATCTGCTACTGTCAAATTAATAGCTTCAGGAAGCCCTACCTCCAAGTCCACTTCAACACATATTCTGGCACAAGTATATTGATCTCTTCTTTCAGCCCTATCAATATATTTCCCCAAAGTGTTTCCTATAGCTTCTAGAGATCCAGAATTCCAACAATGGAGAGGAAGATGTGGCAACCTAACCCAAACAGGAACAACAGAAGGGACATCTTGATTCGTATCAAAGTCCGGAGTCCACTTGTTTAGGTATAGCCCTTGAGGACCCATGAAATATGGCCCATTTCTAAAGATTAAATCTCTATCTGTTGAGTTTTCAAAAAGAAAGACATAGTATCCCTTACCTATCAAATTGTAGCATATTGCTTCTGAGATAAGAGGTTTCCAATTCCTTTGAACCCACCCTTCGATTGCCTTAGGGGATGGCCAAATCCCAGTGAACTGTCCAATGAGGCCTGGGTCATCTATATTAAGGGTTGTTCGGCATGGTTGATCCGTAGGAAGATCCACTGTAGGAATATTATCAAGCTTCTTACGAAAGACTACTAGTTCTGGTTGAGTTTCCGCTTGCTACCTGAAGTTACCAGTCTCCTGAATGCATTGAATTAAGGGGAAGGGGAGGAGCCCCCTCCAACCGCCATGACCTCAAAACAAAGTTTGACCTCAAAATAGAGCTGGTCTCAGGGAGACCCAAGCACTCAAGGCACTTGCAGCCATAAGGAACACATAATAAAACTTCACACAACAACCTAAGACAACTCACGAGAGAGCAGAAGCAGCCCTGCAATCAATTAACCAAGATCTTCTAGAGCTCCTTCACACAGGTAAAACCTCCTTCACAGATAAGATACAAGGAGGTCAACAAAGAGTCGATCCAGTCTTGGCGAGCCAGTCAAATCTCCTTGAAGCAAAGGTGCTTTAAAGATCTGTAATTCTCGAATTCAAGATAACTCCAGAATGCAAAGGAATTACATCTGCACAATACATCCAAGAGAGACGCGATCTACAGCCTCCTGACAGAGAGATTAGACCAGATCTTCAACGCCAGAGAAAAGAGATTCTTCGTTCTACTCCCCTCTTGAATTTCAAACCACCAAAGAGGATGTCAATCGAAATCAGAAGTCTTCTTGGAGGGCACACGACGCAGAAAACTCAGAGACACTCGAGCTCCCAGCAAACCAAAGATTGGAGAGCACATAGAGCCACGCAGTCCACCAGCAATGGAGAGCCGGATCTCTTCCTCCAACAACCGATCCACTTGCTAATCACCAGCAAGGGAGAACCAGAGGGTTCAGCACTGTTCAAAATTTTTTAAAAAGGTTCTTGGAGCCAAAACGATCACCTAAAGAGATACTAGATAGTTGTTACCTGTTAACTCTTTCAAAGTACTAGTGTTTATGACGTCAAAGAACCACCAAGCAAAGAGAGAGGGATTATTGGCAATCAATTTGGGACTCACATGAGCTTTTGATGGTAGAAAACAAATAAACCACAAATAATTTACAAACTTCAAACAGTTTGTTACATATAAAATGGAAAAGAATAAAAAAGTTCACAAATTGAAACAAATAAATAAACACTCAACAATAAGCTTTAGTTTGAAACTCTAGCATTATATGTTGTGTTATTAACTATTCAACATCCCCCCCCCCCAAAAAAAAACCTCAACTTTCATTTTACAGGTTTTCGTTTAATCCGAGTAGATTGGAGTATTCGAGCCTCTTCTCCAATTCCTTCACAAAAGGCTTCTCACAACATTGCATTCTCCATGAATATATAGTTAATATAAATCTTTCCATCATAGTAGGTGTGCATAGTCCAAGTGTATAGTTTCTTTTGAATTTTTTGTTTTATGTGTGGAAAGTAATTGTGATTTGGAGCAAAAATATCTGACTCCTTGCTTCCTACAAACATAGAAAGTAAGACCAACAACAATATTCCAAATGCATGACAGATAACTGGAATTCCTGCGTAAAAGCCAAAGCATTGAACTCACCGGAAATTGTAATAGGTCCTTTGTCGTAAAGGTTTATTGAGGTCAGTCGAGTAGGAATTGGTGATGCCAGAGACTTGGTCGGTTGCTTTCCTCTTCACAGTTTTAACTCCTCTAACAGTTTCTGTCAATTGAAAGCTATAGCATTCACATAGTGAGAAGTTTCCTTCCTCTCCACAGTTGTAACTCCTCCAACAGTTTCTGTCAACTGAAAGTTATGGCATTCACACAGTGAGAACTAGCTATATCCTTACATTTGCATCTAGAGAAAATATGATTATGTCCAGGTCCATCGAAGTTATCCCTTTCGATTCGCATTCGCTCATTCATTAAATGTATGGCTCTCGGGGGGGTTCAGTATCATATAAAAAAACTTGAGTGAGTTAAAGCTCTCGTTGAGTTAACCCATAGGTCAGATGAATCCACGACAAAAAATTTAGAAGATTTTCTTTTTAAATACATTAACTGCAATCTCTGACGACAAATCGGGGATGTACAATACGTTGATGCATACTAGCTTTTTAAAACGTTGACCTCACATCTTGCTTTGAATGTTGGGTATGCTCGCCTGGACCTGGATGATGTAAAGGCGTCGCCGAGTCCTCGGAACAAGACCCCACGTAAGCGCCACCCGCATGGAGCCAACGGAGAGTCAAATAGCTATGAATTTTAAAAAAATCTTAAATTTATAAAATAAAAACTATAGGAAGAACTTTGCCCATTTTCAAAATTTTTGAAGCTCATCCAAATTAATACCTCAATGTTAAAACATGGCATTAATTCTTCGTGAGTTGTTCATAGTGTGGTTCTGAATACTTTTTTTTTTCAGAAAGAAAAAAACATGTTCTTGATATTCATTAAAGAATCAAAGGGCATCTGATGTGCCATCCCAAAACATGGATTATAGTCAAGAAGGTAGATCAAAAAGTAACATACTGCTGATCTCCAAGAACGAGTCACAACTCAACAGAGTTGTAGGGGGGAGGTCAAGTGCATATCCAACAAATACAGAGTTCCCATCAGTAAAAACTGTCTCTCTAAACCATATCTACCGTGAACAAAAGAGTGCAAAGCTGCAGTCTAAAAGAGCCCGCTCCATAACAATAAAAAAGGGTGCAAGTAAAAAAGGAGAACATGCTCCAGCACCGGGCTCAAATGAGCTTGAAACTGTCATGCGAGGCCAAAAGACCTTCAAAAAATTCAGAGTAACTACCAGATCCCGGAGCCAAAGAAAGAGTTGTTTTAGAAAGGCGGTCTGCTAGCTGATTGTATTCACGATAGATATGGCAGAAAGACAGCTCTAGAAAGCAAGAGCAAAGCTTTCTAGTTTCCCTACACCAGTGATGGAGTTCAGGTGGAGAAAGGGTGGCAATACCCTTTGCCGAGAAAGGGTGGTAGTTCTGACTACTTAACAAAATTAAATATGCAAAATGATACTAAAATTCTAGGTATGTGTGCCAAAGAGTCATAAAGAGCCCAAAAATTAAGAGCCAATTCTTAATATAGAATACCTATTCCACAATTTTACTCTAGTCTTAATAATATTCTTCATTTACCAATAATAGAAGTCGAGGCAATTCTTAGTCTACTTGGTATTTCCGGGAGGAATTGAGGTAGACCCAAAAAATATTTTGGTAATTACTATTTGGCTTAGCCCCAAAACAAGCGCATCCTTACATGGATTCTTAGGGTTAAAAATTTATTACATAAGATTTGTCAAAAGCTATGCAAAGATTGTTTCTCCACTGACAACACTAATGAAAAAATATGCCTTTAGATGGAATGATGAAGTTGAGGCATGTTTTAAGAAGATTAAGACCTTAATGACTTCCACTCTTGTTCTAGAGATTTCACAAAACCATTTATATTTGAATGTGATGCATCAACAACACAAATAGGAGTTGTGCTTATGCATGATGATCACCCCATTTCCTTCAAAAGTAAAAAATTGAAACCAAGTGAGTAGAAAAAATCTACATACAAAAGAGATGTTGGCAATAATTCATGCATTGGTAAAATGGAATCACTACTAGTCGGGAGTCAAATTCCTGGTCAAAATTGACCACAATAGCTTGAAATATTTCCTAAACCAAAAGAGCCTATCATCAAAATAACAAAAATGGGTAAGCAAAATCCAAATTTTTTACTTCAAGACTCTTTATAAGAAAGCAAAGGACAGTTAAGGTGTTGATAGCTTATCAAGGAAGGGTGAGGACAACACCACGCTATGCTCGATTTCAATACTTATTCCGAATGGATCAAAGATGTTCAAGTCGAGTATGTAAAAAGTCTAGAGATACAAAAGCTAATAGAGGAATTTGGAAGTAACAATACAACAAGCTCACAATTTATGTGGTAAAATGATATACTCTGATACAAGGGAAGTATATATTTTACCAACTTGTCCAAATTCAATATACAAATATCAAAAATGAATAATGATTCTCTGATAGTAGGACATGTTGGACTTTTCAAATCATACTACAAATACGCCAATCCTTCTTTTAGAAGGGAATGGAGTTTGATATCCCAAAATATGTGACCAAATGCGACACCTATCAACATTGGAAGTTTGAATTAGTTGCATACTTGAGTCACATTCAACCCCTAAATATTCCAAATTAGAATGGTTGAAAAAATTAATGGATTTTATCACAGGTCTTCCCACATCTGAAGGGAAGGATAGTATATTCATAATCATAGACATGTTAAACAAATGTGTTCATTTCATTGGAATATCATCTAAAGCTAAAGCTAGTCAGTTCGTTGATAGTTATGTAAAAAATATGTGTAGGCTCTATGGATTCCCCGAAGTTATTGCTAGCGATAGGCATCCTAAGTTCACTGGCAACGTTTGGAAGGTTTTATTCCACCAAGTTGGGACCAACTTAACAATGATTACTACATACCATCCCCGGATAAATTATCAAACTAAAGTGGTAATAAATGCTTCGAAGGGTACCTAAGAAATTTTGTAAAAGATTTTCATACGTAATGGTGTAATTGGATACATATGTTAGAATGGTGGTATAATACGACATATCATGCTTTGGAAAACTACACTCCCTTTGAATACTTATATGGTTATCCAATACCACCAATTAAGGACTACATTATTACCGATTTCAAGACACATGCTCAATAAAACTACATAGTTACTTCTAATAAAATCCTACAAATCCTCACGATTCATCTCAAAATGGCAAGGAATCGAATCAAACAACAAGCCAACATGAGGATAACTAATTGTGAATTTGAGTTCGGGGATTTGATGGTTGTGCGACTCCAACCATACAAATAGAACTTAATAAAAAACTACAAGACGCATAAGCTTGCGCCCAAGTTTTATGGTACTTACCAAAATAGAAGGTGAGTAGGACAAGTAGCTTATGCCCTAGATATTTCTAACAAGGGAAAGTTACATGATGTTTTCCATGTTTCATGTTTGAAGAAAAAAATGGTCCAAATACTCATATACAAACATAATTTCCCAATTTGAATGAAGTAGGGAAGCTAATATTGATTCTTGAAGGTATCTTAGAAGTCAGAACCAAGGTCCTTCATTCTATAAGTGTCAAGGATTGTTACGGAGAGAAACTTCCTATGGCTTGGGGTAGACCACAACAGAATGAATGACACCATAAATCAATCCACTTCAATATGCAAGAGAGATAAATGCTTCTAACACTAAGGGATACAGAACATACCTTATTCCAGATGGTTGTAGTAGATCCCCGTTGAGCTTTTCAACCACGCTCGTACCAACATTTCATCCTTAACAACAACGAAGGAACCAAGCATGATATAAGTTAAGTGTTAGGACTACTCTATCATATATAACTCCAACATGCATAATCAAATACAACTACATCCATGGATAATAATATTCATAGTCATACACATGTAATGGACGAGAAATGGATATTTCTATTAATAATGAACAAAGATAACAGTGACAAACTCTATCAGCACCTCGTCGAAACGGAGAAACCGAGTCCTCAAAATTACACTTGTAATAGATACGAATGGGTCAAGACCTCGGCAAAAGTGCACTCGAATCAAGTCCCGACACCACAATATTAGGTCAAAACAGTTCAAAAGAGTGAATAAGGGTCAAAACTATAGGCTAGTGGGTAAAAATTTCAAAAAGGAATTTTATAAATAATAAAAAACTCATTTTTCATCATACCATTTTGACTTTTCACCACACATTGGAGCCATTTTGAACCACGAACGTCAAACGACAATTCCGAGAGCTAGGAGCAACGAAATCGTGAACCGTCACAGATAGGTAAATCCTTATACCACACTCAATATTTTTAATGTTTTTATTTAAATTTTTAACGGTGTATTTTTAAGTTTAGAGCACCCCTACTTGGGTATCCCGGCCCACGCAGGTCATAGATCATCAGGCTGCGTGTAGGCTGGGTATACACGGAAAAAGCAGCAATTTATGTGTATACACGCGACTGTCAAAAGGAAAAGTCACGTATAGGTGTGCACATACCCAAATTTATGGCAAATTCTCATGAAATCTTATGTTTTCTTGGTAGGATGTTGCTAGAATGGCGAGAGTGGGAACATGAGGACATGGATAGAGCAATACAGGGTGACATGATTGCTCAACAAGCATTAAGAGCATGTGGTTTATACAAATTTTGGTGACTTGGGATGTTAAGGGCTCAACCAAGACTTCTTCAAATGCTCATTAACTATTGGGACCCAGATACAGAGGCATTTCAACTGGATGGGATGCCCCTAAGACTTGAGGTAGAGGACATGTATTTCATCACTAGACTATCCCGTCGAGGAAAGGTAGTAAACTTGAGGGCTAGAGGGGTGGGAGGTGGACTCACCATCGAGGATTGCATTGCTGTATACTACCTTCTAGACAATGAGAAGGTCAGAATTCAGGTCCCTGTGAACTCTATCTAGAGTCTCAGCCTCAAGTTTATAGTGTTAGTGCTAGCCAGGATAGCGGGGTTGGTATCATTACATCAGGCTTCCAGACCTCTAATGTTATATTCATCGAGTGTATGCGACCTACCATATATGATGGGAGTACATCCCTGTTGACCAACATTAAGCAACAACTGATTGACTGCAAGTTGGGAAGGACAAGGAACTTTGGGTTCGCTAGCATACTCAATGTTTTTTTCTTCGAGCTGGTACCGGTACTTATCCCAAGAGTTCATATTCCTCCACATGGTCTACAGGATCCAACCCAAACTCATTGGGCGGGTGTTATGCGATGGTTAGGGGGAGGACATGTAGCTACATCCTTCCCTCTAGACTTCTACCACTGGTGGTAGAGACAGATCGTGGCCATGGATATCCCTATGCATGGATCGAGTTCTGCGGAGACCCGTACATGTCCATACCAGAGGGTGTCGCCTACGGAGAAATAGGTAAACAATCCCCAATTCATTTTTATTTTCTGAATTATTTGATTATTTGTATTTTTTGATATAGTGAAATAAAATAAAAAAACATGTTTTGGTGGTATCACGTACTAATACTAATCATGCACATGCAGATGTGGGTCCTAGACAACCGAATGGCTTCCCTTGACATCCTTGAAGTGGGTGAGGTGATGATATATACAGTGCAGATGCGGAGCGTATGCTCCAGAGCATACACACCAACTTCGTCTGGTTGACACATAGGGTGCCTATGGTGCAAGTCGAGGAATTTCCTAAGGCAATGCAGAGGCAGGTGGTAGGAGTACCCAATGCGTGGGTTCAATTATTCAGATGATTGACCAATTCCATTGTTTGTTTTCATGATCAGCACCCCAGTCCGCAAGCATAGAGGCCTAGATATACATTTTGTATCGACTGTGTAGTGTTTTTTGGTGGCTTAAAGCCCCAATTTTGTACCATGACATTTTGTACTATGACACCATTTTGGACTATCTTTTGAAATGAAAAGATTATAGTGATTGGTTTATTATATTTACTTGTGTATTTTAAATGTGAATGTGATGTGTATGTTTCATTATTGATGTAACAAATGCTAGTCTAAAACGTAATTTGCATAAGAATCGACAACATGATTGTAGATCCTAGGAATGTGAATGTGTGTTATGTGTTCAAATTATCATTTTAACAATATTACATGCAAGAATCTTCGTAATAAAGTCGGATCTCTAATACGATACACGCCATTTAACTGTGATACCACTAACTGCAATTCAAGATGCACCTCAAGGGATCGAATACCATGAGAGATGGCATCACGTAGTAGCTCAATCACAACACTATATTCAACAACATTTTTGGATGATGGTCGGAGACATACACCCCCTGAAGACACAACATGACATGTATACGTATAGATAACCCAAGTAGTCGAAGATGAGTTTTGGGTGTGGCGGTTGGCATCGTTAGCGTATCCTACATATACCGAAGACTCCAATGACATCTGCCACAACAAACGGAAACATGTCAACAAACCGAATCACTACAAGGGGACCAAAATTAAACTATGCAACTGTACAGTTATATACAAAGTATCAGCCTCGGTTGAGAATTACGCATAGTACTTTTTAAGATAGAGCCCATTTCTAGGCTCTGCCAAGGCTATCCCTTCATAATCCGCTAACTCGTAAGCGCCCTTCTCTAACACTTTTTAACCACGTAAGTCCCATGCCACATGGGGTTGAACTTACCCTCCCCTAACGGTTCACTAGATTGGTCGTATAGAAGAACCAAGTCACCTCCACTAAATCTCCGAGGACAGACAGACTTATCATACTAAGAATTAATGCGACGTTTGTTTACTTCAAGATCCACCAAGGCATCCCGACACTTCTCATCAAGGTGCTCTACGAGGACCATATGTTCTTCCAAATCAAAAGTCTATGGTAAGAGTTCTATGACTAGCTTCAAAGATGGAATCTTGCATTCAATCAGCAATATCGACTCCACCCCATGTACTAACTGATATGGAGAAAAAATGGTGGCATTCTTAACATCGGTTCGCCAGGCCCACAAAGCAGGGTAAAGCATAATGTGTCAATTATGCTTGATTTTTGCAATGATTCTTTGCATAATGGGCTTAAGGGATTTGTTTACAACTTTGACCTTTCCATTCGCTTAAGGATAATAAGAAGAGGAATACTCTTGCTTATACCTCAATTCGGAAGATAACTCATCCATCATCCTATTTTGAAAGTGCCTGCCATGGTCCATGACACAATCTCTCAGGATACCAAACCAAGTAATGATCTGATTAAACACGAAGTGAGCGGTCGTCTCATCATCGTATTTAATAGTAGGCATAGCCTCTGCCCATTTCGTGAAGTAATCCATGACCACTATAATGTGATGGTGCCCCCCAGCCGAAGCGGGGTTGCAAGGATCGATAGTGATAATAGGGTGAACGGGGCGGGATGCGAATGAATGTTCCATGCAAACACCTGGAAAGGGTGGCACCGCCTGACCACATAAACACAATCCTTAAATATCAATGACTATTAATAACCTTCTCTCAAGATTTTTTGGGCTGTAGGAATCCTAGATAAATGACCACCACATCCCCCACCATGGCAATCATTAAGCATTGTCTCAGCCTCTTCATGAGTCAAACATCGATGCAAAATGGAATCCACCCCACGACGATACAAGGTGTCACCGATAATGAGATAGTTCTTAGCAACATGTCGTAAACGTCGACACTCATCCCATGAGAGGTGAGGAGGGACCTTAAAAGTCTGTAAATAAATGATGATGTCACCATACTAAGGGTCAACAGTCAATATGGGGAAGGTATGCTTGTCAACAAAAGAATCTTCATGAACCTCAACCTTGTCCAAAATAGGAAAATATGACATGAGCTCCGCAAAGACCAACGATTTCTTTGATTTTGCCAAAACAAATTTGAGATCAAACTCTTGCAAGATAAAAATCCATTTATTATATTTTCCCCTATCATCCGTTTGGTGAGGACGAACTCAAATGGATTGATATGAACCACAACCAAAGTCTAGCGAAGGAGTATATAATGTCTCAACCGTTGAACAGCATGAACGGTCGCTAAAGCTAGCTTCTCAACATGGTTGTATCAAATTTCGACATCAATTAGGTTCTGACTAATATAGTAGGCAACATGATCTTGGAGCCCATCGTCCTCTTGAACCAAAACCATCCCAATCGTTTCTTGAGACGCGACCACTTATAACAAGAAATCACAGCTATAGTCAGGTGGAATAAGCATGGGGGGCGATTCCAAGGCTTTCTTCAATGCATGAAACCCTTGGTCAAACTCCTGGGCTCGCTCATCCCAGATAAAAAGGAGTGTCTTTCTTCAATAGGCGCATGAAACCCTTGGTCAAACTGAAAAAGTTGCCTTCGTAAGAATTTAGCCATCCCTTGGAGCCTTTAAAGGTGCCTAATAGAGCGCGGGGGAGACAACCAAAGTATTGCCTCAAACTTAAGAGGATCGACCCTAATCCCCTCCTTAGAAACGATGAAGCCCAATAACCGACCTACTTTTACACAAAAGATGCACTTTTGAGGGTTCAACAGAATTTGATACCGGCGTAATACCTAAAAAAAGAAGCGCAAATGGTCTGTATGATCCACTCTCAAACGAGAGTGAGCATCCAAATCATCCAGATATACTTCAATAATTCACTTAAGGTCATGAAAAGCAAAGGTCATCGCCCGCTGAAACGTAGCTCCGACATTCTTAAGGTCGAAGGGCATTTTCCGATACGCAAAAGTACCCTAAGGACAAATGAAAGTTGTCTTGTTTTGATCCTTAGGTTTGATTTGAATATGATTGTATCCTAAAAAACCGCTCATGAACGAAAATACCTCGCTTCCCGCACACTCATCCAAAATCTCATCAATGAATGGTGTGGGAAAGTTATCTTTAGGACATGCCTTGTTCAGGTCTATAAATTCAGTACATACCCAGATAGTACCCTGCTCCTTATCAACCGGAACAGGGTTGGTTACCCATTCAGTCAAGGGAACCGGATAGATAAAGCCATCCTTGAGCAGCTTCTCTATCTTTGCCTTAATGACATGAGCCTTATGGAGATTCATCGCGCGTAAATGTTGTCGAACCAGCCTAGCATCTGGGTAAGTTTTAATTTAATGCTCGACAATCTGAGGGTCTATTCCTGGCATCTCGTCATATGACCAAGCAAAGACATCACATAATTCTTTAAAAATATTAGTGTATTCCTGAATCTCATCACGAGAACAATCTGCCCCAATGTATATGTTCTCAACCTTACAAGGATTCCAAGAAATGTTGATAGGGATTGTAGGTGACAAATTAGCCATGTTCCCTTCGGCGTATACACCATGAGTGCCTAATGGGATCATGGGACTACCAGCCTTCTTGCTAAGGGTCGATGTAAATACTTCACACTCGATTTGTTCAAGCTCTGGGAGGAAATAAGAGCGATGGTGCAAATATTCTCAAGGTCGTTCCAAACCATTCATGGCTTCAAGAATCGCTTCATTTGAAGGAAAAACATCATCGAAGCAGTCATGTGAGTGTAATGACACAACTACTGAAGCAGGGAGTGCAAAAGTGTCCTCCTCCTTCGTCCACGAAGAGGAAGGACTAGGGTCTATAACAGGATCAAGAGTAGCTTGATAAGCAATCTACACTACAGACAACGACATCTCCATCTTGGTAGGTCTAGGGTCTTCATCTAAAGTGCTCAGAAAAGGGAGAGTCCAAGGGTCCTCTAAATACATAGAGCGAAATGGGACCGAACTCAATGACGACAATTCACTACCAAGAGTGAAACCTATAGTCAGGATTGGTGCAGAAATATTAAAAGATCCCATTAAAGACAGATACATTCCTACACCAACATTCTTAGTTGTCGGTTGAGAATTATCAATAACCGAGATAGTGGATGCTGACGAATTGGCGTTATCAAATGACTGTTGCTCGATTGTGACAATTTGATCTTCGAAAGGGAAGCAAATCATACAAAAGTTGGAAGACACAACTGCTCTCATATTGTAAATCCAGTTATAGCCCAGTAAAAGGTTGTAGTAAAGGGGCACATCAACCACCTCGACCTCGATGGACACAACCTTCCCTCCCAACTGGACCTAAAGAGAAGGAATAATACCATGTGGCCGAAAAGAATGTCCATCAAAGGCAGTCAACATGGTCCCGGATTTCAACAATGGGGGTGAAATAATACCTTTCCAACAGGTTAGAGACATTAGAGAGGCCGCAATGCCTTCATCAATTACCGTATGTTTGATCGTGTTGTTCATACACTCCACATGGACTATGAAAGCCACATGGTAAGGAAAGAGAGGCTGGACCTCATGGGTTTCAAATCTAATCACTGTAGAAGGATGAGAATCAACCATCCCAAGGGCAGTCAATAAATCCTTTCTCTATGAAGGGAAAGTCTGAAGGACTTTGAGAGCTAACATCACACAAGGAGTCTGACCCAAATCCTTGGCAATAGAATAGTGTCGGGAGGCTCGAGCATTAGGATTTTTCCCTGAGTGCTTTAAGACTCCTTTAGGAATGTGAGGTATACCTTTAGGCTTGTCAATATGCAAAGGAACCTAGGGAAGTGTAGGCTCTTTCCCAACATTGGGTTGCGATGAACCATAATCTTTAGCCCATGTCACAACATTAGCGGATGACATCATGTTGATACAATCATGGCCACCTTCGCCATTAGGTGGGTCTTGGTGCCCCCCATAAGCACTTCCGGAGTCCACGTTCCTCGAATTCATACGAGGCTACATCGNCCCCCCCCCCCCGTCATCACCATTTTTCTTGTCATCATTAGGGTTCTCCTTCTTATTCCCACCTCTCCTATTGTTTCTTCCCTTCTTCTTATTCCATCCAGGTTGCTGGTTACCCTTCTGGTCTGAAGAATGTACTAAGAGCACATCCGTCATTTGGGTGGGATTGGATGAATCCGTAACTTACCCGGTCGCATACTGACTAATAGACAAATTTCTCATTTTATTTGCAACCCGGTATATGACTTTAGTACTCGCGGAGCCAACAATTCCATTGGCATGTGGCCCAGGTTTAAACTTAGGCTCGAAGTTTGACGGTGGAGCATTAGGTATAATCTCATACAAGAGCCCAGACTGAGCGTAAATCAAGTCTAATTGTTGAGCTCGAAAGATAGCCTATTCCTCATTCATAACTCCAGATGTCGAAACATCCTTTGCGATATATGGAAATAACGACTTAAGGAACCATTCCAATAGAAACTTGGGCGGAATGTTGGCCTTAATCAACCTCTTTCGTCTACGCCACTTTTGAATAAATTTGTAAATATGTGTGGATTTTTCTTGCTGAAATGTCCACCAGAGTTCGGTACCAACATCGTAATGTATTGGTAGCTGAATGTGGTTCAAAAAGGTCATGGCTATATCATTAAAGGTCTGATGTGTGCCCCTAGGCAACTCTATATACCATTTCTCCGCAGGTCTTGTGAGGGTGCATTGAAATAGTTGTAAACGAACTGAATCATGATTCAAATAATTGGAAGAGAACCATAGGTGGAAAGTGGTAACATGCTGTCCAGGTTCCTCGCCATTCTTACCTTCAAACTTTGGAATGTCCAAAGGAAGCTTAGTGAGAACAACCTGCCACATTAGATCATGAAAAACCGGATTGTTGGTCAACTTCGACAAGTCAAGCAAATTCAAAGTGGCTAGGAAAGGGAGCCTAGGTTGTGCCATTTGGTTCCATTCTCCCTGATAGCATTGATTCACATAGGGTTGATTGTTGTAAAGACCATGGCCTTGGCCAATCAGATGATACCCTCCTCCTACTTGGCCCATAAAAGGATACACAGGAATATTTTAATTCGAAACACCTTGAGACTGGGGTGTTACATAACCATAATTATAAGGCTGATAAACGGGATTCCTCCCATATACATAAGGAGGCACATAGCCTTCCGACACAAGATGACCAGTAGACGAGGGAACAACATGGCTAGAGGTAGTACTCTGTCCTGAAGGACCATGCGGGTTATGAGGAGGATGATTCATGTGAAAGGCATTCAACAAAATATATGATGTACCTCCAATGTTCACATGTCTAGGGTCACCTCCGCGAGAAGGAATCCCGGTATTCTGCCTAGATGAAGGGTATGATAATCCTTCCACAAAAGGTGTAGAAGGTGCAATATAACCGCTACCAAATCTATCGACATGGAAAGGGATGGTAGTACCCCCAGGCACAACACTAGGACCAACACCAGGATCGACGGCAGATGACGGAAAAGAGCCATTAAGGTCTGGCATGCAAAATATAAAAGGCCCAGTGATAGAGGGAAAATGCTGAGTCTCACCATTCGAATGACGTGAGGAAGACCTCCCATAAGCAGCTGCAAAATCTGACATATGGGTTATGAATCGAAAGAAGCGCCTCCCCCATGAGGTTCGATTTCAACCGAAGTCCCAGGTCTACTGAATGTCACATTCCCCATTCCCGAGGATGGAGAAGGAGAGAATTTCGAGGTCTCATATGTATGACTCATGAAGAGACCGGTGTCTGGAACAAAGTGTGTATAAGTTCGCCTAGAACGTCTAATCCTCTTATGTGGAGGAGGAGGAGATCCATAAGGTGAAATCCCTGCTAAACATCAAGATTGACGAAGTGCCAGAACCCGATTCACGATGACTCCACAAAAGTAAAAAGACTCAACCAAATACGAATTCTAGAGCAAACTAGCGCACAAAGAGCACACTCCTAAGAAAATCTAATCCAGATGCAAACAAGCTAAGAGGGAGGATAAATGAGTTCCCGAATGTAGCATGTATGTATCGCATAGGAGAGGCCCGAAACTCCCATACACTACAAGTGGAGGTGTGTAAAAAGTTATAGTAGCCCTTAGCTTCAACATGTAAAGTGACTATGTTGTCCGACCCCTACCTAGCTAGGACACTCACATAATAACCTCTGCAAGTACCCCCTGTGATACCTAGGTAAGGAAACTAAGGTCACCCCAATATAACCAATGCTCAGGCGGACAGTCGTAGGCAGGATCTACCGTATGGGAAGGGTAACAAAGCCCGAAGCTCGAAAGCACCAAAGTTACCTCAAAATCCCCCAAATATGAATAAGATCCTGGAAGTATATTTGATGTTGCACAGAGTGTGGCAAGGGGCTATCCCAACCACAAACGTGTATGTTGCCTCGTACTTAACTCTTGTGTAAGAGGAGCCTCCTGAGAACACTAATTATACCAAGGATTTCTCTCTCTCACCTGGATAGACACCTAAAATGTTTTGTTTAGTAGTCTTGGATGAATTTACTCACAACAACGTATTCCAAGACTCCAAAACCTAAGCTTGTTAATGCACCACTATCAAATAAAAAGTGTAATTCATTTTAAATTAAGTGTTCATTTTAAAGGTTGTGATTACTCAAAGGAAATGGTTGTGTAACTAGTGATGTTATGACTCGGCAGTAAAGTAAATATGCACACCTAACAAATGATGCCAAGTGCAATTTGTCTTGAATGAAAAAGGGTATGCCACTACATGAAATGCATAAATTCCTTTTCAAATGCCAATGCAATCATTCCTGTATTAAATCCTGATCACTATACAACTAAGCAAAACCTAATGCAAGCAATAATTCCATGCAAATGCATCATGCACAAACATGCGAAAGATAAAATATTTTTGTATTTTTCGTAATAAATGATATGTAAATGCAATAAAAAAGAGTCTAGAACTCCCAGACCCTGCAGCAAGTATCAAACACAAGCCAAGCAAGACACTGAGATAAAAAGGTCTAATGCACTAATACCAAAACAAAAAAGAAGAAGGATGACAAGAACAACTTTTACCTAAAGAGCAAATAAAAAAGGTCTCTGGTAAAAAACAGAGGCAGTAGACAGACATCAAAGGCATCCAAGAAGACTTGGCAACATTCCGAACCCACCCATCATCTCTCAATCATCAAATTCACACTCAAAAGAGGGGCAAACACGACTATTCACATGAAAACCTCATGTATGTGCGACTATTTAGGGAAAAATCGCGTGTATACGCTACTGATACATCTATGACTAGCATACAACAAGAGAAAGGGGGTAAAATTATAGGCTAATACTCAAATTACTTCAACGGGACACCAATGGGATACCATACTTCTGAACCCGACACATAAACACATAAAAATAGAGAGCAATTCAAGAACATTGTGCACCCAAACCCCAACAAAAACAAGGAACCTCCCCAGTGGAGACAACAATTATGTTACTGAGAGAAACTTCTTATGGATCGGGGTATGCCATAGCAGACTGAATGACACAAGAAATCAATCCACTTCAATATGCAAGAGAGATCAATGCTGCTAACACTAAGGGATACAGAACATACCTTATTTCGGATGGTTGTAGTAGATCCCCGTTGAGATTTTTAACCACGCTCGTACCTACATTTCATCCTCAACAAGAACGAAACAATGTATAATCAAATACAACTACTCTAGCGTTAGGCCTACTCTAGCATATATAAATCCAACATGTATAATCAAATACAACTACATCCATGGATAATAATTTTTCATAGTCATACACATGTAATGGACGAGAAATGGATATTTCTATTAATAATGAACAAAGATAACAATGAGAAACTCTCTCTGCACCTCGTCGAAACGGAGAAACTGAGTCCTCCACCTGGGCCTCCACCACTTCAATCCTCCATCTCCATGGCAAGCTCACAAGAAAATGGCAAGCTTGGGAAGAGCAACAATGTGTGCTCAAAAGGACAAAGGGATGCAGACTCAAGCATGTATGAATGGGGCAACAATCCACTATACTTTCCTTGCACTCGTAGTTTCTCCTCCTCTAATGCATCCAAGAGGCTTAATATATAGCCCTTCAATAGGAAATGAAGGGTCTAGTTAGAGCGTTTCCAGACATATGGAAGGCCAATAGTCAAGTTATTCATGACTCATTGAGGAAAACTCCAAATATTTTATTTTTTTATGCACATTTCTCGATGTACGTGGGTCTCAGTGGAGAAAGCTGCATGTACACACGGATTTTAAGCTAAAACCCATGTATGGCAATAAACATGTGTTTTTTAAGGGATTTCTTGAAGCATCAAAGTATATTTTGAGCAAAGGGGGTCCAAGGAGTCTGCATAGGAACATGGAAGGCCATAAAAACATGACCTACCAAGTGTGGTAAAATCAATTATAACAAGGAGAATATTATGAAGTGAAAGAACCTTCCAAAAGATGAGGCCACCTATGAGAATGAAGAATTTATATTGAAACATTTGTCTTTACCTATGATTTAAGAATGAAGCATCCCTGAAAGGAACGACATGTAATATAACTATTGTTAATCATTAGTTAATATATTCATTTATTGGGTCAAGGGTCATCATTTTTTGGTGAAGAGTTCCAACTCTTACACTTTATTGTATTTACATGAGTGCTTACTCGTAATTTATCATTGAATTAAAGAAAAATATATTTATTCGGCAAGGAATTCAAACACAAGGTGTCACTCAAGGTATTAGACTTAGATGGTATTCCATACTTCTTGAAGTGATGAGAATCACTTCTCCAAATGTGGAATTGATTCAATAACTTAATACCATTGCTTCGTATGTAAATTTAGATAACAATAACCAATTTATCTATTGTTAGATTATCCAAACCCATTTGAAATATATCAAGAGTTAAGCACAAGAAAAGATTTAGCAATGGAACAAAGTAACATAACAATGTCCATATCTAAGAGTGAACAAGTCAGCCAATATAGGTATGCTTAGATAAAAATGAAACCATAACCCAATATTAATCAAACGAACACTAAATATAGCTTGTTTTTAGAAGATTATTATTGTTATGTACTAAAGCAAAAAAATCTCATAAATTTCCAGAATTCAGTAGATGATAAAGAACATAAAATTAAGCCATGAAATATGAAAATTTCAAGATGCTAGATGCCTATAAAAATTCCATAGTTTAAATAAGTTTGCTCTTGTAAATTTCCAAAATTAACTATGATGAATTATGAGCCATATAACCACTTAAATAAGTCATGAAACATAAGTGTAAAACTCAGAAATTTTATGTGATTAATCTAGCATGAAGCCTGTACCTTAAAAAGATATTTGATGGAGTTATTAGGGTTGTTTTATTTCTGCAAATTTTGTTGTTTTAAAATGAAATGAACTAAGGAAATCAAGCCCTAAAATGATGTTAAAGTATGATATCTTACCTTGGGTTGGTGGAGGATGAAATCTCAAAATTATTGTAGCCTCGAAGAAACCTGATTTCACCCTAGAAAAATAAGAAGAAAAAAATATATTTTGATTTTGTGGTTGATGAGACGGAGTAGTAGACTAGTGCGTTTGGTCCTTGGCCAATTGGGGTCCTATATTGTTCTCCTAGGGCCTTATTTGAGAGTACTTATTTGGAACACTTGTAAAACATGAAAATTTCATTCCAAGCCTTTACGATTTCATGAAAATCCTTCCAAGGAATGGTTACTCTAAAGCATACACCTTCAATATCTAGATTCCAGCTCATACCCCATCCTATGTGAACTTGAACTTCCAAGACCTCTTAATATGAAAAATCACAAGAAATATACAATACTATAACTTGAAACAAATAAAGAGATTCTTCGCTATGTAATTCCAATGGCGTAAGATTACCTTTTTATTGGACTAGATCTATAAATTTGACAATGCAAGAAAAATACATGTTACCTCAAGATAGAGTCATCAAGATATGCCTCACATGTAATAAAGATCTGAAATAACCAAGATCATTTAGTGCAAAAGCAAGTTTTATCCTCCAATCAACAACAATAAGGTACAATGAGGAAGAGGCTCTATAATATAGGAATGTAGCTCAATTTCCTTTATAATAAAATAATAATAGATATAGCAAAACCCTAGATCTATTTTAGGGTAGCTTAAAGAAGTCTCTAGACATAGTAAAAAATGATAAATAACTCTCATAAACCAATAATAATCCCAAGACAAGGGGGTGTTCCACTAGAAATGGTAAAAAATTTGGAGTGCTTCCCCAAAATGTTGAACTCTCTTCATGAATAGGATCCAAAAAGTCACACTCGGAAAAAATACAATGCCGCACTTTAAACGATAGTTCTGTATTTTCCAACTTCCTCAATATTTAATGGATTTTTCATTATAAACACTTTTCATAAATCGTGTGGCTCTTATGCATCTATCATCATTGAGGTGGCACAACTATAGGCACTTTTCCAAAGATAACTGTAACACCCCTTGACTAAACCCCTATTAAATAATGTGTTTATGGAATGTTTATTAGTTCCTAGATGGCAGAACTCATTGAATGTTTTCAAGCTTTAATATAAATATAAATTGTTCGTGGATGATCTAGAACGCTAAATGATCGGGGACTCATGTATTCACCCAAGACAGTGAAAGGGGGGATGGTTAAGCTTATAACCTTGTCTAACCTTGCAGTCCAAAAGAAAAAACCCTTTTCATCTGTTGATAAACCTTAATCCCTTGTTTATTTCCTGCAAATATGACTTTGGAGTTAATGGTGGATAAAAAGAGGGTTAAAATATGGATTAGTGAATTAAGAATTAATTATGGATTAAAAGAGAGATTATGAGATGGATTAGCGAGCTGATAAGATGCATAGGGAATAGGAGAAGGAGAGGTAGAACGAGTAACAAGGGATAGCTTTGGGTTTTTGTGGTGTGTGTTGGGATAGCTCAAGCAACGAGTAGTTTTCGATGTGGCATTGGATGGCTCTAAGGGAGAAGTGACATAGAGTATAGAAGAAGCGAATTTTGCAGATTAATTGTCTATAAATTCTAGATTCTTTAGTTGGGTCGAGCTTTTCCAAAACTAGAATGAAGCATCCATATTTATTGTTATATAGTGGTAGTTGGGATGGTGAGGAACATGATTTCCCAAACCTGATCCTGAAAAACCTTTTTGGATTGGTTGAATTCTTGCCTTGTTTTTCCCCTGGCAATTCCAGTGAAATGGAAAATAGTGCACGAACTAAATTTAGTGGAATTATAGGAACAGAGGGCAGTGACTGTCATCATTGTTGTGCCGGTAGAAAGAAGTTGAGTTAATGAATTGCATAGTTTGACATGGATTTGGTGAAAGCCAAAAAATCATGAATGTCGAAGTGTTAAATCTTGAGAGAACTTGGGCTGGTAATATGTCTAGTGGTGAATGTGTGAGTATCAGCTCGAGGGTGGAGTTCTGTTGAGTGATTTATGAGCAAAACTACCTACGGTTGGGTGGAGTGTTGTTGCCACGAAGGTAGTTTCCAAACGGTTTAATCTCATATAAGTGCATAAAACTTGTTATCAAATCTGAAAGCATGTAATATTTTATAGTTACAAAGCATTTGTGTTTATGGTCTTGTTGAATGCCAAATAATTGAATAGCCAAGTTGTTTGATAGTTTATGAAGCTTTTGACAAATAGGTGTTTATATGTCTTATACATGGTGTGAAGTATGAATGAAGGCAAGTGAATTGTCCCCTAATTGGACATTGGCAGGAAAGGCAATAGGCTTCAAGGGTGTTGGTTTTTTTTGCTTGAATGAATTAACTTGTGATGGACATTGGCGAATAAGCCAATAGGTTCCAGAGGTTGCAATTGCTTATGTGTATGAAGGAATGGTTAACTAGGTAATTCATTCCAACTTTATAGTTGTTTATTTTAAATGTGAATATAATGTAAGGTAATGGATATATGACTTCTTGATATTTACAAAGTATAAATGAATGTAATTTATGGTTTATGACATAGCCATGATGTGTAATGTCATGTGTGCATGTTTATGTTATGAAGTTCAAATACTTAATAGACTTATAGGTTAATGGATAAATACTTGTGCATGTTCTGGAAGAAAATGAGGAATGACTTGTCGGTTTATGTGATATAAGCCTTAGTTGGATATTGGTAGAATAACCAATATTATATTCCAAAGGACGAGGTTGGTTTGTATGAATGTGAATGTACCAGTTATGCCTTAGTTGGACATTGGCAGAAGAGTCAATAGATTCCAAAGGTTGTCATCTTGTCATTGATTTATGTGTGAAGGAAATGATTAAAGGGTGTAATTCCTTCCAGTTTCATAAGTTCTTCATTATTAAAATGTTAATGATAATGGGTAACAAGGACTGCTATTTGTTTCCTGTTTGAATGTGGAAGATTCATTCCTAGCTAGAGATTAGCAGTTAAGTCAATAGGATCTGAGAGACGTAAATGTTTCCGTATGTGTAGTACTGATTACCCAGAGAGTTCAGTTAGTTTGTCGTTATTTTAATTACTGGGAAATGAAGGCTAAGGAATAATTAATAATTATATGCCCTCATGTTGTGGATGGATTAAAGGCTTGTGAATGTTTTTAAGCTTGTATCGATGGGATAGAGGAGTTAATCCTTGGTAATAGCGTGGTTGTGTTTTAATGAAGTTTGTAAATTGTAAAAGCCTTGATTCTTCATCCCTGATTTTGATTGAATGAGATTAATTATATTGAGTTTTCTTCCTTGGTCAATGACTTATTGGATGAATTACGATGCATTAATTGGATCTAGAATTCTCTTAGACAACAATATGATTTGGGATGCATGCTTTATTTTATTTTATCTTTCAATAATATATTGATTTGAATCCCTCATTTTTCTCTAAGGTTGGAGGTTTGTGGAACGCCCATGGACAGTTGATTTCCTAATGTGGTTGGCTTGCCTTAGCTATGATTTTTTCCCATTTTCTTCTTATTTTGTGTTTCTACATCCATCCGTTAGTGTGAATGAGTTCTTCAAGGGAAGGAATTTCAGTGCCAAACCATGGCAAGAATCCTTAGTTTGTTCCTCTGTTTCTTTGCGTTAGTCGATTATTTGAAAAATGGCTCCTTTATGGTCTGTAAGATCAAAGAAATCATGACCATTGATTATCGTATTGATCATCGTCGTGTCGATGCGTTGAAAAAAACTCCTGAAATCTGACATGATAACGTCGGTAATCAGGTGTTGGGAGTGTGATTTATGTGCTTTGGATTATTAGTGTTGACTAATGACTAATGACGTGTCGATGTTGGGATTAGAACGTCGAGGTGGGTTTTGTTTTGTTTATTTTGACATTGTCGACTCCCAAATTCCGATGTAGGCACAGTAAAGTCGAGATCGGAACATCGAGATCGGTGGGCTGTGTTTTCTGCTATACTGAATCTTGACTTTCGACTTCCGATATTGGTATCAACATTGCCAATGTCAAGATTGACATGAAAACTCAGGATTAGCAGTTTGCTTCGTAATGGCAAATTTAGGCCATTAGGGTTGTTTTAATAATTATTTTTAATGTTGTTAATTACCCTATTAATAGTTTGAACCCGTGGTTAATGTAGGGTTAACTTTTTACTTAGTTTATTTCTATGCACCTGCATTATATCTATTGTTTAATGTTTTTAATTAAATTCTTCGTTGTTTAATTCCTTTTATTAACCGTTTAAGAAATTTTGGATCCCGTTTAGATCTCTACAAGAGTTTTAGTCACCAGTAGTTAGTTTTAATGGTTGTGCAGTTGATCCGGATTTATGCGTGAACGAAATGAAAGAACATATACAGAATCATAATAACAGACATTTTGCAAAGATAATAGAGATACAGTAAACACATATTCTATTAAATGGCGAAAATAGAACAGACTGTAATACGATTGCTAGAATGGTGGTAGCTATCTCTGAGAAGAGATGTGGCCGCTACGCTCATTCGTGCCAAGCTGAATACAAAATGAGGCCTAAGGGGCCTATTTATAATAAAAATGAGGTGAGAACCCCAAAAGTCCCAAAACGTAACCCTAGAAGATGAACCGTCATAAAGTTTGCGGCCCCACGGTGGTAAGTTGAACAGTCAACTTCCCGGGGTCATAACTTTTGCATACGATCTCCGATTTGGGCGTTCGATAGCTCGTTGGAAAGGTCTATCTAAGCTTTACAACTTTTGGTCAACCAAATGGATGCCGATGGCAACCATTTGGCCCCGAATCTCCAAAAAACGTCGTTTAAGGCCTCAAAACGGCCCCGGAAGTTTAGGACTCGAAAAACTGCCGAAAAATAACTAGGAAACTGCCACAATGGACAATTGTTTTGAGCCAGTGGAATAGGTGGGTGGCCACCGATCTCCATCTGGATCAATCCTCCCTCCTTAGGAAGCAATGGTCTCCATTGCGTCGAATCCCATATCATATCTCGAACTGTGTGTTGAGTTGATCTCCTGGTGCGACATTTGTTGAACTGAAGAGGCTGCTTTTCTTTGGCACCTCGAGAGGGTTGTAACGGCTGTCTGGATGGTTTGTTTCTGGATGAGCACCTTGAATGCGTGGACTTGCATCGTAGAGGTACTTGGATAGATGAGGAAACAATGGCTCTGTGTTCTTTTTGTGTCTGATGAGCAGAGACACCCTGTGCAGAGGGTGTGGAGGTCTCTGTGATCTTATGTTCTCCTTCAGACGCAATTGTGAAGAGGAATAATTTTCTGATGTGGGAGTTTATCTTCCTACCCTGCGAGACTGTAGTAGGTGCAACTGTCTCTGGGATCCGATAGAGTTGTCCTCCCAAAGTGACAATGACACTACGAGGACGTGACTCATATACAACATGACGCTTCCACATATATGGTTGTCCTAAAAGAACATCACGGACTTCAAGTGGGGCCACATCACACAATACCTCGTCTTGGAAAGGCTTGATGCCATATGGTAGGAGGCATTGTTGAGTAATGCGGATACCTCGTCCTTGGCTTAGCCAACCGATGCTGTAAGGTTGTGGGTGTGGTGTTGTAGGAAGCTCCAATCTCTTGACGACTTCTGCTGAGATCAAGTTCTTTTGGCTACCGTTGTCAACAACAAAATGTAGAGGCATTCCCTTTACCCACATCTGCGAGTGGAATAAGCGCTCCTCTGCCTCTGACTCTTCAGGATTGTCTAGTTGAACCTGTGCGGTAGCAACAGTGGCAGTGGGGTCTGCATCAATGATCTGCCTCCCATTGGGTGCGGCTGTGGCATTGGGGTCAGAATCAGAATCAGGATCTGATTCTGAAGATTTGATCTCAGCCACTAATGACTGCTTTGAGCGACATTCATCAGTGTTGTGCCAAGGGCTTTTATGAAATTCGCACCACTTACCAGTGTCCTTCTTTGTCTTTCGATCTTCCTTCTTTGCTTGTGGCGGGGACTGGTTGCCATTTTCTTTTGCTGCGTTCTGCGGGCCAGGGTTTCCCTTGCCTTGCTTCTGCGGTGGATTCGCAGGTCCAGAGTCTCGCTTGTTCTTTTGTCGAAATTTCTCCTCGATTTTGACAGCATACCGATAGGCGGATCCAAGTGAAGAGATGTCGAGGAAGTCCATCTCAGTTCGGATGTACCGATGTAGACCACTGCGATATTTTAGGATTAGGTGCCGCTCGGAGTCTTTGATACCCAACTTTGTTCGCAGAGTATGAAATTTGTTGGTGTACTCTGACACCGTCTGGTCCCTTTCTTGACGCAGAATGGTCCATTTTGTATACTGGTCATCATAGTTTCCCACAGGGTAATACTGTTCCTTGACGACATCTATGAAAGAGGCCCAAGTGGGAATTGTTTCAAACATTTCAGACTCTTCTGATAAGTTTTGCTCACAATAAGTACTCCACCAATGTTGGACATGGGGGACTGCCTTAAGGAGCGCAAAGGTGATCTTTTCTCTGTCGAAAAAATTGTGAACAGAGAAATACCCTTCTAGAACATTCACCCAATTATCTAGGGCATCTGCATCAATATTACCTTCAAATAAAGGAATATCAAAGTTAACTTGTACCTTGAAGGGAGTTGTATCCCCGAATTGGCTGCTTGTTGAAGATGCATTTGCCATTGCCGGCATTCGTTGAAGGATTTGGGCGAAACTGTCCATCATCTCGTTCCTCTGTCGCTCGAGGGCTTCCTCAAGCAGCGACTTGATAGGATCTCCTGCTCCATCGTCTCTCTTGTCTTCCGCCATGGGAGGTCGTTTGGGACGGCGAGAATGATCGAGTGAAAATAGTTCAAGACCAAACTCTCTGTACTCGGACCTCGTCGGGGACATGCGCCGAGAAACAATCAAAGAGCAGATTGCTCTGATACCACTGATCCGGATTTATGCGTGAACGAAATGAAAGAACATATACAGAATCATAATAACAGACATTTTGCAAAGATAACAGAGATACAGTAAACACATATTCTATTAAATGGCGAAAATAGAACAGACTGTAATACAATTGCTAGAATGGTGGTAGCTATCTCTGAGAAGAGATGTGGCCGCTATGCTCATTCGTGCCAAGTTGAATACAAAATGAGGCCTAAGGGGCCTATTTATAATAAAAATGAGGTGAGAACCCCAAAAGTCCCAAAACGTAACCCTAGAAGATGAACCGTCATAAAGTTTGCGGCCCCAAGGTGGTAAGTTGAACAGTCAACTTCCCGGGGTCATAACTTTTGCATACGATCTCCGATTTGGGCGTTCGATAGCTCGTTGGAAAGGTCTATCTAAGCTTTACAACTTTTGGTTGGCCAAATGGCTGCCGATGGCAACCATTTGGCCCCGAATCTCCAAAAAACGTCGTTTAAGGCCTCAAAACGGCCCCGGAAGTTTAGGACTCGAAAAACTGCCGAAAAATAACTAGGAAACTGCCACAATGGACAATTGTTTTGAGCCAGTGGAATAGGTGGGTGGCCACCGATCTCCATCTGGATCAGCAGTGTCGAGGTGCATTACAATAATTGCTCCTCAAGTTAGGACACCCCTAGGAGAATATCTGGTAAAAAATGGTCTCCACATGTGTGCCAAGGGTATCTCTCCTCATGAAACACCTAATTATCGTCATAAGATGCCACAACATGTGTCATAACATGTATATATGATAAATTTATCTAGTGCTAAGAGCTTATCCCACATAAAACCTAGGATTTTTTCACAAATATGAAGATAATACATGGAATTTACTTACAATTACACTTTTCTAACAACTTAATAACTTATTTAACCTTACTCATCAAACAAACATTGGTGTGACCCTTTTTAAGTCCTAATTATTACATGTGAAATACCTAAGTTAAGTTGCATAGCCTAGATACCAAAGCTAAGTAAGGGTAAATAAAGATAATGTGTATTTAGGGAAAGAAAGGGGCCTTTTCAAAATAACCATCATAGCAACCGAGTGTGAAAGGTCTACCCTTAACTTTCAAGAGTTAGGGTTTAATATATTTCTTCCATAGTATGTGCTCTAGAATGAAGTGTTGTCATGGTTCACCCATCCTTGCACCCTTTTTTCGTGATCCCTTTTACTTTTTTTTTCCATTTATTTGCATTTCTTAGCAATTTCATTGGCTTAGTCCTTTTAATTTAGATTTGGATTTGATAACCTAGGACTTAAAGAAGCTGGCTTTTAGCGAGGGACAATATCTCCCATATGTTTCCAATTTAATTTGGTAACATTGACCTTAGAGTACTAGACAATTTTAGCATTATTATGGCATTCATGCATTGGAACAATTATGAGACAATAGGTTATTACTAGTGGTATATCATTTACAAAGAGAAAAATGAAGGGAATGGATGAATTGGATAGTGAAATGAAAAATGGTCGCGCAAAATGTTATGAAATGGGTTTAAAACTCAGCTTACTAGGGTACAAATTAACCTTTGAAATGACACACTTCTAGGGCAGAATGACACCAAGGTTGGACTAATACATGAGTAATTGCTTTAAGTGTTATGAGTCACTATACATATCACTCCTTATGGAGAAAGGGGTAACAAGGGGGGTACTAATGGGTTTTTGTGGCATCTGGAAAAAATTACTGGGGGTTTTAGATCAAGGGGAAGAGAACATAAATCACATATTTTTTAGAACAAGAAGAAATGACATGTGAGATGGTGGTAGGTGGACAATAAATAATATATTTTAATGGGTTTTTTTTGTTTTGAATCCAATGTACTACATATCAAGATTCAGTTTCGTAAATTTTATATGGTTATTATTGTATACCTGTAACACTCACGACCACAAACAGTTTTATAGATGATATATTTTCCTTGCAATGTAGTGAGTGAGTATGTGTGTGGTTCACCATGATGAGTTACGTCCACAAAAAAATCTATCATTCGCTAGGCAAGTAACCGTCAAATATTCCAAAGGGACCTGGTGGGGCAGTTACGAAAATCGACTCACTAGCCTAATCAAGCATTACAATACAAGCTCCCAAGGAGCATATGTCGAGATTTGAACCCGGGTGGGGAGTGTAACAACCAAAGATCCCTACCACCCAATCAACATCTCATGGACTATATATATATCATTGAAGTTTTAAGTTCTAACAAATATCTTATGTAGCCTCTTGGCTAAATTTTCCTATTTTCAATTGAATATCACATGGTTTATTATCCTACCATTGAGGGTGTGGCATAATGTGATGTAATTAAGGAACTTCTAAAAACATTGACTATATATTGGAGAAGATGGAATCTGTTATTTTCTCTATTTTTGGTTCAATTCATTTACAAGTGCGGGTATTTAGCTTAGCTCAAACTTTATGCAAATGTTTGGTAAAAGGGTCGGTAAGAGATCTTGTTAATGGATTACTTGTCCATATGATGCATTACTTATCCATTGAACTGCGGACTGGCTTCCAAAGTTCCTTTGATGCCCCATTTTGAGTCACTTTTGTTTGTCCATGGTGTTCCATATTTTCAACAATCAAGCTCAAGAATGGGGAAAGGAAATTACTTTTCCAGATTTGAATTTCTACAAGAAAATAGAGAATGGGGCCCATGCAAGTTAATATCATAGAGTTCAACATTCATGATTCAAGTGTGGATGAGTTGTATTTATTCCTAAAACTAGTAAATCTAGGCATAATGTGAATTGGGCTTTGTTAGGCATCCCTTAGTTATGTAACATGGTGTCGAGGAGATGTGTAATAATGAGTGGTGATGATAATTCTTCTCATTTTACGTGGAACCATACTATAGCTTTTAGTATTCTTTATTATCATCATTGTATTGGTAGACAACCAATTCTATCCATAATACTAGGTTTGTAGATTTAGGATAAATTTAATACAAGATGTGGTTTTGTGAAATTAAGTTCTCTTCAACCTCATGATGCTTTCCTGACTAATGTCTCAATGATTCATCACCTTCGTTTAATTTGACATCATTTTCATATCTTGTAATTAGAGCACAAGTGAGTTTCTTTCCCTCAACCATGCATGTCATTTGATTTGATCCTGCTATTTTGAACTGCCATTCCGCACTACGTGCGGACCTATTTGCATTCTCATATAAAACTTTTTAATAATTACAACGAGCCTTCATATTATGGCTATTGGCAGTGGTAATTTCTCATGCACTTTGGGTGGTTTTGGGAAGCTATATTATTTTACAAACACCAAAAATGTTGTCTATTTCTTTCAAGTTTGTTGTTTTGTTTCATAGTTATGATTTCCAATAATCTAGTCTAGTGGATGGGAGTACCTCTCGGAGCTAATATGCAATCTAATACTTTTAATATTGTCATTAATGTACCATAATTACATGTTTTTTAATTTTATTTGACCTATAATTTAACAACAAAATACTTTTGTATATTGCTCTATGAAATGTCATATATTTTTTTTCTTTTTGATATTTAGCAATTTGATTAGATATGAGATAATTCATTAAGAGAAACTGAAAACATCATGTCTTAATCTTCATAGTAACTTATTTCTTGATGATTGTGGGTTGAAACTTCTCACAGATGAATTGGGGGGATCCCTGATTGTCCTTTCCCATGACCTTTGGGACACTCCACTCCCATATGCTACAAAAGGTGCTCAATCATGATATTATATACTCAATATAGATACAATGTTCAACCTTGTCCATTATGAAGCTTGTAATTAGATTATGGTTTTGGAATATAACAAATTTAAACGGGATCTTGATTTGAGGAGCTACTTGTTGATTTGGATCCTCTTCGTTATTATCTTCTTCATCAATTACTAGAAGTTTCTTCTTATTTTGAAGTTTCTCTATTTGAAAAGAAAGTAATCTAATGAATATGTGGGTAGCCTATGTGTGTAATCACGTGAAAACCAAAGTTTTTTAGCAATGCATTTAAAATTATTTTGTAAATTCCAAAATAACATATTTGCAATTATGCAGGGACATTACCACCTCAGGAATCTTGTTAATTAAAACTACCCAAATATTAATATATTATTAATTAAAATAACATGTTTCTCCCTCCATGTGAACATTAGTCGCTCCATGTGACCGCCTTGTGTAGTGCATAGGGGGCTTGATATTCCCACATCTTTATACAACTCACAAGAGGACTTCGATAAATTCAATGGAAATAAATTACAATGAAGACATGGTTAGACCACACTAGAAAATGGTCATCGACATAGAAATAAAAATGAAGAAAAAATGATGGTTAGTCCATGCTAGAAAATGGTCATGGCATCGAAATAAAAAACAAAGAAAAACTGGTATATATATATATATATATATATATATATATATATATATATATTCTACGTTATCAATGTACCAAAGGCCATACCTCTCTCCATGATGCTCAACACACATGAGGGGAAAATGACATATGAATGTGCGCATTAAATTATTTGCACTAATTTATACTTAAGTGATAGTATATTTTATTCTTATACACATTGATCTAAGGAAGACCCGGTCTGGTCCTGTTTCTCCTTCTACTGCTTGGGCTCGTAGAGACTCTACGGCCCTTCCATTGGTTATTCGATTAATTGTGTCTCCTTCAATGTTCGTGGGCTTGGCATGGGAACAAAACATGCTGCCATCAAATGTCTTCTTGACTCCATTCGACCAATTGTGGTGTTTCTTCAGGAAACTATGTCAGTTGGGGTTTGTGCATGTGATTTTTTCTTAGATTTATGTCTTGGTTGGCATGTCAGTGCTATTGATGCATGGGACATTTAGGAGGTACATTGGTGGTCTGGAATCCTCTCTTGTCTGACCTCAAAGCATTCAATACTTGTGCAGGCATCCTACTATCTAGGAAATTAGAGGGCTTTGACCATTCTATACATTTACTTAATGTTTTATGGGCCGTATGCTAATAGGAAAGGATTTTGGGACAATGTTAAGGCTTCTAGTCTTCTCACTTTACCACATCTTATACTTGCGGGGGACCTTAACTTCACTTGGTCTTCGGATGAGGTATGGGGGGTTGTTTGTTCTCATGACCTTTTGGCTGACTATTTTGTTTCTCTCTTCGGGGATGCAATGCTTTTGGATATTGCTCCGGGGGTCATTTTGCCTACCTAGTCAAATGGCATATGTGGTACTTCTGGAATCGCTAAGCGACTTGACCGATATTTTATGGCAGAATCTCTCTGCAATCAAATGGGTAAATAACGGTCCTGGAACTATTCCACTGGCTTCTTGGATCACAAAGCCATCATTCTTCAACTCAATTTTGATCGTGTTTTTGTGTCTTACCTGTTTAAATTCAATCCCACATGGTTGCTTGAGGATGACTTTAATAAATTGGTTGTGAAATAGTGGGGCATTTTTACAGCTGAGGCTCCTCCTCTTCTTCGACCGATGCAGTATTTGTTGTATAAACTAAACAAGCTTCGCCCAAAGGTTATTGTATGGGAAAAGGCGATGAAACTTAAAGCAGATAAATCTTTATGTGAGGTAGAAAAATCTATACAATCTCTTGAGTATGATTTGGAATTGGGTTTCTTTTCTGAGGACCAATCTTCAACACTCATGGAGTTGTTTTTACAGAAGCAAGAGATTCTCTCTCGTAAGGAGGAAACCCTCAAACATAAAAGCTGGGCCATTTGGATGAAGGTTGGGGATGACAATACGAGATATTTTCATAACTTTGCAAATAGGAGAAGGCTTACGAATTTGAATTGGGAAGTTGCAGATGGTTAGGACAATTTGGTCTACGATCAAAGATCCATCAAATCGGTGGAAAAAAGGTATTTCTCTTCACTATATAAAGATCCATAGTCTTCCAATATTTGTGATAAGTTGTCTATCTTTAAACATTTTCCTAATTTCCTTAACAGTGTATACTGCGATGTTATTAGGGGCCCTATCACATTGGCTGAGGTTGAGAAGACATTGAAGGAATTTGCCAAGGACAAGAGTCTGGGGCCTGATGGGTGGACAGTTGAATTCTATCTTCATTTCTTCAACCTGTTAGGTTTGGAATTGGTGCAAGCCATTGAGGACACCAGATGCTCGGGGGTTATTCCTGACAACTTAAACACCACCTATCTTACCCTTATTCCGAAGCTAGATAGATCAGTATCCTTTGGTGACTATAGGTCGATTGCTTTATGTAACCTCTTGTATAATATTATCACTAAGATTATTGCAGAACGATTAAAACCAATCCTTGCTAAGTTCATTTCGACTGAACAATTTGGGTTTCTCCTGAACCATCAGATACTGGATGTGGTTGGGATTGTTCAGGAAGTTTTACATTCGGTAAAGTCGAGGAAATTATTTGCTCTTATTCTAAAACTGGATGTGGAGAAAGCATATGACAAGGTGGACTGGTATTTCCTTAGGATCATTCTTTTACAGGTGGGTCTTACTGTAGAATTTACTCAATGGATTATGTCATTTGAGATTTATGCTAGCTTTGATGTTAATCAATGGCTCTCCTACAACGTTTTTTAAAGGTTCCTGTGGTATTCGTCAAGGATGTCCTCTTTCACCATATCTCTTTTTATTGATCATTGAAGGCCTCAGTAGGCTACTTATCTAGGCCAAGACAACAAATCTGATCAACGGTATTAAAGTGTCGCGTTCCATATATTTGACACATATTCTTTTTATGGACGATGTATTGATTTTTGGTGATGGTAATGCCACATAATGGATTCACATTAAGGGTTTGGTTGATATTTTTGTAGGGCGTTGAGAATGTCCATAAGCTCCCATAATTCATGTTTTAGCCATTTTGGGATCGATCAAGGGATCATTGATGAGATTGCTCTACACTATCCTTTTAATTTGAGAAATATTAATGTTGGTTTTACTTATCTTGGTTTCCATCTTAAATCAAATAATTACTTGCAGGAGGACTGGTCCTGGTTAATCAAGAAATTTCAGAGGCATATGATTCAGTGGACGTCGAGGTGGTTATCTCTTGGGGGCATAATCACATTGGTCACATCGATTCTACAATCCATTCCTGTATATTGGTTTTCACTATTTCGTGTCACGAGGGGGGGTCTTGCTGGCTCTTCGTCGTTCAATGTTCTAGTTCTTATGGGTAGGTACACATGATATTACTAAGTATCATTTGGTGGGATGGGAGTCTCTTTCGAAGCCTAAGTCTTGGGGTGGCTGGGGGATGAAGCAACTCAAGTTATTCAATCTATCATTATGTGCACAGAGCTTGTGGAGAGGCCTTATGGATTCTGATTTATGGGGGAATATCATTAAAGTTAAGTATATGAGAAGATTACCATTGGAGTTATGGCTTCGGGAAGCAAATTTTAAGTCTTCTTTTCATCGGCCATATGGCGTAGTATGATGTCAACCTTACCACTTATTTTACAAGACTTATGTTGGAAAGTTGGGAGAGGCAATATTATATACATTGGAGTGGATCTAAACGTGGGTATACAACGAGATTTCTTATCCCAGGCCCTTGTTGCTCAGCTACACTACAGGAATTTGGTTGTGTTAAAACAGGTCTATGATGTGGGTGTGAATTCAGAACCAAGATGGGTGTCATCAGAGGATCTATAAATGTCTGGTGTCTTGGATATGGAATGGGACACTTATACTTATCATATCTATGTAGCTGGTATTGTCCTTTCAGAGGATTGTGATCAGATGGTCTGGTCTGCAAACAAACATTTGGGTGTTTTTACAACGAAATTAACCTATCTCTCTCTGATTAAACAACGATGGGAGCCTCAGCTAGTGTGGCAGAATACTGCTTTATGGAAAGTTAAGATCCTAATTAATATCAAATGTTTCATTTGGCTTTGTCTTCGACACAAAATTTTAACATGGGATTCTCTGCAACCTTGCGGTTTATCTGGGCCTGGGCGATGTGTTCTTTGTCTATTAGCATTGGAGATAGTTGAACACGTGTTTGTTGACTGTGTTTTTTTCCAGAATACAGGGTAATTATTTTGCAGCAGTTTAAATTGTTCTTGGCAATGGTTTGATGGTTGTATGGCTGACAAATTGAATCATTGGTCTAAAAACCCACATTTGACTCTTGTTGTTCCAATGATCCTCATGTGTGAGGTTTGGCATGCCAGGACCACTTGCATTTTTCAACAGGAATATGTGTATCTCAGTTGTATTTTTCTTAAGGATATCTCTTATTTTGTGCATCTTGTAGGATTCTTGGTCAAGGCGAAGCGTAAGAACATTCGTGATCCTCCATTATTTAATGGTGCTATGGTTGGATTCTTTGATGGCACGGAGAAGGATGGTTTCTATGGGGCAGGCATGGTTCTTAGGTTGGATATGAATCATTCATTTCAGTTATGCATGGATGCGGGACGAGGCACAAATACTAGATACAAACTCTTGGCCCTATGGGGATTACTATATTTTTCCAGATGTAGACAGATTCCAGGGTTGAATGTTCTAGGGGACTCTAAGGCCATTGTGGATTGGGAATTGGGGGTTCATACTATACAATTTGTTGAAATTTTCCATTGGTTGGGCCATGTAAAGGGGTTATTTTTCCATTTCCACAACCTCAACTTTCACCACATTTACAAGGAATATAATACTCAAGCTGATGACCTCTCTAAGCAGGTCATTGGTCTTGGGGGTGGCACGATCGCTTGGGAGGAACTATCTGATGGTTGTCCTATTGATTCTAGCTTCTTGAGCCTACACTGATTTTCATTTGTCTTCCATGGATGTAGTAGTTAGTAGACTTAGATATGAGCACTATGTTACAGTAATAGTATGAAGCTGTAACTATGAAAGATAGTTTTATGCTTGCTCTTGGATAAGAGAGGTTTTTGTCGCTCAGCCACATAACGAACCAAATGATGATATGTGTTGAAAGATATTCTGATGGCTTTTTTTCCTCCATATGTAATCAAGTGTTGTATTTAGACATGGTTTTATTAATATAAAGTTGTCCTTTTCTTCGTGAAAAAACATACTCTTTTACTCTATCACTGGATAAGGCGAACCCAATCTCTCATTTTGGAATTCTCTGAGATTTATTTTTAGTATGTCTATAGAGAGTTAAATACTCGTGAAAATTCTCTTTCTAAGTTGGCTATTGGGCCCATGGAATGTTCCGTTTTTGTTGAGGATTTATATGATGGAGTCTTGATCAACTCGGGCACATATTTTGTTTTTCAGACTCCCACTATTATGGCCACTCATTATGTACTTATTGGCATTAGTTGTAATTTTTCTAAATTCATTTGAAGGAGTTTTATATTTGGGCCTATGTCTAGGTTATTGTGGGCCAAGGGATATTTTTTCAAGTGGCCTCTCGTTATTGGGTATTTTAATTTTTGAATGTCATGATCTGAATGTAAAGGTCATAGTTAGGATTGCATAGCTTGCTAGTCTTCTAAGATTTGGGTATGTTATTCAACTTGTATTTTGTAACTTTGATTTCTATTTATGAAATAACAAGTTACTGCTTTTCATTTCTGGAAAAAAAATGTTATATAACGATGATAATAATTATTAATGTCGATATATGCTTCTAAATTGGAAATGGAAGGGGGTGGAAAGATTGGGTGACCATAATATTTTCAATTGACATGTTTCATTTTAATCTTGGTTGTCCAATGATTTAGTTATGTTAAACTATGTTACTTTAAATCTTGGTCACTCTTGTGAAACCTACTGTTGGAATATGTAATGATTATTTGAATGTTATTGTCGGTGAAAAATCATTAAGAGACATAAATAACTCTAATATTATATAATAGAGTTATCCCATGTGCATCATGTAATAGAATCTCTTATAACCATGTTAAGGTGATGCCACCTTCCTCCTTTTTTATTATTTCTCTCAACCATCATTAATGGGGAATGTTGGAATATGTAATGATGACTTGTGTGGTATTATTGGTGAAATATCATTAAAAGACATAAATAACTTTAATATTATAAAACATAGTTATCCCACATGCATCATGTAATTAATTCTNACACGCATAGAGAGAGAGAGAGAGAGAGAGAGAGAGAGAGAGACCCTTTTGGGTATGTTGGAGAATCATCACTGTGACATGATGGAGTGTGTTGTGATGCATATGTAAGGATGCCAAGTATTGTGAGATGGAGATCTCTAAAAAATAAAGAAGACCAAACTTCCCATGGATGTTTCCCCATTTGAAGTTTAACACGTATATTTGGTGTATTGTTCTCTTTTCTCTTATTTCTTACATGATTATTATTGTTTGTATGGATAGAATGCTAGACTAGTAGATCTTTGTTATTGTTTTACATGTTAATGTAAATGTATTGTTGCATGTTTATGTATATTTTCAATATTTTAACATGGTATCAGAACTAGTTGTTATGCTCTACCTTCTTCGACAATTCTTTGAATTTTTTTATAAGCAACAATTCTTGATATTTTGAGTTTGGTCCTCCATATTTTGTAGATTTGACATCCAATCTATAAAACCGAAGTGGTATTTTTTTAGATCTATTAATTTTGCTACATGTTTGAGTTTTTTTTTCCAAACCCTAACCCTCACCATTAATTTTGAAAAAAAATTCAGAATTTTTTCAAGTTTCTCTTAATTTTTCTGTCGATTTAGATTAAAATCAATTGTATACTAACTTGCTATCAATGATCTATTTGTTTTCGACTCTAGTTGTGCTTTATTGCAAGTTTCTATAAGGGACGACGGTTGTTTCTCAATTTTTTGAATTTTTGACAGGTTTCAGGTAGTTTAGGGCTAATTCATACCTTCTATTTTGAGAAAGCATGAATACTCCTGAAATTCAGATCCCGCCTTTAGCGAAAGCACAAATTACTTATTTCATTCACACTTGTTGTGTACAAAAAGCACAAATAACTTTGTTTCGGCATTTTTCTGTCGAATTAGATTCTGTGCTTTCAGTTTTCTGCTATAGGGTTGCATATCCATCTGTTCACTATTGTTAGGCTTCAGTTTCAGTGACAAAATTTTGGTTTATTCAATCTTATATTAAAATTCTTGTCATTAACTTCTTGCACTTTTGTATTAGGTTTTATTGTTTTTTTTTTTGACCAAAACTGTTGGGAAGGTTAATAGATGACCGGAAAATCAGCTTCCGGGGCTGTGATACAAAGGAAATCCCTGAGCAAAACATAGAGCTCAGTCAAGAAAAGTAAAGTCCAATGATGGACTGAAATGAAATAAAATGGGCCCAGCTTTAACAACGGCTAACCCTCGCTGAACCAAAGGGCACAACGGCCAAGAAGCAATAAAACAATACAATAGCTAGTCAAGGAGGTGGACGTAATCACAAAGCTGAGGAGTGGACTTCAGAGCTAAAAAAGAAGACCAACGTGAAGGCGAACAGGTAAAATGGGTAAATGAAGGTCTTAAGGCGAGCTCCAGAGCGCTAGTATTCATCCAAAGTCGCCAAACAATCGTTGCATCTTTGAAAAGGAGAGAAGATTTCTTTGTAAACAGCTTGTCCCTTCTGAATCGAAAAATCTGCTCGGAGATTACATAAAACATTGAAGAATGGAACCAGACTTTTGCCATCGTGCTAGAGGATGGTGAAGGCGAACTGTCCAAATTTCAGGAAGAAAAGCTGACAGCATGGAATAAAAAGTTCCTGAAGGGCAGGAGAACCACGAGCTTCTCTTGTGTAGCGAACAGGCCATTCTTATGTTCAGGGGATCACAAGAAGGAGACTGAAGACATGCGCACAGGAACAGCAAGGCAGAGATCAACTAGATCGCGAGCAGCCCAGGAAGAGTCAAGGGATGTTGCAGAGAGAATCATTTCCGTTGATTGAGATGATGCTCTTGCTCAGGGTAGAGGCATGATTGGCTTCTAGATCAGCTTGCTTGTTAAGATGGCGAAGTACGTGATAGAAACTGATGGTTTGAAACTTGTCAGCTAAAGAATGAATTTTCTGGGCGATCATGTTCATGTGAATGTTGGTGGGACGAGACTTCGATCACATGGCCTGAATCACGAGTCTGGAGTCCCCAAAGACTGAAATATTTCGGATCTTTAGGCTTAGAGCTTGCCGGAGTCCCTGCCACAGAGCATAAAATTCTGCAAAATTATTAGTCTCCACTCCTAGCCCCCAAGCAAAGGAGGATTGAATGGAGCCTGAGGGCGTGAGGATCACTCCTCCCCCTCCCGATGGTCCTGGATTTCCCTTAGAGGAACCATCAAAATACAAACAGTGAACCTGCAGAGAGAGCCTCCAATTTAGAAATTCTTCTTCTTCCATTCTTATTTCCCAGTCAGCATGAGTTGGAATTCTGATCATTGAGTCTTTTAGAGCACTGGAGGTGAGGGCTGAGAGCCAAGAAGTTTCTCTGTCATCCAGAGGTCTTGCATTCAAGAGATCAGGCTTTTGGTCCAATGCTTCTCCAAGTAGAGCTTTGGCTCTCATCACGATCCTTGATGGAGAACTTTCCACATTCCTGAACAGCCGGTTGTTCCTTTCAAGCCACAGTTTCCAGAAAATAAACTTAGGGAGAAGCATCCAGGCAGATTTGAGGAGATCTTTTTTGGAGAGCTGAAAAGGGGAGTACTCTGCCCATCTGGAAAACAACTCTGCAGTTAGAGTTGGCATAATAAAATTAGGATTCGTTGGAAGAGCTTCTTTCCAGACTTCTCTGGAGAAAGGGCAGGACAGCAGAAGATGGTCAATATTTTCTTCATCACTCTTGCACAGGGAGCATCTTGAGGGACCTTCCAGGCCTCTCTTTCTTAAGTTATCAGCTGTTAGGATACTTCTGTGCACCACATTCCAGCAAAACAGATCAACTTTCGGAATGGACAGGGTGGACCAAACGAACTTCCATTGGATCGGGTTTGGGGCTGCGTGAGGAATCGTCATTATGGACCGATAACCTTCAGCTGCTGTGAAATTTCCAGTTTTTGAACCCCAGCCTCTCTTATCACAGGTAGCTTGATTTAGGGGGGCTTTTCCTTGCAGGAGATTGGACAGCAGCTTTGCCTCATCTTCTAGCACACTGGGGAGGTCCCCAAACTTCCAATTTGTCCAGCAGTTTTCATTGTCCCATTCAGAAAGGTCCCAAAGAGTGAAGACCTGCTGGTTCTTGAGCCACTGTTTTACATTCTGAATTTTAGAGTTATGCTCCAAAGGTTCTTCCCCGAGGATTGAATCTTCCCATACTTTTATTTTTTTCCCGTTACCAGGCACCCAGTACAAAGAGGATCTGAAGTGATCCAGGGCTTTGAGACAGAGCTTATAAATTGGAGAGCCATTTTTTCTAGTTGGATTTTTGTCAAGGCAGCGAATTCTCTGGCCGGAGAAATATTTTTTCCATTATTAGGTTTTATTGTTATTAGTTTAATTGTCATCTTTCTAAAGGTTGTTTTGTTCCTATTTTACTTGTGTATAACCTTCTTTGTGTGGAATATGTGTAGACATTTTCAAGGGCATGTATCTCTAGTATGTTATCATGGTCACCTAAAGAAATGAGCCGATGGTTAAGGATTAGTTGCTTAATGGCTATATTTTTCATATATAAGTGATATCATTGTTTTTTTTTATCAATTGTTACTCAATATTTTAGCATGGTCTCACTCTTCTAATAATGATGATGCTTCTAACATAGTGCCATATTTTTCTCAATCTTTATGTTGTTGCTAACCCTTGTTTGTGTAAAAGTGATTTCATATTTCATATTCTCTATCATGTCATGTATTTTCCTTTATGGGCTTATCATGTTTATCATCTGCTTTACTCTTGGAAGTTCTTTTGTGCACATTAACTCTATGTTTACTTCACCTTCTCAATATGGATATTTGTGAAGTGTTCTGGGACAACTTGATTATGTCATTCCCTCATATCTTAAGCATACTATTGTTGTTATCCCTGGTTCTTCACCATTGTTCTTATTTCCATCTTATCCTTAACAGTAACAGATTTGAAACCTTTTGTTATCTCAGATGATTGAAGTTGTAATTAAAACAAAATGTAATGTAATAATCTACCATATTATATCACCATAAATTTGTAATAACGTATGAAATGAACATCCATCTTCTACTATAAAGTCATGATGATTATCTATGGGGCACATTTTTGGTAGATAGGCGTTTGGGTCTTGTGTTGGTGATGGGTCTACTTTGAAAATCCTTGCATATTTCAACTTAGTTGTGAAGATTGACTACTTGGCAAACATTTTAATGGATAGGCCATTAGGGTCTTGTATTTTCAATGTAATATTCAATAGAGTTATTTGGTTATGAAGAACATCTGTTGGAATCATTTTGATGTATAGATATGGGGTTATTGTAATTGTGATGAGGTTTATTGCAGAGTTCTTTCAGCTATCAATTGAATTATGGTTGTGAGAACTGTCTGCTAGCCACAATTTCTGTTGTATTGTCCATTTGAGGTTTCTTTAGAATGTTGTGGTGTTCTGCAAGATTCCATTGTATAGCTTGATTCAAGTGCAATTTCATGATTAAGTGAGAAGTGGTTGTTATGTTCATCAAATCCACAAGGAAAAATGTGTTCTTCTTCACATATTATGGGAACTATGGAAGTTGTCATCAAGGGGGATGTTAAGGTGATGCCACCTTCCTCCATTTTTATTATTTCTCCTAGCCATCATTAAGGGGGAGTGTTGGAATATGTAATGATGACTTGTGTGGTATTGTTGGTAAAATATCATTAAAATAAATAAATAAATTTAACATTATAAAATAGAGTTATCCCACATGCATGATGAAATTAATTTTTTTAAAGCATTATTTATATAAGAGAGATGGAAAACTATTTATCACATGTGTGTTAATATGGGATGTAAATATTCCGTACCTCTATTTATATAATAGAGGTGAAGAAGGTTCATCAAACACACATGAGGTTGTTGTGTCATTCTGATTTGATGTGAAAATGGAGTGTGATGTGATGCATATGTGAGGATGCCTTGTATTGTAAGATAAAGATTTCTGAAAAATAAAAAAAGACCAAACATTCATGTGGATGTTTTTCCATTTGAGGTTTTACCATGTATATCTATTGTATTGTTCTCTTGTCTCTTATTTCTTACATGATTATTGTTGATTGCATGGATAGAAGGCTAGTCTAGTAGATCTTTGCTATTGATATGCATGTTAGTGTAAATGTATAGTTGCATGGTTATGCGTATTATCAATATTCTAATACCTACCATATGTTCCTATCAATAGATGCCAACATGCATGGAAAATCCCTATAATAGATTGACTACCACAACCATGGCTACCACGCGTGACTTTCCTTAACATATATGTTGCAAATCAGTTACCACCACCTATGGAGACGTGGAATAAATCTAGAGTGAAGAACTTCTTTGATTCAACATTGAAATCCATTAGTTGAGTATCTATAGTTCTCGTTATATGATATATTATATATCTTATACTGGACTAGAAATGTATACTTTTATATTATATTTTGTACTATAAATCATGATGACAAAGTTACACTATGGTGTGGTTGCTTATGTGTGTGTGCGTGTTGTATATCACACCATACTAGATATGCTTATAGAATTATTTGACGTATTTCTAAATATGATAGGTGTACTTAATATAAACCATTTTCTATAATTGTTTGGTCGTACTACATCTACTTTAGTCATGGCTATTGAAGGTTGAGAGGTATCAATTATCATAGGACAACCTTTGCCAACATAAGGAAATAGAAAGCCAAGAAATATTCAAAAGGCGTGAACCAAACAAAGCAACTACCCACTTGGCATTCATTACAAATATGAACTAAAATTAATTTAACCTCGATTTCTAGATGGTAAGTTGCCATAATCCAAATTTCAATGTTGAATCAAAGCGCATCTTTCACTTTAGATTGCTTGATCTATCTTTGTTAAGGCTTCATACATCTCTGAAGGTGGCGGTAATTAATTTACAACACATATGTTAAGAAAATGCATGTGTGGAGGCCGTGCCTGTTGTAGTCATGCCACTACATGGATTTTCCATACATACGAGCACCATGTGGTCAATATAAATAGATGGCAATCCTTCATAAGAGTGACATGATTAAAAGCCACACAATTTAAAAAGGATTATATGCAAACCAAACAAAGGAGATGCTCACCCAAAATCCATGATAGACATGAGTTGAAAATCCTTGAATGCAATTTTGTTTCTAGTTCCACATTGCCTACAGCGTTTTCAGTTTGGTTGGGATCTTCTGCGTTTGTGAGAAAAACTGTCAGTCTCAAACCAACACCTGCTCCTTCCTGGAGATTGAGATTGAGTGCTTCAGACTTTGCATCGTGGTGGAAGAGCATCAATTCAGCTACTATTTTCTTTGATGGTGCGTCCAAGGGGAACCCTGGGTTATCTGGCGTCGGTGGGTTGATTATTTCCCTAGATAGATTGATTAAAACTCGTTTCATCTGGGGACTGGGAACAAGTTCGAACAATCAGGCTGAAATCTATTGTCTTCTCATGGCATGCCTGATCGCAAAGGAAACTGGATAGAAGTCTATTCAAATTTTTGGAGATTCAGAGCTGGTGATCAAATTGCTTAACTCTAATGCTCAGTTTAATAATCCTTCTTTGAATAAAACCTTGCAGTGTATTCGAAATATTTTAAATGTTTTTGAAAAGGTTTCTTCTTTTCACATTCTGCGAGAGTTAAATAATCAGGCAGACTCCCTAGAAAATAAAGCATGTATATTATTACAAGGAAATCTATGCATCAACGGAGATTCCAACACTTTTCATCTGCTTCCTTAATTGAGGTTCATTTGGCAGTGAGTTGTCCTTGAGGGAGATATATTTTTTCTGTAATAATTTTTTGGACCACTCCAAGAATACCTTATGCTCTTTTTGTATATGGTTGATTAGCGATTTCTATATCATACCCGAACTTCTCTGAATATATATATATATATATATATATATCCATTTTGGTTTTTAAAAAAAACTTGAGCCTCAAATTTACCATCGATGAGTTGCCAGAATCTAAATTTCAACATTGACTAGAAGTGACTCTTTCACTATTGATTACTTAGTACATACATTTTAAGGCATGGTACATCCCTATAGGAGGTGGTATTTTATTTAATGCAACTTTGTTAATAAAACACATGTGTGTAGGCCATGGTTGGAATAGTGATGTTACTACAATGATTTTCCATACATATGAGCACAAGGTGGGAGATGTAGACAAATGAGAGGTTTTTGTAGGAGTAGCTAGGATTAAAAGAAACAACATTTGACAATGCTAAATTGTTAGCTATCCAACATTAAAAGGGGGTACAATGATTGAACACAACATGGTCATCTAATCCTCCAATCCCCTTCCATTTCCAATTTAGGAACACTTATCAACATTAATTAGTGCAACCACTTCAATCCTAAGTTGTGAATTCCAATAGGTATCAATCACTCCAAGATGACCTCCACCAACAAATGAGAACATAGGTTTGAGGAATATTCAAAGGATGTAAACCAAACAAATGAGTATTGACTTGAAATTAATGACAAATAAGAGTCAAAGTTCCTTGAACCTCAAATTTCTAGATGGTTAGTTTCCATACTCCACATTTCAACATTGAACCAGAGTGGCTCTTTCACTACTAATCGCTTGGTATGACCACCTAACTAATTAACCTAGTGAAACTGCATTCCTTTTAAAGTTGACCTTCATCTGCAAGTCATTTATGTGTCATCTTCCTTGAACATTCAAACATATCCACATAAATACTGGATAGAGGAAGCATTTACTTAAAGGCTATGAACAACTTGCAAAAGTGTTTCATATCAAACCAATTCACTCTCTTTATCTTCCTTCCTAATTGCAACAATGTTATGCAGTTAGTAACAAGAATCGACATTCCCAGTTGTGACTAACGCAAGTGTACTAGTTAATGTTAATAGGCATTCCTAAATAAAAAATGTAAGAGGATCATAGGATTAAATGACCATGATATGTTCAATTGTTGTGTCCTTTTTTAATCCTAGCAGTCCAACAAATTAGCCATATCAATTTGTGTTCCTTTAAATCATGGCAACTCCTATGAAAACATGCCATTTGTCCATATTAGTCACCTAATGCTCGTATGTATGGCATATCCCCGCAGTGACCTAACTATTATAACAATGTCCTCCACACACATTCTCTTACAAATATGTTCTAAATCAGTTGTCACCACCTTAAGAGATGTTCCAATCCTTTACAAAAATGTATCAAGCAATTTATAGTGAAAAGCCATTGATTTAGCATTGAAATTTTGATTGTGGCAACTCACAACCTAGAAATCTGAGTTTCAAGAAATTTCAACTCGTATCTATAATGAAATCTACGTGAGTAGCTCATTTTTTTGTTTGTATTCTTTGAATATTCCTCAGTCTTTTGTTGCCATATGTTAATGTAGTTTATCCTAGAGAGACTAGTGCCTATTGATGTTGACTAGTTACAACTAAAGCGGGTATACTAGTTAATACCAATACACATTCCTAAATAAAAAACATAAGGTATTGAGAGGATTGGATGGTCGAGATACATTCAATGGTCATGTCCCATTTTAATCTTGGTCATTTAACCATTTATCCATGCCAAACTATTCCCCTTATGATCTTGGACACTCCTATCAAAATCTGCCATTTATCCATATCTACCACCTAGTGCTTGTAAGTATTGCAAATCACCACACCAGCTTGAATATTACACCCATAACATCCACACAAACAATTTATTAATAAATATGTCTTAAATCACCTACCACAACCTTCATAGATGTACCAAGTCTTAATGACATGTAGCAAGCAATCAATAGTGAAAGAGCCACATAGTTTCAATGTTGAAATCTGGACTGTGGCAACTCACCATCTAGAAATTTGAGGTTCAAGGATTTGTAGCTCGTATGTTTCATGATTTACAAGTGACTGCCTCCTTTTTTCAACTTGCGTCCTTCAAATAATCCTTAGCCTTCTATTGGTGGAGGTCATCCTAGAGTGGTTGATACTTATTGATGTTTACAAATTGTCATTGAACTAGGTGTACTACACGATAGACATTCATAACTTGGAAATGTAAGGGAATTAGAGGGTCGACTAGTTAGGGTAGATACAAATGATGTGTTTCTTTTTAATCATATCCATCCAACAATTTATCACTATCAAACTACATTCCTTTTAATCCTGACCACTCTTATGAAAACTTGCCATCTATTCATATCTACCACATGATGCTCATATGTATTACAAATCCTTGTAGTATCCCAACTACTGCAACCATGGCGTCCATGTTCATTTATTTTTAACATATCTATTGTAAATTAGATGCCACCCCTTTCACAGATGTACCAAGCAATTGATAGTGAAGAGCGACACTTTTTTTATTTTATAAGATAGAATTTCATATATTATCGAGTAAAAAGGAAATTACATCGATGAGCCATTACAACACAGATTCAACTTCCAAAACCTACACTACTTACACTATATTCCCACAAGATATTCACGAAAGTGCCGACAGAAACACCTTACAATTGATAAATACTAGACAAAAATTATTTGGCTCCAAATCAGAGCACAAGGAGCCAAAACTATGCCAATACAAGGTCATGCCTAAACATATACCCAATATGTAGGATATACAATCTTAGAACTTACACCTAACTTCGCTAATTACAACCAAAACAATCATTTTTCAACTCGAATCCAAATTAAGGAACCTGGAAGTCCGCTAATGCTCCAGCAAAGAAAGCATCCTAAGTGCTAGATGATCCTCCTACATAAGCCTCAGACGGATGAGCAACAACTCAATTTACAACACGCATCTCGGTTGGAACTCTAGCAGCATGAACCCCACCCTCCTTCGGGTGAGGTTGAAAGGGGATGGCCAGGTGGTGCGGGATAACGTCAATTTTCTTATAGATGAGCCGAGAATCCATTAAGTGCTCCTTCCAGAAGTGAGCAAGGATAGTGTCCCCCAAAGTCTTCGATTTGTGCTCCTAAAGTATTTGGCTTATTAAACCTTTAGTATACCAAAACATGGAGACAACCTCCTCTTACAAAGATAAATGATCCTAAGAGGTTTTTGGATTCGTAATCCAGCTCTAAAGAACAACAAACTCCTCAGTTGACTTTACCAACACAAAATATGCCCATAACTCTTTCTCCACTGAGTCAATTTCCTGTCGAATTTCCTTTGGAATGGTTTCCATATAATTCCAAGTAGCCTAGGTAGCCTGCATCTATTCACAACTATCCCTCTTCTGTACCGCTCAGAACTTGCCCTAGACCGCCTCATTGATATTCCAATGGTCAACTATATATTCCTGATCATGCTTCCATCCACATAAATCAACTATTTCGATGCAAAGTATCACCACCTTCAACTGCCTACCAACAACACCACACATTAATATCATTTAATCAGTAAACTATTGACCTTAGAGCTAAGGCAAGTCCAATCCCTCCCATCATGCATCCTTTCCTTGTCATGAATGTGTAAGTACCAGATCCATCCATCACATAAGACAAAGACCTCACCTCGTACCCACAACCATCTATCACCATCAACTCCCATAACTACTTTCATATTGAGCCTCTTCACCTCATCCTAGTTCTCGACCCCTTCCCCTGGCTCATTTATAATTTCCCTGCATGCACAATGATGTCACATCCCTTCTACATGCATCGTCTCCATGAGCCTGTGTGCCCTCATAATGGTCTTTCATTGGTTGTCTCATCACCTGCATCTGGGTACAATGAAGAGCCGCTTTGATTCAATATTGAATTATGGATTGTGGCAAGTCACCATCTAAAAATTTGAGGTTTAAGGAATTTCAACTCATGTCTGTCATGAAATTAAAGTGAGTAGCTCCTTTGTTTGGTCTGGATCCTTCAAATATTCCTTAGCCTTTCGTTTCCTTCTATTGGCATAGGTTATCCTAGAGAGGTTGATACATATCAATGTTCAAAAGCTAACGATTTAGTCCTATCCAACTAGACTCCCTTCAAGCCTGTAAATGGAGGGCACGATTTAGCCCTATCAATAAATACACCAATGAGGAAATTCTATCTATTAATAATTGTCACTCCTATTAAAGCTTGCCATTTGTCATTTTCTACCACATGGTTCTCTTGTGCAAAAAAAAATCCTTATAGTAGTGTTACTGTTGTGACAATGGCCTCCATTGTTATTGATATTTATATGCAAACACACGTGTCCTTGTAACATATTTGTCATATGTCAACCACCATCACCTTCAAAGGCATACAAATCAATCGATAGTGAAATAGATACATAGATTTAGTGTTGAGATTTGGATAAAAAAAACCATCTGGAAATTTGAGGTTCAAGGAATTTCATATCATATTTGTCACCATTTTGGGGTGAGTACCTCCTTTTTTTGTTCATGCCCTTTTAGTATTTCTAAACCTTACTTTTCCTTCTATTGCTAGAGGTCATATTGGAGTGGCCAATACCTATCAATGTGCACTAGTCAAGACTAAAGTGGGTGAATGGGTGCACCCATTTTAGTGGAAGGTGTATAATTATCCTCGCTTCAATCATAGCTGGTGAACCCATTTCAATTGCCAATGTATTAATACACTTGCTTCAACCATGGTTGGTCATGATAGGTATCAACTGATACACCCACTTCAACCATGGTTGGTCATGACATGTGTCAATTGATACACTCCTTCAGTAGTGACTAGTGAATCTTGATAGGTATCAGCTAGTATACCCGCTTCAATTGTAGATAATACTTCTCAATAGTTATCGACATTCACCAACTACAACTAAAGTAGGTGTACTAGACAATATTTATCAGCATTCACTATTGCAATTAAAGTGAGTGTACTAGTTGATAACTATCGATGTTTTCCCATTGCGATTGAAGTGGGTCTACTAATACACTCACTTTAGTCATGGTTAATGAATGCACCCAGTTGTCCTATGTATTGCAATGTATTAGGTATCAATTAGTACACTCAAATGTGTTCCCCAATAGTGATAGAATTGGGTGTCAATACTAGGTATCAATGAAGACACTTGAGTGGATTCACTAGCCACCACTAAATAGGTATCAATACCTAGTATACCCAAGTGCAATCACCAACTACAATTGAAGTAGGTGTATTACTAAACCCACTTTAATGGTGGCTAGAGAACACACGCAAGTGTATCAAGTATGAGTATACTAGGTATTGGTGATACTTAATACACCCACATACTGCTCATTATGGGTGTACTAGGTATCAAAGAGACCCATTATGCATGCTCATCATTGATGTCAATGTTCATTAGTCATCACTAAAGCGAATGTACCATTACACTCACTTTGACATTCACCAACAATGTTTGAAGTGAGTATTGTAATACACTTGCTTCAATCTCAACTGGTAAACATGATAGTGCATCGATAATCTTATCATTCAACAATCATGATTAAAGTGGGTTTATTGGTTGTACTATTACACCAACTTTAGTAGTATCACTACTACCATGCTAATGGACTCCATTGTTATTGAGATTGTTATACAAACATAAGAATCTTATTAACATATTTGTCATAAATTAACAACCACCACCTTTAGATATATACCAAGCAATTTATAGTAAAAGGGCCACTCAAGTTCAACGTTGAGATCCAAATTATAACATCTCATTGTATAGAAATTGAAGGTTCAAGGAATTGCATCTCATATCTATCACAATTTTCAAGTGGTAACCTCTTTTTTGGGTTCACATCCTTCGAATATTCATTGGAATTATTTTACCTTTTGTTGGTAGAGGTCATCTTGGAGTGGTTAATACTTATCAAAGTTCACCATGCATGACTAAAGTAGGTGTATTGGTACACCCACTTCAGTAAAATTTAGTGAACTCTCTTCAATCACTAGTGTATTAATACAATAAATACAACCATGTTTGGTGAATGTTGATAGGTATTGACAAGTACCCCTGCATGAGTGGCAACTAGTGAATGTTGATAGGTATTAGCAAGTACATCTTCTTCAATTGCGGCTAATACTTACCAATACCTATTGACTTTTACCAACTACAATTAAGTAGGTGCACTAGCCAATAACTATTGATATTCACCAGTTGCAATTAAAGAGTGTACTAGTCGATGACTATCAATTATTGTCCATCATAATTGAATTGGCGTACTACTACCCACTTTAGTCATGGTTGGTGAATGCATCCAGATGTAATATGTATCAATGAATACACCCAAGTGCATTCACCAATTGTGACTGAAGTGGGTGTTTATATTACGTAATAGCGAGTACACTCAAGTGGATTCACCTATTGCCACTAAAATGGGTGTAAATACATAGTATACCCAAGTGCAATCACCAACCATGATTGAAATGGGTATACTACCAAATTCGATTCAATTGTGGTCGATGAATGCACACTATTGTATTAGGTATTAATGTACTATATATTGACAATACCTATTACACCCACTTATTACTAAGTATCGAAGATACCCAGTACACATTTGCATCGTCAATATTAGTGTTCATAAGTCATGATTGAAGTAGGTGTACTAATACGCGCTCTCACCAATTATGATTGAAGTGAGTATACTAGTACACACTTTCAACATTCATTAACCATGATGACATTCACCAATCACAATTTAAATGGGTATACTAGTACACCTTCTTTAGTCAAGGTTGATGAATGTGATAACACATTAATAGTCTCAGTGTTCAACAACCATGCATCCCGATTGGTGAATGTGACAATGCACTGATACTATTAACATTCACCAACCCAATAATTCGGCAATAGTGTTTACATTCACTAGTCACCGCTAAAGCAAGTGTATTAATACACTCGCTTCAAGCCCCAAGAGTTAGCTCAACCGATCGAGCACATGTCGCTTAAGCACCTCCGCTATATCAGGTCGCGGGTTCCAATCTCCTCGACGCTCATGGGGTTAGGCTTGTGTTAAGCTGAAAGGTGTGAGTCCCCTTCGGGTGGGCCTGCCTAGACCTATTACGTGGATGTAACTAGGGTCAAACCGAAGTGAACCACACGAAGAAAAAAAAATTAGTACACCCGCTTCAATCCCAAATGGTGAACATAATAGCCCACTAATGGTATTGGTGTCCGCTAACTACAACTAAAGCAAGTGTACTAGTACACTCACTTTAGTAGCAACTTTACTACCATGACCATGGACTCCAATGTTATTGATCTTACTGTGCCAACATACATGTCTTCTTAACACACACACACACACACACACACACACACACACACACACACACACACACACACACATATATATATTTTAACAAAAAATGTTATTTTTATTGTGAAGGAGAAGGCAAGGCTGAATTGGAAATACCAATCCGCCTAATTACAATAAATCCAGAGTACAAGGATCTGATCAGAACCTTACAGAGTATTGGGAATTTCTTGAAAAATTCAAAAAACAACAGCAAGAGACATCATTATGGAATTGGATGAAAAAAACTGGTTGCACCATTGATGCAAAGGGATCCTTGCGAGAGAAAACAACCCTTATTAGCCAAAGCATCAGCAAGGTTATTTAAACCCCAAATAATGTGAAAGGATTCAACCTTATCAAAGCCTTTCAAAATTTTCTTAATTCTCTTAAGAATAGTATTCAGAGCAAAATTACTAAAGCTATCAACATAATTTATGGCTTTAGTCAACATCTTGGAATCGCCAAATATTTGAACAGACTTATAGCCATTTTCCAAAGTGATCTGAGAAGCCATTAGAAGGCTATAACATTCAGCCTGATTATTTGTCAAGGAACCAATACCCCAGCTATAACTTGATTTAGTCAAGCAGTCAAAAGAAAACACCAATCCACCAACTTCGAATATCCCGGGATTCCCTTTTGAAGCACCATAAAAAAATATTACAGCTGAGGAGGAACTCATCCAAATTTTTTGAAGAACATCTTGAGTTCCATGAAACCTCCATGAAGGTTGAATGACCGGTTTTTCATTCTTCAAATTTATACTAGAATCAAAAGATCCAACTCTCAACCCCAAAGAGAGAGAAGGCGATAACATACCATTGATTTCAACAAGCAAGAATTTTGATTTATTGACCACGATCGAAATACTAGGGATTTGATCTTGGAAAATACAAAGGTTTCTGGCAATCCATATCGCCCACCAGGTAAATTTGAGAATAGAATGCCAATGAGAGTGCAAGACTGTTGAAATTTGTTTTGAAGGTCGTCGGTCATGCCACGTTGCATATCGAGCCGTTGTTGAAGACTGTGAGGGAAATGTGCCAATAAAACCTTGAAGAACCAACTCCCATACATGTCTGGAGAAATCACATTCAACGAGAAGATGATATGTAGTTTCAACAACGATTTTGCACAGGCAGCAATGAAAGGGACCAAAGAAGCCACGCTTTGAGAGTGTATCTCCAGTCAAAATCTTATTATTTAATACAAGCCATGTAAAAAAAATTGCCTTCGACTAGCAACGAGAAAACAAAACTGTTTTCCAAATTACAGGAGGAAAAAAAGAGCTGAGTGGAGAGTGAAGGGCGTTGAAACCTTTAGCAGCAGTGTAGAACCCGTCATATCCATAACCCCAATGATCTTTGAGGGAGGGGTGAATGGGAGCAAGACCAGATAAAGAAGATAACAACAGATGTTTTTGAGGAAGCAAGCCAACAGGGAGATCTGGGAATGACCAGCCAGACCAATTTCCAGAATTATCCCAAATGCAAATATCAGCCAGTCTAATGAGACCTTTATTTATAGCCCAGTTCAATATTTCTGTCAGAGGAAGAACGAATGAAAGAGTAGGATTTCCGGAGATTTTATCCTTCCAGAGCAAGGTACTTTTCCCATTTGCAGGAATTCTAAAGAGCTGCTGGGAAAAGAATCCAAAGCTTTTCTTGCAAGAGTTCCAAATTGTTGTGCCTAGAGAAGCGATAGCAGAAGAGATGGATCTGAGTGGAGCACCCTTGAGATATTTCATATGAAAGATATTACTAACAGGGTGATGTTTATCCTCAAAAAGCTGCCATATCAGCTTGCCACTCAGAGCCAGATTTGCCATTCCAGGATCACGGATTTGAAGACCACCTTCTGAAAATGGTCTCTTAAGAACTTCCCCGCTAACTAGACGCATCTTGTTGTGATTACCTTTTCCACCCGACCAAAGGAAATCACGCATAATTTTAGAGATCTGGGCCATAATACTCTTTAGGGCAAGTAACAATGCAGATTAGAAAATAGGAAAGGCAGACAAAACAGCCTTAACCAGAATAAGTTTCCTAGCCATGGATAGCCAAAGACCTCCCCAAGAAATGATTTTAGCTTTTAACTTTGCAAGAACATCCAACCAAAGAGAGGGAGGGGAAGGTATGAGGGTTAAAGGGAGACCCAAATACTTAATCTTTTCCCAATTAGCAAAGCTCGGAAAGCCCAAGAACTCTGAAATTCAGAGAATAGATGGTTGGTCAACGTTCCAGCCATAGACAACACTTTTGATATTGTTAATTAAAGCTCCCGAGATTTGACAAATTTTTTTGAGAATATCATTAAATGCCCTTGTTATCTTCATGGATGCCCCTCCTAGAAGAAGAGAATCATCAGCGAAAAGAGCGTGATTGATAGGATCCACCCCTAGCAATCCTGATGCCCGGAATGAAACCAACTTGTTTTTCCACCGTGAGTTTTCTGCTGAGAGATTCAGCCATCAAAATATATAAGAAAGGAGACATCAGACAACCTTGGAGTAAACCCCGGGAAGCTTTGAAAAATTCTGAAGGTCTGCCATTGATTAGTGGAGCAATCAATGGCTCGTTAGTGCATGCTTTGATCAGATTTACAAAACCAGGGCAAAACCCAAAAGAGAGCAGGACATCATAGAGAAAGGGAAGCTTAACTCTGTCAAAAGCATTCTTCATGTCTAACTTAATTAACATACCTTTCTCATGCCTTTGGAAGCTTGAATGAATAGCTTATTGAACTTGGATAACATTATCCACTAAATGTCTGCCTTTGACGAATCCCCCCTATAAAGGAGTAATCAATTTCCCAAGCACAAGCTTAAATCTGTTAGCTAAAAGTTTAGCTAGGATCTTATACGAAGCTTTACATAGTGAAATAGGCTGGAAATGATCAAAGGTAGACGGGTTAGCTTCCTTGGGGATAAGGGCGAGGAAGGTAGAGTTGGTGCACCCTCCTACTTTTGCTTTGTTTTGGAAAGAAGAAACCATTCGAACCAAATCTTTTTTAATGATAAGCCAACAGACTTTATAAAAATGGAAAGAGAAGCCATCTGGCCCAGGTGCCTTATCTGATTCCATGGCCCAAATAACTTCAACTATTTCGTGTTCAGAAAAGGGGTGCATTAGGGCTAAGTTATCCTCCTCATTAACCAGGGAAGGGATGTTATCCAAATATTCCGAGGTAACTTCTTCATTAATAAGACCATCATCTTGAAAAAGGAGCTGAAAGTGTGTCTTGGCATAATGTTTTAAAAGATCCTGGCCTTTAATTGAATCCCCATCTCCAGTGGATATTTCTGAGATATGATTCTTGGAGAGACGGACTCTGCATTGACGGTGAAAAAATGTAGTGTTCTTATCTCCTGAATTCAGCTAGAGGCAGCGAGATTTTAGCCTGAGATTTTCCTCTTCAAGTCTAAAAGATTGAGAGGCAATGAATTGAGCCGATTTCTCCAAAGCTAGATGAGAAGTGGAGATAACTTTATCTTGCAATTCAAGTTGAATTGAAGCTAGATCGGAGACTCTGTCAATTCTGATAGACGTAGGAGTGGGAAAAGGAGTTTTTACCTAGAGCTTCAACGCAAGTTTAGTATTCTTCAATTTCTGCTCCCAGACAAAATTGGGGGAGCTAGCAACAAATTTAGACCAAGCTTGGTTGACAACGTCCAAAAAACCAGCTCTCTCGATCTAGAGAGGACTGAATCTGAATGGGATAGGCTCGAGATCCACTTCTTTTTCAATCTGCAAAGAAATTGGATGATGGTCTGAAGAAAGCTTAGGTAATTTTTTGTTGAAATAATCAAATTCACATCAAACAAGGGACTATGGACAAGAAAATGGTCGAGCTTGGCTGAAATGCAAGAAGAGCCAACTCTATTATTAGACAAAGTATATCGGCCCTGCTTAGGTTTTAAATCAATCAATTTCCAGTCATCAATCAGATTTTCAGCAATGTCTTGCATGAAGTCTTTCCCACGAAGACCACCTTTTTTTTCATTTGGAGCTAAAACTATATTTAAGTCGCCTGCAAAAATAATGTTGGCTGGAGAACAGGACTCCAGAAAGTCAGATAACGTCCTCCAACAGTCTTGCTTTTTAAAATAGTTCACTGGAACATACAAATTAAAAAGAGCAGTAGAGATATTATTGTTAGTGTGGAGTAGCTCTGTGAAAATCCAATGCTGAGTAACATAGAAATTTGTTAATATAAAATTCTTATCATTCCATAACGTTGCTAAACCTCCATATGTGCCTCTGGCACTGACTGCTTTGCCCATAGAAAAATTCCAATTATTTTTGCTTAAAAGAAGAAGAGCATCCTCTCCAATCTTGGTCTCCTGGAGTAGAAGAATTTCGGCAGGGGCCATTTTTAAGAGATCTTTGACTGCTTGCATTTTGTTTGTACTCCCCAATCCTCTGCAGTTCCAAGAGACGTACTGCATTACTTACTCAAGTTTGAGGGAGTTGTTACTCCCTTTGGAGGCCTGGTTCTCTTATTTCGCCCATAAGACATTTCAGTGGTGGAATGGCTTCCTTGAGTCTTGAGCCTCTCAGCCTCTTCTTCCCGGATTTCTTTCTTAGATTTTCTACCAGACTTTTTGGAGAACTAATCAATGGAATCTTCATCAGAAGAACCAGAACTCTCAATTGGTTTTTTTTGGGCTATTTCAGCATAGGAAGGAGAAGAACTAGGCCTGAATGGAGTAGGGGAAACTTCTCCAACTCCTTTAGGAGACCAGAAATTAGGACCAACTTGATCCATCGCTACTGAGACTTCATTTTCCACCACGGAACCTTCAAGGAGCTGAATTTCTCCTTCTTCTAGTTTGTCCTCGGAAGAGCCGAGGACAACAAATTGATTTGAAGGGTCAATGGAATTGATCACAGCCTGAGGAATATTAATCCCAGCAGAAGAGACTCCTGTCACAATTTTTTCTTTTCCTTTCTTGCAAGGTCCCTGAGAGTTGCTTGCTTTCTGAATTTTAGTCCACTGTGCATCTTTCACATGTTCTAACTCATCTTCAGATTTTTTCTTGCAGTTGCGAGCAAAGTGACCGTACCCATGACAAAATCTACACTTAAAAGGGATTTGCTCATAGTCAAGCTCCTAAATATGAGACCAATCAGCAACTGTTAAGTTGATTGTCTCAGGTAGACCAGTCTCAAGATCAACCTTGACACAAATTCAAGCACAAGAGAATTGATCTTTTCGATTAGCCCTGTCAATATACTTACCAAGCGTGTTCCCGATGGCTTCGAGAGATACTGAGCTCCAACAATGTAAGGGGATGTGAGGGAGTCTAACCCAAATCGGGACAACAGACGTGACATCTTGAGAAGGATCAAAATCAGGGGACCACTTATTTAAGTAGAGCCCTTGAGGACCCATAAAATATGGACCATTGCGGAAGATAAGGTCACGATCATGGGCGGAGTCAAAGATGAAGACATAGAAACCACGACCAATAAAATGATTCTGGATGCCTTTAGAAACTAAGGGTAGCCAATTCCTCTGTACCCAACCATCGATGGCCTTTGGAGAAGGCCAAAGCCCAGTGAATTGTCCGATTAACCCCCGTTCAACTAGATTTAATGTAGACCGACAAGTCTGAGCAGCAGGTAATTCTACAGATGGTATATCCACTTTCTTGATAAACTTCTGGATAGGGCCCCCAGTTCTCTTTCCACTTGAAGCAATCAATTTCTTAAATGCCTCTAGGTCTGGAGGAAGGGGGAGAGGAGGATCCATCAACCTAGAACAACACCTGACACCAAAGAAGTAGCAGGACGCAGAGAACACCAAACAGTAGACCGAATCTTGATCCCTCCGGCAAGATCAACTCCAGCACACCGAACAGCCAAGCAACCAGCCAAGCACAAGGGTCTAGAGGGTCCAGACACAACAGGGCAAGCCAAGACAGGGCACAATTAGTACCAAAGTTGGGAACCGAATATTGAAAGAGAACACGATCATGGGAACCTTGCAAAAAAGAAAAAACTAGCCACCAGCCCAATGAGCAGGAAGAAGCTACTTGATCTCCTATAGAGAAAGCCACAAAAGGCAACCAACAAGGGCAGAAGAAACCTGCACTTCCACAAATCAAATCGAACTAGGAGAACCAAACCAAAACAACAATGAGACCACTACACTGAGCTTCCAACAAAGGACGTTGAGCAGAGGGAGCTCCACTCCAGCAAGCACAAGGGTGCAAATTCACAGAGGGCCAAGGAGAAGAAAAAACTTCTTGGAGCCAAAAAACTCGGTTTCGAAATTAGAATCCCAATAGTCCTTCTTAACATATTTTTCATAAATCAACTACCACCACCTTTAGAGATATACCAATAAATCAATAGTGTCAAAGCCACTCAAATTCAACATTGAGATCTATATTGTAGCAACTCAACATCTAGAAATTTGAGGTTCAAGGATTTTCATCTCATATCTATCACATTTTTTGGGTGAATACCTCTTTTTGGTTCTAATCCTTTCCACAACCTTATTGTTATGACCCAAGTGGGGCATATATGGGTTTAAATGTATATGATATGACCCCATTGGGGGCATTAATGGAGTAAATATATATGTAATAGTGGTTGGCCTAATGAATGACCCACATTTGCAATGAGTGCAAATGTATATATAGAGTTCATGAAGTCCTTGTTAATGGGGACACGTGAATTCGATATATGTATTGGGGTATTTGGAGGAGGTTCATGTATTCTTTAAGGATTTAATGTATAACTCATCTCTCTTATCCATTTTGGATTTGTACTCCACGTTTACATTTATTGTACATTATGTGTAATCTAGTTTATTATTCTAGATTAAGCATTTGGTTCATAACACTAATGTTTCCTTTTGTTGGTAGAGGTAATCTTGGAGTGGCCAATACATATCAATGTTCTCTAAGCATGACTAAAGCAGGTGTATTGGTACACTGACTTCAATTGTAGGTGTATAAGTACACCTACTTTAGTCATAGATGGAAAACGTGTTTCAGTCGCTAGTGTATTTGTACACTCACTTCATCCATGGCTGGTGAATGTTGATAGTTATCGACTATTATTATTGCTTCAGTGAAGGCTACTGAATGTTAATACATACCACCAAATACAAATACAATTAACTTTAATCGAAATACAAACTAGAGCTATAGAAACACAAATATAATCCAAACACAAACTAGAACTATAGAAACATAGAAACATATTACACATCGAGGACCAAACTTACCACATGATCCACTCACTATTCTTGATGCTTATCATCTTTATCAGACACATTATGTAGTTTATAGAAATCTTGTTTGGCATGACTAACATAAAAATTATAGGTACGCTACTATGATATGATAACATCAAGTATAATGCCAAGATGATAGGACAATAATGAATTACATTGATGATAGGAATCCAGGACAATGGCAAGATGATAGGATAACATTAAGTAAAGTGCATAAATAGGATGTAAAACCTTCTACAAAGTTATCACAACCATGAGGATGTCATAACCTTCAACATAAAAATCGACAAGGTGAATGAAACTATATAGAGAATAAACTGTCGGGGAAGTGTAGAATAATCTTGGTTAAGTTTTCCTAGAGTGACGTGGGAGGTTGAATGGTTCTTTCATCTACGGTAACAAGAGTTTATACAGAGTGGAATAATGTATGTGTTATGTGTTAATACACACACACACACACACACACACACACACACACACACACACACACTGGATGAGAAATGAAACACATAAAATAGAAGAATAAAAGCAAGAACATCAATGAGAGCAAGAATGACAACATAAACAAATTGAGTTAATTAATTATGGAAAAATATTTTTTTGTTGAGGGTGATTTTTATGAACAAGATATAATACCATTGCATAGATGAAATATAATATATCGTCAACTAAAAAGTAGATGAGACCAATGTTGCAAACATCGTCTCAACAAAAAATTCACTGAGGTTCATTAAACATCGTTTTGGAATAGTGGGAACTCATCAACAATATATTGACAAACTTAAAAATATACAATAATATTCATTTTTTTCAAAAAAATTAACATCTAANGGGAAAGACAACTAATATATATATATATATATATATATATATATATATATATAGTGATACAAAAATGAATCGTGTCATGAATCCCGAGTCATAAAAAAATATAATAGATGTATCTGTTGTGAAAAATCACTTGAAGACTGATCCCAAGTGTGGAATGGGCTAGATGCCTAGGGAAAAGTGTATGAATGTGTTGAATGGATACTTATCTTAGCGATGGTGGGATTTCCTGTTTATTTATCAAGCTAAATTTGAGGAAGATGGCTTGTTCAAGACAATTCAACAAGGTTTCCCTATGGACCAACCCTTTGTGTGTTGGTCACTAAAACTCTTGGATACATATTACACCACCAATCTATTCTCAATATCATCAAAGGTAATTCCCTCCTGAGTAGGCTAATGTTGGTCATATGGTTAATTTGCATTTTGTCAATGATTCTTTCCTTACCATCCTAGAGGAAAAAGAGTCGATGGGCAATATCATGGATTCTATTCAATTTTTTTTATTAAAGCTCCAAACTCCAAATTGTAAGACTAGGTGCTCTTGAATGGGTGATTAGACATTCAGTATCTTCACTTCAAATTATTTTTCCTATCGACTCGCTATTTTTAGCGATTTTTGAATCGATTTTTACCTTCGATTTTTTACCCAAACTCGACATGTAGTTTGCCTTACAATTTTTTGCAATGTGGCTGATTTTTTATGATGTTTGCAACACTAGATGAGACACCAACAACAAATTGAGCAAAAGTATATTACTAGAGGGTAGTAGGATTTATCTTTTTTCTCTCCTTACTGGAGAATGTGGAAGGCAATATCATGTATGTGGATAGTTCAAAAATAGTTCTAATGTTAAAAAATTAAGCACATATATAACGCCAATTTATGTTTTTATTCAGGGTTTATCTTGGGGCACATGAAGTTCCATAGTTGAATGTGGCTATTTTAGAGAAGCAAGTTATCTTTAGTTTTTATTTTTCTTATAAATCCACAAGTCAACAAAAATTTTAAACTATGAGTAAAAGAAAATAAAAAATACAAAATGAATGTTGTCTATTAATATGCTAATTTTACCTATGTTCCAATTTCCCAAGCGTTATCTTCTACATGAGCCTTTCCTTTACCATCCACGAGTAGCATGCACGGGTTCTTATGCTCCCATTTTTCATCAACTTGCTAACATTTCACCTTGCACTTTTCTTATAATATAACAAATTTATAAGATGGTGTAACATTGAATCAAAGACTGATTTTTTGAACAAACAAATAGAGTTGTTGCTAACGTGCATCTATAAATTTATCCTCATCAGTTCGTGGAACAAAATGGATTTTTTGAGGTTTATTTCACACCTAGTCTCGGTTCAACACCCATTCTCCTCTCAACCTCTTTGGGAGTGCCTTAATAATTTAGTGTACTCTCAAATGGTGCTTCATGAATGCTGTCTTATTGGTTATGTGATGAACCCCATTATAGGGTATGAGAAAGTAGCAATGAGGGGATTTTAATTAGAGCTTGTGCAACAAAAATAAGCACAATTAGTTGAAAACTCGATGGTCAAGGCTTGATTTGCCATAGCCAATTGGGATGTTATAATTATGTTCTAAGAACAACGATCATAGCCCTTGTTCTCAACTACTTTACATGACTTGGTCCTTGCATCCTAAATGCAAGGAAAAATATAATGTTAGGAAAGTTTAATGTTGTCTTCCTACTTAACAATGTATGTAGCATTAGCGTACAAGAACGATGCAATAGAAAAAACTAATAAGGCTTACATGTCATAACAAAACAATAACATCCACATCACAAAACAACTTGTAACATTGGCTTGATGAAACAAAGTCAATAATGCTATAAATTCAAAATAAAAATTAGGAACTACGTGATAATACAAAACAATAGCATTTTCATTATAAAACAACATATAACGTTGACTTGACAAAACATATCTAATATTAGAGGAAATACAAAAGAAGCACTAGGAACTATGATATAATATAGGGCTAAAGCTTGAATACAAAGAACTTACAAGGGCCTCTCAAATGGTCCTTAATGTTGAATGCAAGAGATCTTCAACATACGAAGCTCTAGTGTTCATATTTTGAATTTCCCTTATACATGGACAAAACCCTTCCATACATAATGCAACATTTATCTAAAGGCTCACACTTCACCATGAAAATCCTTCGATGTTGTAGAGTGGGGATGTCAAAATGCAAGGTAGTGTGTCGAAGGTTTGAATGGAGAAAATGCAAACAACCTACTAGGATATCTACTCCTTCTATGAAAATCCTTTATTTTGTAGAGCATGAATATCAAAATGTGAGGAAGTGTCTTGAATGATCAAATGGAGAGCATGTAAAGAGATTACCAAGGCCTGTCCTCCCTTGTCAAATTATTCAACATGGCAAAGTGTGAATTCCAAAATGTGAGGAAGTGTCTCAAATTGTCCAAAGAGCATGAAAGAACATGCTAGGGAATGTTAAAATATTAAAGCCAAACACAAAGCGAGAATTTTGGAATGCTACCAAATGCAGAGCAAGAATGCTTGAATTCCTTGAATGGTTGAATTGTTAGAGGGCCAACGTACTATTTAATTAAAATGTTGAGTGTCATCAAAGTTCAACATGGGTTGGATATGACATAATTGTTAAGCGATCAACTGATCAATGTGTTTTTACCATATATTAGCATGAAATCTATGGATGTAATTGGGATCATTTCAAAACTTGATTTGGGTTCTCTCAATTCATGAAGAATGTGAAGTGTTTTTTTATCAATGTTGGTTCCTACTTAGATCTTTAGTTGTTGCCTTGCCTCATGGTCCCATGGGTTGTAGGTCCAATACATGAAGCTTATATTCCTCAACATATTGAAACAAAGGTAATAATGTTGCAAATACAAAATAAGCACTTGGAATTTCATGACAAAATAAAACAAAAAAACATTTGCATTAAAAAACAAGATATAACATTGACTTAACAAAGCAAACACAATAACAAAGGAAATACAACATAAGCAAAAGGAATTATGATATAATGCATTAGTCAAAACATGAATGCAAAGAATTTACGAGGGCCTCTTGAATGGTCCTCGACATTGAATGTAGGAAAATTCCAACATAAGAAGCTCTAGTGTTTGTATTTTGAATTTCCCTTATACACAGGAGAAACCTTTCCACACATAATGCAACATTTACCTAAAGCCTCACACTTCACCATGAAAATCCTTCGATGTTGTTGAGTGGGATTGCCAAATGCAATACAGTGTCTCGAAGGATCAAATGGAGAACAACAAATAACCTACTAGGATATCTATTCATTTTATGAAAATCGTTCCATGTTACAAAACAAGAATATCAAAATGTGAGGTAGTGTCTTGAATCATAGAATGGAGACCACATAAAGACCCTACTAAGGTCTCTCTTCCCTTGTCAAGATCCTTCGATGTGCAAAGTGTGAATGCCAAAATGTGAGGTAGCGTCTCAAATGGTTGTAGAGCATGCAAGGAGCATACTAGGGCTTATTACAAGGTTAAAGCCAAATGTAGAGTGAGAATTATGGAATGGTTCCAAATGCAGAGCAAGAATGTTTAAATTCCTTGAAGGTCAAATCCTAGGAGGGCCAACATAATGTTTAATTGACATTCTTAGTGCCCTCAAAGTTCACAATGGGTTGGAGATGACACAATTATTAAGAAATTAATTGATCGATGTGTTTTTTTACCACATGTCATGTTGAAATCTATGCATGAATTTGGGACAATTTCTAAATTTGCTTTGAGTTCTCTCAACTCATGAAGAATGTGAAGTGTTTTATTATCGATGCTTTTTCCCACTCATATCTCTAGTTGTTGCCTTGCCTCATGGTCCCATGGGTTGTAAGTCTAACATTAGGTCAGGTACCTAGGTACCTGAAGCTTATATTACTCAAGTTATTGAAACAAATGTAATAATGCTAGAAATACAAAAGAAGCACTAAGAAATTTATGGCAAAATAAAACAATAAATTTGTTACAAAACAACACAAAACAACAACACAAAAAAATGTCTTGATAAAACAAATGTAATAACAAAGGAAATACAACAAATCATTAAGAACTATGATATAATGTGTCAGTCAAATCCCAAATGCAAAGAACTTACAAGGGCCTCTAAAATGGTCCTCAATGTTGAATGCAATAAATCTCCTTGAACATAAGAAGCTATATTGTTTGCATTTCAAATTTCCCTTATCATAAACAAAACCTTTTCACACATAATGCAACATTTACCTAAAGCCTCGCACTTCACCATGAAAATCCTTCGATTGGGAATGCCAAAATGTAAGAAATGGTTTTAAAGGGTCGATTGGAGAACATGCAATGAGCCTATTAGGATGTCTATATCTTTTGTGAAAATCCTTTGATGTTGCAGAGTAGGAATATCAAAATGTGGGGTAATGTTTTGGATGATTGAATGGAAAACATGTAAGGAGCCTATTGGGCCTCTCCTCCCCTATCAAAATCCTTCGATGTTGTAAAACATGAACTAAAATGTGAGGTAATGTCTCAAATGGTCTAGAGATCATTACAAGGCCTATTAAAAAGTTGAAGCCAGATTTAGAGCAAGAATTCTAGAATGATGCCAAATGCAAAGCGAGAATGCTTGATACCTTGAATGGTCGAATCGTAATAGGGAAACAAAATGTTTAATTGACATGCTCAATGCCATCAAAGTTCGACATGAGTTGGAGATGGCATAATTATTAAGTGATCAACTGATCAATGTGTTTTTACCCCATGTCAAGTTGAAATCTATTCATGTATTTTGGATAATTTATAAACTGTCTTTGAGTTCTCTCAACTCATGAAGAATGTAAATTGTTTTTTTTTATCATTGCTTCTTCCCACTTGGTTCTCCAGTTGTTAACTTGCCGCATAGTCCCAAGTCCAATATTACGTTCAATATGTAAAACATATATTGCTTAACATATTGAACATAAGACCACTATCATTAGAAATGTTGGCCACTATTGTATTTTGAGTGAAACAATTTTTGCACTGAGACAAGCGAGTGCTCTACAACCTAGTATGGGGGATATGTTGTCATATAAGGTAACATAATGTAACACATCGTTACATTACAAAAAATAGAAAGTAATTAAAAATATTCATGTGGGTTGATAAAATAAAAAATGATGAAAAATAATTAAAAAATCCATGTCAACTCATAAAATAAAAAAAGTATGAAAAGTAATTAAAACACCCATGTCGGCCTATAAAATAAAAAGTTAAAACCGAAACCCGGATCTATCAAGCAAGAGAGGGATCAAATTTCTTGAGTTTAAGATATAAAAAAGAATTTACACACCAAGAAATTGGATCTCTCTCAGTGCTTGATAGATCTAGATTTAAGATGAGTCTATGCTAGTTAATTAAAAGAAATGAGATTTTATATTCATAAACGCTATTCTAAAAAACCATAAACTAAGTGTCCACTATTAATATATCATCATCACTTAAAGATATAAACTATCATAAAGATGTCAATTGAGTGTAGTTGGGTTGGTTGGGAGGAATGTTGTTATACTCACCATCTGCTTCAAATCTTACTATGTGACATGTTATGTAAATGAATATTCCTTAATTCTTAGTGGATAGTATAAACAAAGTGTACACTATTAATATATTGTCATAATATAAATATATAAGCTAAGTGTGCACTATTAATATCATCATAACATAAATATATAGACGGATCAAACACAAATTCCATTGGATATAGCTTGGGTGGGAAGAATGATTCTTACCCTCTCCAGCTAAGTTCAATTCTTGTAAGTGACATAATACTCTTATTAAACCCCTATATAATAATGATTGAATAGATTATGTAATGTAGCCATACCTTAATTCTCCAAAATAAATGTTAACATATTTCCTCGTTAAAAAAAAATTAGAAATAAAAATTCTACACATGGATATGTACAATACCATAAACTAAACGAACCAAAATAAAATCATTATTAATATAAAATAATCATTTTTCAAATTTTGTAAATCATATCCTTGGAAAGATTCGAGTAGCTTCTCTATAATAGAGAGAGAGAATAATAAAAGTGTCCACGTCCACTCCACTAAGCCGGAGATCCTTGGCCTCTCGTATGTCACTTAGCAAAACTAGATAAAGCTAAAAATAAATAAAGGTTAACCGCACTAGAAAACCCAGAATACAAATTTCAATCCTCACATAATTGTAAACTGTTGACAAAAGCCTCGTCGATTGAAGAGGAGTCCAGGTTCTCAAATTATTGGCGGAGCTGTCTTTTGTGTTGTATATTCACTATCTCCCCCAACTCGAGAAATATTCAGGGTCTTTAAATCTGTAGCGACTGTCGGGTGTTTGCATTTTCTAGGAGCTTCACTGTGATTATTCGAAGCGACTGTCGGGTGTTTGCATTTTCTAGGAGCTTCACTGTGATTATTCGAGTGGAAGATCCTGGAACTGAGTTTTTAAAGTGCAATGGCTTGTCCCTGCTATAATTTTAACCATACTAGTGCTGCGAGAAGTGAACTTTAAATTTCATTCTTTAGCATACTGCGCTAACCTTACCGAAGAAATGCGGATAATGCATCAGTTAGTGTTCTGAGAGTGAAGTAAAGGCTAATCCTTGATACTTCTACTCAAGGAGTCGGATTATTTGAAAGCTAAGCCGTCACTTTTGTTATTTTTGTTATATTTTACAAAATTGTGTTCTTCATTACCCTATACTGTGTTAATTCTGCTAAACTCGCCAGGAGACTGCATTGTTTGAAGTTGCCGCTATAAACTTGGGGTCTTAATTGTGAATTTTCTCCCGAGAATTGGAAATTATTACTGGCCATATATTTTTACCGATATTCGAGAATTCGCCTTAAGGAGAGCAGCGGAATTTCATTTTTCCGCCAAGAATATCAGCGAGGAATTGGAGTAGCAGTGTTATTTAGATTTCTCTTTCTGCAAGCTTTTTAGGCTTCTAATTATTCTGAATGGTTAAAATGCAAGGCCTTCTCTGCGTTTCAAGGATGGATTTGAAGCCACTGTCTCGAAGTGGGGCGTTGCCTTTGGATAAAGTGCAAGGGATGCATATAACAGATAAACGGAGCTGCAGCAGTCTGGCATCTGCGAGGAGTGATTATTTCGGTCAGGTTGGAGTTTCTGCTATGTGTTCTGTGAAAAAGAAAGGGATCGAAACGCGACGAGGAGGTCCTTTGCAGGTACGTAGCAAGAATATCCGAATGAACGAAACATCTGATATGATTTTAGTTAGTTGGCGCATTCTTATAATCTGTAATCTGTAAAGCGAAGTTAAGAGTTCCTCCACCTTGTTGACACGATGGTGGTGGAAAATAGTGAGACCTCTAGATGTGAATAAGGAGCAAGGCCCAGTAAAGACATGCAATTGCAATGTAAAATTATGATATTTTTGTTGTTGAATAAAATACTTTCTTGGACTATTATTAATATATCGAAATTTATGTACACGGCATTGTATGCAAAAAAAACTGCGATTTATAGAACAGCGGCGACAAGCAAAGAGTCCCTGGATCCTAGAGGGCCAGAAAGCTACGTAACTTACAAGCCAAAAACCAAAAACCAAAAAACACAAGAGCTAAAAGCGTGAAAAATGAACTTGGCCAGCAGGCCTGAACAGACTGTCATATCAAGCAGCAGCAGGAATGATACCTGCATTGGGCAGAGGGTCATCCTTGTCATTGGGGGATGGCCCCATCCTTCCACAGCAGGCCCAGGCTCAGTGATAACAGGCTACACCATTGTTTCCCTGCTTGGGATCAGGAAGCTTTTCAGCCTCAGAGATGGCCAATGCCAAACTCAGGAACTTGCATTTTGAGGGGCAATAGGAGGAGGCAGCTATGTTGCCTCACTTAGTGCTTGTGAACAACATGGCCAGCTAGGTGCATAGGGCAACCTTCCGACCAACGAGATTGAATAGAATGGGCAGGGGATTGGCAGTAGATCCCCATATGTTAGTGCAGATGTGCCATCTCCATCACCACCCTCTTGAGTCTTCACCTATACGTAGATCTGCAAACGGAGGTTTGCAAAAATTAGGGAGCCATCATGCTAGGCAAAGCTGTTGTTGTGCTAAACATACTTAAAAGACATTAATTTATTGTGTAAAATCCATATCCAATAATTTGCCATGCTGCAACGAATCCAATGGCTCATGGAAGTCTATCCCCTAGTAAAGCGACCTTCCAGTAAATGGGGGAGGGGAGAAGTTGGCTACATGACTTGTGTACCCATTACTAGGCTCTTTTGGCAAAGTTGCAAAACTAGAAAAAGGTGCTTTACAATTTATTTTTTTCCACATAATGGGCAGTAGGCACTTTCACTGACGGATATGTAGGTATCGCTGATGCTGTGCTAGCACCAGGCCACCTAGGGTTAGAGATAGATAAATAACTCCAATTTATCTAATTATTCCCGACTAATCTCGACAGAATCAATGAAAAACAATTATTTCGAAATAATTCCGATTATTTCATTTAACGCTACATGGGCACCGAGATTGGTAGATTTTTCAGGATTATTTCAATTTGTTAAATTTACCAAACCCTAGGTGACTACTGTCTTTATGTTCTCAACTAAACACAAGCTGTTATTTAATTGAGGTTTTTTTTTTTAAAACTCAAACGAATAATTTTTATTTTTTATGAAGAATTACAGGTCTGATATGGCAAATGCCAATCAACCAATTACACAAAGAGCAATAGAAAAACTTCGAGAAGATCAAAGATTGTACAAATTCTTACAATATGAGAGTGTATCTCCCAGTTAAACATATTACAACTTATTGAATCTCAATTAAGGAATTGGATGAAAATTGCTGGATTCTCCGTTGATGCTGAGGTTGCCTTGAGACAGCAGGCAAGCTTTATTTGCCAAAGCATCTTCTTTTTTTATTTAACTCACGCAAAATGTGGAAGGATGCAACCCTTTCAAACTCTTTCAAAATATTCTGAATTCTCTACAAAGATTTATTCAAAGCATAATTATTAAAACGATCTTCTGAATTTAAAACTTTGATCAACAGCTTTGAATCTCCAAAAATTTGAATTGACTTATATGATTATATCCATTCTCCTTGGCAATCTGGCACGCCTGAAGGAGACTATAACTTTCAGCTTGGTTATTCGACATGATTCCAAGTCCTCAACTAAAATTGGATTCGATCAATCTATCAGGAGATATAACCAAACCCCCAGCTCTTGAGATCCCAGGATTCTCCTCAGATGCACCATCAAAGAAGATTGTTGTTGAAGGGGATCTCATCCACCATGCATTAAATACAACAACATTGCAACGCACACACCAGGAGGGGGAGCAGACAGGTTTGATGCAGACTGTCTTTCTCGATCCCAATGGATAGGAAACCATCCACGCTGAAAGCGCAGAAGATAGGGATGAAGGGGACGCCAATTTACAAGCTGACTCAGCGATAAGCAATTTGATTTTATGTGCCACGATTAGAGGAGTCGTAGGCAAATTATTAAAAATGCAGTTGTTTCTAGCAATCCACAATTTCCACCAAATGTATTTCGGAAATGATTGCCAGAGTTTGGACCATTCGGCAGTTTTGTCTCTTGTTTCTGGACTATGTTCTTTCCAGGAGATATAGAGAGAAACAACTGTATTTTGGACAGGGAGAGAAACGTTCAAGCCATTTAAGGACCAACTCCCACACCGATTGAGTGAAGACACAGTCAATGAAGATGTGGTTTGTCGTTTCATAGGCTGAGTTACAAAAGCAACACCTAAAAGGTCCATGGAATTTGCGTTTGATCAAATTTTCGCCAGTCGGCACCTTATTATGCATGAGCAATGATGTGAAGAAAGAAGACCAGACTGTTTTCCAAAACGCAGGGGATAGACTAGAGACATGAGGAGTTTGTAATTCGGTGAAGCCTTGAGCAACTGAATAAGTTCCAGTTTAGCCCCAACCCCATTTGTCTTTATAAGAGCAATGAACTAGAGCAAGACCTGAAAGAGAGGAGAGCAACAATTTTTTTTGGGAGATGAGATGATCTGGAAGCTCAGGAAAGGACCAATCTACCCAATTTCCAGCGCTGTCCCAAGAACAAATATCAGGCAGTTGAAGCAGGCCTTTATTAGTTAACCAGTCCTTAATCTCTTCTAACGAGATGACTGAGGAAAGAGGAGAATTTCCTGAAATTTTATCATCCCACAGAAGGATCCTCTTCCCATTGCCAGGGATTCTATAGAGATGTTGATTAAAATTATCGATTCCTCTTTTGCATAAATTCCAGATTGCTGTGCCTGTGGGAGTATTTGAAGTTGTTAAATTTCTCAAAGAGCCGCCCTTTAGGTATTTCATCCAAAAAATCTTACTAATCGGGTGGTTTTTATCTGCATATAGCTGCCAAATGAGTTTACCTCCCAACGCCAGATTAGCCAATCTAGGGTCACGAATTTTCAATCCACCTTTTGAAATAGGTTTTTTAAGAATATCCCAACTTACTAGATGCATCTTATTATGGTTGCCTTTACCGCCATTCCAAAGAAAGTCTCACAAAAGTTTGGAAATTTGAGACGTGATAGACTTAGGAGCAAGCAACAAAGAGGATTGAAAGATGGGAAGAGCTGAAAGAAAAGCCTTTATCAAAATCAATTTTCCAGCCTTGGTTAACCACTGTCCACCCCAAGAAGCAATTTTGGCTTTTATCTTAGCTATAACTTCGAGCCAAAGAGAAGGAGGGCTTGATCCAAGAGTTAGAGGCAATCCCAGATATTTAATCTTCTGCCACTTATCAAAACCAGGGTAATCCAAGAAATTTTCTATTCGAAGAATTGTCGAATGATCTACATTCCAAGATATAGAGAAAAGGTGACAGCGGACATCCTTGGCGGAGTCCTCTAGATGCTTGGAAAAAGTTTGAAGGTCTACCATTGACGAGAGGCGCAATCCAGGGCCTATCTATACAAGCTTTTATCAATTTAACAAACTCAATGCTAAAACCAAAAGAGAGAAGGACTTGATAGAGAAAGGAGAGCTTTACTCGATCAAAGATATTTTTCATATTGAGCTTGATTAACATTCCTTTCTCCTTCCTTTGGAAACTTGAATGGAGGGCTTCCTGGACTTGAATTACATTGTCATCTAGGTGCCTACCTTTAACAACCCCCCGAAGAGGAGAGATCAACTTTCCTAACAAAAGCTTAAGTTGATTAGCTAGAAGTTTGGCAAGGATCTTGTAGGAGGCATTACAAAGCGAAATAGGTCTAAACCTGTCGAAAGTTGCAGGATTAACTTCCTTTGGGATTAAAGCAAGAAATGTAGAATTAGTACACCGTCCCACTTTAGTTTTTTTTTGATAGTTTGTCACCATGCGGATTAGGTCTAAGAGTTTCTGCCATCAAGATATAGATAAAAGGTGACAGCGTACATCCTTGGCGGAGTCCTCTTGATGTTTGGAAAAAGTCTGAAGGTCTACCATTGACGAGAGGCGCAATCCAGGACCTATTTGTACAAGCTTTTATCAATTTAACAAACTCAATGCTAAAACCAAAAGAGAAAAGGACTTGATAGAGAAAGGAGAGCTTTACTCGATCAAAGGCATTTTTCATATCCAGCTTGATTAACATTCCTTGCTCCTTCCTTTGGAAACTTGAATGGAGGGCTTCTTGGACTTGAATTACATTGTCAACTAGGTGCCTACCTTTAACAAACCCCCCCTGAAGAGGAGAGATCAACTTTCTGATCAAGAGCTTGAGTCGATTAGCTAGAAGTTTGGCAAGGATCTTGTAGGAGGCATTACAAAGTGAAATAGGTCTAAATTTGTCGAAAGTTGCAGGATTAATTTCCTTTGGGATTAAAGCAAGAAATGTAGAATTAGTACATCCTCCCACTTTAGCTTTTTTTTGAAAGGCTGTCACCATGCGGATCGGGTCTGTTTTGATAATTTTCCAGCAGACTCTATAAAAATGGAAAGAAAACCCATCTGGGCCAGGAGCTTTATCCGGCTCCATTGCCCAGATGACATCCAAAATTTCTTTTTTAGAGAAGGGTTTCATTAGGCCATCGTTACCCTCTGAGTTTACAAGAGAAGGAACATTAGCCAAAAAATCTGCAGACACTTCACCATCAGAGATTCCATCCTCCTAAAACTAGTGCTGAAAGTGCCTTCTTGCAGCCTGTTTTAAATGTTCATGACCTTTAATAATTCCCCCCTCACCTATGGAGATTTCCGAAATGCGTAACAATCTAGCTCTGCATTGACGATGGAAGAAGGTTGTATTTTTATCTCCTGCCTGCAACCAGAGACTTCGAGACTTCAACCGAAGATATTCCTCTTCCTATCAGAAAGATTGAGAGGTTTTAATTTGTGCGAACTGTTCAAGAGCTAGCTGAGATTTGGTAATTTCACTTTTTTCCATTCCTAACTGGATCTTTGATAACTCTAGCACTTTCTCTTGCCTACTGCTAGTCGGGGTATTGAGAGGTTTTTTTGCCCAATTTTTCAAAGCATATTTAGTGCTCTTAAGTTTCTGCTCCCAAACAAAACCGGGAGATCCTTCTACATACTGAGTCCATGCTTGTGACACTATTTCCCAAAATCCGTCTCTCTCAATCCAGAGAGGACTGAAGCGGAACGAAATTGGGCCAGGGTCTTCCTCTTTTTCAAACCTCAAAGAAATAGGATGATGATCTGAAGTTAGTTTAGGCAAAATTTTGGTTGAGATTATGAATTTCCCATCCATCAAGGAACTTTGGACCAGAAACTTGTCAAGACGAGCAGCGATGTTGGCAGCCCCAACTCTGTTATTGGACCAAGTGAATCGTCCTTTCTTTGGTTTAAAGTCAATAAGATCGCTAGTTTGGATCAAAGTCTCAAGCGTATCTTGAAAAGGATCCTTGCCATGAGCTCCACCTTTTTTCTCATTTGGGACTAAAGTTATGTTGAGATCCCCTGCTACTATAGTATTTATAGGAGAATAAATTTCTAAGAAATCTGATAGTGATTTCCAACATTCTTTTTTTTCATTAAAATTAACTAGAACATAAAGATTGAAAAGAGCCATGGAGATCTTACTTGAGATATGATAGAGATCTCTAAAAATCCAGTGTTGGGTAACAAACCAACTTTTAGATGAAAATTTTCCTAACACCATAGAGTTGCAAGGCCCTCAGAGGTACTTCTCGCGCTGACAGCCTTGCCAGCATTCATTTTCCATTTTGTTTTACTTAAGAGTAGAAGAGCTTTCTCTTCTATCTTTGTTTCTTGAAGCAAGAGAATGTCAGAAGAATCCATTCTCATTAAATCTGTAACTGCTTCTGCTTTGATTGGATTCCCCAATCCCCTGCAGTTCCAAGAGACGATTTGCATTATTTACCCGAGAGAGAGGGATTTATTACTCCCTTTGGGGGTCTAGTCCTCTTGCTCCTGCTAAGTGACATTTCAATTGTGGACTGTTTGCCCTGCATCTTTAATCTCTTTGCCTCTTCTTCTCTAGCCTCCTTTTGAGACTTCCTGCCTGCCTTTTTGGAAAATTGCTCTATAGAATCTTTGTCAGAAGAGCCTGAACTATCACCTGGTTTCTTCTTAGTTATTTCTGCTTAAGAAGGAGAAGATTTGGCTCCATTTGGAGAAGGATGGTTTTGCTGCAAGGATTCACCTACACTAGGTAATTTTGAATTAGCTGCTCCAGATTGGTCCATTGGTCCTGTGTTTACTTTAGCTTCATCATCTTGCATTTCTAAGTGTTGCAGTTCACCCTCTTCAAGAATAGGAATATCTTTAGAAGAACTTAAAACAACAAAATGATTAGAAGAGGCATTGGGATTTTATACAGCCTGTGTTTTAGGAAGGGTCTTCCCATCAGTAGTGGCTCCATTCCTAGTCTTTCCTTTTTTGCCTTTCTTTCTGTTGTCCTGATTGGAAATACCTGATTTCCGAGCTTGAGTCCATTGATCAGCCTTCTATTTTTCAAGATCTTCTTCTGATTTTTTCTTGCAATTTCGGGCAAAATGGCCATAACCATGGCAGAACCGACACTTGAATGGAATTTGTTTGTAGTCTAACTCCTAGATGTGAGACCATTCATCTACTGTTAACTTGATCGCCTCTGGCAGTCCTATCTCCAAATCAACTTCAACGCATATTCTTGCACACGAATATTGATCTTTTCTTTTTGCCCTATTGGTGTATTTTTCAAGCTTGTTCCCAATGGTTTCCAGGGATTTTGAGTTCCAACAGTGTAAAGGTAAGTGAGGGAGCCTTACCCAAATAGGAACAACAGACGAAACATCTTGGGTAGGATCAAAATTCGGATTTCACTTATTCAAATAGAGCCCCTGAGGGCCCATGAAGTATGGTTCATTTCGAAAAATGAGATCACGATACTCAGCTGAATAAAAAACAAAGACATAATATCCTCTACCTACAAAGCGATTTCGAATACCTTCAATTACTAAGGGCCTCCAATTTATCTGAACCCATCCATCAATAGCCTTAGGAGAAGGCCAATGACCTGTAAATTGCCCAATAAGCCCGCGCTCAGCAAGATTTAGTGCCGTTCGGCAAGTCCGTTCAGAGGGCAATTCAACCGAGGGGATGTCTACTTTCTTCACAAATCTCTGCGAATATGGACCCCCTTTCCTCTTGCCACAGGTGGCAACCAATCGTTTGAAGGCCTCCGGATTAGGTGGAAGAGGAGGAGGAGGGTCCCCTCCGGTGTCCATAAGGGAAAACTTTGAGCACCAGAATGAATCTTATGAGAAGAAAATCAATAGAGATCTTTGTAACACCCCGGTTCTGACCCCGTTGCATTTGATGTACATGATGTGTATATATTGTAATGATCATGGTGTGGAGCTAAAGGCCAAGGCCCCGCCATTGATCGGTTATGCTATGTTCTGGATTTGGACTTGTCATCGATGGTATATCGGGGCATGCGGCATATATTATGTTATCATCATGTAAATATGCATCTATAATTAATTAAATGAACCCGACCAACTACGATCGCGGCAACCAAAATGAGAAAGGGGCATGATTTTCACAAGGATAAGGATGTGGAGAAATTGTCAAACCTTGGGCCAATAAGGGAAAATACCCATGTGTCTTCTTTCCTTGTCTTACCCAACCACTTTCATTAAGAATTGCTGTTGGTGGTTGAGGCAGTTATTGTCTTTGGGACTGGGGTGGCAGGACTGTCAGTCCTCACCCACATGCACACTCCACCCATGGTTGACTCCACAATGGCAAAAAAGCTCACGCACTTCCAATTCGCGTCCTCCCGGTTGTCTGTTCATCCACACGCTGTTCATCTTCATGTAGGACCAATGTCTGTTCATGTGCCTCACGCACAAGAATTTTCCTGGCTTTCGGATTGATGTAGCAAGCTGAGAGCCGTGCTCTTTCATCCACGAATTGCTGTGAAGGGCCATTCACATTTTCGGCTGTCTCACAGACTGGTATGGTCGTGTACTTGTTTCCTGTCATTTTAATGTTGAAATTGGAACCGTTGTTCTTCCTGTGAGTCATGGTCGCCGTCGTTCTCCTCAAGATTTGTTGTGTGGCTGTGGTCTCCCTCACGCTGTGATTGTTGTGGTCTTATTTACATTTGGGGTCTGGTGCGAGCTGCTCTCACGCACAGACTGTTTGGGGTCGTTTTCCCATGTTGTGAGCTGTGCTCACTGATTTCATTTTGGGACTGTTGTTCTTCCCCCATGTTCACTAATATGTTTGGGACTGTGTAATTTGCTTGGGAGTCATTTTCCCTGTTAAGCTGTAATTGCTGATTTGATTGCATGTGTGCAATGGTCGGTCTTCGGACTACGTTGGGAGCAGGGATGGGGGCTTAGTTTTGCTTGACAAACCTGGGGGTTGGAAACCACACAAGCAGAGCTAGAGGGCTGGATTTCTTCTCCACAACCCCTGAATAGCACTGGAAGGGAATGCAGGGCCTGAGGGACTGTGTAGCAGAGAAGGGTCTGATTCCTTGTATTGGGTGTGTGTGGGTGTCTTAGAAGTCAGGCTAGTTCTGGTGTAGGTGTTCTTGGCTCTGCAATGAGCTCACCAGCTTAGCATTGAGCCTTTCCCCAACTCCTTGATGGCCTGATAAACCCAACTGTGTTGGCTTGGCTGTGTTTTGTATACCCTTGGCTATGTGTAAGCCTGCTAGTTCCCTTATTCCTTGGAGAATCATGCCCAACTCGGGGGTGGCAGCTTAAGGAGCACGCTGGCCTATGGTTGGGTGGAACGTTGCAGCGACGTAGCTGGTTGCGGAACGAGTTCATCATAAGATAAGTGATCTTGTCCATTTTACCTCTGCAACCATATTTTTCTGTTAATGAAAATCATGAACATGTTAAATGATTGCTTGTGTGAATGCATGTTGATTCCGCTGTGCTGGATAAATTAACTATAGCTGTGTATGATAAACGATGGCATTTGCGTATGTTCCACTGCAATGCATCTTGTTTTTGCTTCAATGCATTCTGTTTGAGCATTTTGTTGTAATTCGCATGTCCATGGGGCTGGCAAGCATGCTGTTTCAGCAATTTTTATGCATGTTCATGTTCATGGGCTCTTAGCCCGGGTGTTTGAAGCTTGTAGTCGCGTCCTCTTCGCCGACTGGTGGCATGGGGACCTGACAATCTTCCAACAAACCCTCAGATCAGCTGCCAGGGGAAAAACCACTCCAGTGTTCAGCGCTATAGAGCTGAGATCCAAACCAGGCTGAAGTTCTGAAAACTGATGGATCCTTCCAACAGCAGCAAGCCTGCTGAACAAGAGCTCCTCCAGAGCCGAATCCTTGGTTTAAAACGAAGATCCAGGATCAAAGGCAGAGGTTCAAAAACCTTCAAGAAACGCCTGAAACGCTCCAGCAAGCAGGCAGACTGAAGAAACAAGAGGATGCAGGCTTGGAGAACTCACACACCTGAAAAAACAAAAACGCCTTCAAGGATCAAGCCAGAGCCATAGCTCTTCACACATCAACGGCAAGGAGCCGGGACAGAGCCACGATTCAGCAAAGAATAGCCTCCCAATGCAAACCAGAGCTGCAACGCTTCAGAAAAATTAAAAAAATCTTCTTGGAGCGAAAAACGTCATCAAATTAAATTTTTTCATATAGCAGTAATCATACATATAGCTGGAAAGTAAATAACGGAAACAAAAGTCAATATACACATTCAAATCATTCTTTCATTAATAATTCAAAGATTACAAGGAAACCTCCACAGACTGTCAAACTAACAGCTGTACAAGACTGTCTCTGTATATCATTTTCAAGACAAGCTTGTATAAATTAAGAGGTATGACGGGCTTGTTTGTTGTCTTTCTAACTGTCTGCTGAATATGATTGTATGGCATGAATCTAAGTTATATCTTTTATGTTATAGTTGATATTGAACCGCAAAGATCCAATGGTTGTAGGTTACATGCAAGGACTATCCAAGGCCAGATATTGACAATACAGTCAATTTTTTGGAAGCTGCTGCTTTATCTGCTTCATTCAGGAGTGCACCACGTCCAAACAGACCGTTACAGGTTGTGATAGCAGGAGCAGGTACACTATTTCTCTTTCTTGACAACCCAACTGATTAAATACCTTCAGTGACTTATTAAACACCTTCAGTGAGTTATTTGCATTATTGGGATATCTGTTGACTACTACTAATTTGTAATAGATCAAGCCTATTTATGCGTACTAGAGGTGTTGAACATTTGTTTACAATTTCTATATTGCATTGCATAATTTGCATATTCTTCTTTTTCGTGTATTTTCTATTTACCTTGTGCTCATCCACAGTGATTAAGCTTTGGACGGGATACCGGATGTGATTTGCTACCCTTGATTCCATTATCTATTGCGTGCACACACACAATTATAGAATTACGGCAAATAATTGATATGATATAAGAGTGAGTGTATGTAATATGTAAGCAATTGAATGCTTAAGCTAATTTTTCATCCTTACATTTGTTGAGCATGGATTTTCTGAAGTTACAAGCATGGAGTAATGACAGTGAATAAAGTAACCAGAGAGCATGTGTGTGCACGACTTAAATGCCTAAGAAAACAAAGATATCAATATTTATAAGAACGCAAAGAATAATATTGTCTTTCTCACGAGACACAATAGTCTGTGTATTATATACAAGTGATAAACAGAATGGAGGTAAGAAGAAAAACACCAGCAATGATACCTCCGTTTTTGATGATAACTCCATTGAAAAAGTGTCCCCTCTTATACAAATTCAGATTGAGGTTGTATGTATGTGACAATTGGGGAAGCAATTGTTCACACCCAATGAAATTGGGGTTTTCTTAGCATTTTGTCCTAATGGTGACCTTTTAGCATTGATTACATATTCTTTTATTACAATGCCAAACGACAAAATATAATGTTGTAACAAAAATTGGGTTAACATCTGCTCCCTCAATGTTGAACATGGATTTCACCCGAGGTTGTAGGTTTAGAGTAATGACAATGAATGAAGTAAACAGAAATAATGCATGTGCACACAGCTTAAATATATTGGAGAGAAAGAACAATCCCAACAACATTTATGATGAATAAGATGAGATAATTTCATTAATATACAGAAGTGATGAAAATCGGTTATGGGACTAGAGAGTACAAAAATCTACTATAGTAATATGGGAGTGCCAAGGTAAATCTTGCATGTTAACACAACAGTTTTTCCATTTCACATCCATATATTTCCAGCCCTCTTTCACTCTTGACTACATATGCTGGAGTTAGTCATAGGCACTAGTCATACACCTCCAACCACCCATAAAATTAACCTAATCAATCATATAAATATCTGTTTTGCTAAAGCAACTCTTCACATCACCTTGAGCCGAAATTTGCCCACACAAAATCTAACCGAAGTGCCGGATTTTCACTTATCTTTGTTGGGTGGTTACTTTTATTAGGGTGACTTGGATTAAAATGTGAGAATTGGACAAGTCTACGACTGCTTCTGGGTATCCCAACTGGGTAGAGCATACATAGCGTAGCACAAATATTTATTCCGATTTTAATTAGATGTGAAGATTGTAACAACCCTCCGACAGAGAGCACTCTTGATCCGTCTTATGGCGAGATTCAAGAGATTTATATGAAAGTTAAAACAATACAGTTAAGCTAAAACAAGAAATGAAAATTCTCCGATAGAGAGCGCTCTTGACTTGTTTTTCAACGAAGTTCAAGAGACTTTGGGTTCATTTTATTAAACAAGTTATAAAACGAGAGAAATAAAATACTACTAAAGCAAGATATATGCTGGCCAAACTTATGTGTCACTTTTTTGATCAACCTCCACTAATCGGCAAAGCCCCTTTGGGTGGAGGTGAGAGCATAATTTGTGGCGACGAAGAATGGTTTTATTTCTAATTACTTTTGCAAAAATAAACAATGAATTAAATGGTGAAATGTGAAAGAAGTATACACCCCGCACTTTAAATAGTGAGTGTGTGAAGTGGTGGGGTTAGAAAAAACAATCTCACGAAAAATGACACAAGATGCAAATCCCCCCAGGGGGGATGGGATGTGGGTGCTAGTTATCCCACTGCTCTCGTTTACTTTTTTACAACTTTTTATGATGAAGATGGAGTGCCTCTTAGTCCAATAAACTTGGAAATAAGAGCTTACAACGGTACATCAAGAAACTATATCAAAGTGGGTGTCCACTAGATGGGTTTGGGGCCTCCTTGATGGCCTTGGTCACTCCAAAACTCCACTTTTACGCGCAGACCTGCTAAAAACCAGCGAAGAAGAATTGTTAGAAAACGATGAGAAAGACAATAAAAAAATAAAAAAAATTGAACACCGGGTTCTCAAACAACTTCACACAACTTTGGTTGTCGCAATATATACAAGTAGCATCCAACCAGAGATCAAACAAATCAGACAGTAGCTTCCTTAGCCATACTGCCACACAACTAACCGAACAAGCTGCGACATACTGTGCTTCGGTTGTAATTAGTGCTACGCAGGACTGCTTCCTGCTAAACCAAGAGATCACACCTGATCCCATACTGAAGTAGCACCCCAAAGTGCTCTTCCTATCAATGGCACTGCCTGCCCAATCTGAATCCACATAACCCTCCAGGTTAATCTTCTGATTCGCATCATACTTGAGCCCATAATCAACTGTACCCTTTAGGTACCTTAGAATATGCTTTGCGGCAATCAGGTGAACATGTCTCGGATCCGTCAGGAACTGGCTCAATGTGTTCACAACAAAGCAAATATCTGGTCTTGTATTCATCAGGTACATCAAGGATCCAATCATCTGAGATACATCGCGGCATCAACCAAATCTGATGAACTATCACTCAATAGCTTCAGGTTCGATGCCATGGGTGTGGCTATAGTCTACCATCCCGAACCTCTTTAGGATCTCTACTGTATGCTTCCCTTGACCAAGGAAGACTCCATCTGTATTCTGCCACACCTCCATGCCTAAGAAGTAGTGCATCATCCCTAGGTCTTTCATCTCGAACTTAGTAGCAAGTCTCCTTCTTTCATATTTAATGAGTTTCTCTTCGCTTGTCAGTAATAGGTCATCGACATATAGCAGGAGCATCACTGGTCTTCCACCTTCAACCTTGAAGCAAAGGTTGGGATCCACTTTACTCTTAGTAAAGCCTAGGGCCATCAGTAAGTTGTCCATCCTGTTGTACCATGTCAAACTTGAGGATCTTCTGTAGTCACTCCCTCTGAAGCGGAGCATCATTCTCCCTTTGCCTTTCATACTCTATGTATCGAAACATTCTGTACTGGAGTGACAAGTAGCTTCCTCTGCTACCGATCTTCTATGTATCCATCTAGTGTCACTGGATACCAATATCCTCTATCTTGATCTTTGTTGAAAAGTTCTTCTCGCACCCATCTGTGAGCTTGTCATCCTCTATAGGCTTTCATTTTCAATCTTGTAGCAAAGGTTAAGATCTTCATCACTCTAGGTGATCTTCAAGTTCCTCATGTAACTGTAAGTGCTGTACAAGGCCTTTTTTAATTTGCCCACATGATTCTGTCTGTCATGTGTCTCAACTCCCAGTGGCTGCTCTACATACACTTCTTCCTCGACTACACCATTCAAGAATGTTGTCTTGATGTCAGCTAGTGTATCTCCCATCGCATACCTGCATGTATGGATCTAATGAAGTGTACCTCGTCATTGGTGCAAATGTATCTTTGTAGTCTGTGCCTTCTTTCTATGAGAATCCTCGTGCTACGAATCTTGCCTTGTATCCCACGATGCTGCCATCTACTGCATGTTAGATCTATATGGAAGACACTACGGACTTCCCTTCAGGTCTCGACACTGCATCCTAGACATCATACCCCTTGATCAACTGGTACTCTTTGATCATAGTCTCCTTCCCTTTCTTCTTGGCTACTTCTTCATCGCTGGAAGGCTCCGCATCAACGATGTCGCTCAACAATGTCACATAACTGGAGTGTGTCAGAGGCCTCTTGCTTTCTTTGGAAGTCTCGTCATACTATTCTTCATCTTGGATTATTTCTCGTGTCCAAGGTGGTCTTTATCTCTCGAGGTGGATCTATCGTTCTCTTTATATTCTTCTGAAGCTCTTTCTTTCGCCACAGTTTCTCTGACCCGAGAAGCTTCAGGTTCCTTTTCTGAACTGTCTTCACTTGTTCTTCGAAATGATCTACAAGTCAAGTTCAGTTACATGATTAGAAACATCTCATAATTTCCAAAACATATTAATAGTGACAAATATATGTCACATAGCTAGGAAACTATTTTAGCCAATGCTACAACATTCATTCATATCCCGTACGCATAGAGTAACTTGTAGATGCCTTCTACCCCAATGTTATCAAGAGTGTGTACTACCCCTAATATGTCAGCAAAGAGGTTTCAATCTAGAAAATGGAATGTTGTACAAAATCATTGACTTCTTACCCATCATGTGCAATTCAATAGTATAAATGCAAATACTCAAACATGCATAACACACTAAGTTGCAGGAAACTCGGGACTGGCACCTGTTTCACCCTCAGAAACTCGCGGAAACTCGGAAACACGTATGGTACTTGACGGAAACTCGTTTCCGTCTGTACGAAACACGTCCGTACAGACGAAAACACGTTTCCTCTCATGTACGAGGTGTTTCCCATCAAATAAAAGCCTATCACTTAAAAAACTGGCCAGTAAAGTCTCTTTCTTCCCACGAATTTCAATAATTAACGGTTAATACATTAAATTTTAAAATAAAATTTAATTCTAGATGTTTCTAATTAGATTGAAGAAAGTTATAAAGGGGAACATTACTTCATTCTCTCCTCACACAAGTGACTTGAGCACCTAGAGCCCAAAATATAGCAGTAGGCCTTGTGCAGATTGGGATGTCGAGCTAGAATTTATTGACTTGGGCCTCTCTCTTGCTGCACTAAGTATTGAGGAACGTAGAAGTGGAATTGGAAATACTTCTTCCACTTTACATTTTGTTGTTGAGCGTGCTTCTTGTTCTATTTTTAGGGAAGACTATGAAGATGACAATGACAATTAGTTTGAGCTCATGTTTTACTTTTATTTCTATGTTAGTATGTTCATTGTTTGTAGTTTGATACATTGTACTTATAGCCTCATACATAAAGGCTAATTTTGGATATATACTATATAGCTTCGTTTACAAAGGTTGTTTTTGGATATTACTACTTGCATGAATGAAATGATATAGACTTGGGTCCATGAGTAAACTGTAATGTTACGTGTATGATTTAAATTTTATATGTAGCTTTTATCATTTATCATTGGCAATGTTGCTTGCAACTAAATGTAATTAATAATTTATGGTTTATGGTTTATGTTTCATATATATATATATATATATTGCGTTTTCCCGTTTCCAAAATTTGGGGGGGTTGTGTTTCCAACGTTTCCACATTTCCCTGTTTTGTCCCCGTTTCCTCGTTTCGTGCAACTTAGATAACACATCAACTGAATATAAACAAATGCACGACCAAACAATATCATGAAATGAGAGTTGAATACTTATCTTTATTTGTTTGGTGGGTAGACTCCTTCTTGAGCCTTCAACTTCATCATTTCTTATCCAAATGTTAGGATGGATAAGAGGTTCTTCGTGAGTTGATTCCTTCATGTTCCTCATCGCTTGAGGGATCTTCTTTGAATCATGAGAGCTTGATCTTCAGTTGCTCCCATCTTCTCTTCTCTTATCATGAGTCGAGCTTCTTCTTGTGTGCACTCTTCTCGGAGTCTGTTGAAGGTAATCAACTTCTTTCTGGAACACATTCCTTGAGTGAATGAACCCCATGATCTTGGGAGGCCATTCAAGGAGGTTATAACAATCTCTTCTTCTTCTTCGATTGCTTCGTCATAGCATCGAACACTTCCTTTTGGTGTCTTCAAGGATGACACATGAGGGATGAGATGATCTCTAATAGAATCTGCAATGATTCTCTTGGCTCTAGCTTTAGCCTCATCTCCCTCAGGATCTGAGAACTTCCTTACTGAAATACTGATCCAAGTCATTTTCTTTAAGGATCACAGAGGTCTTATACTTCCATACTCGAAAGTTGTCATCAACTTGGGTGTGTTTAGTCATTTTGAAATGAGAACCTCAAATGTAAATAACAAAGATTTAGATCTTACCGATTTGAGGTGTCCGACTTGGTTATAGAGCTGGCTGATCTAGGGTTTGTCAGAGAAACCCTAATTTTTCAAACTTGGAATTTCAAACTTAATGTTGGACAGAAAGATTGGCCTCTTTAAGGCGAGCTGTCCAATGTACTCATTTTATGAAAACAGTGGTGGGAAGCTCCTGGAACAGTAAGCCCTAGTTTTCCAATTTCTTTTGCAGAAATGTCCGAAATTTATTCTGTTGTATCTTCGAAGTTTCGCATAATTACAGTTTGAAACTTCTCACTAAGATAGCCTGATATGTCTTCTTTCCAACCCCACAAGTTATAACAGAAATGGATTCTCCAAGTGGGACTTATGTTGAGTTTCCCAAGGTGACTATTTTGGGGATTGTTCAGCATAGTGAACTTGTACGGACTGCCACGTGTTACTGTTTCACATTTTGGGTCTGAAACACGTACCAAAGAAACTACAATCCGTGCCCTACCTGCAACATCTTGTGAAATTTCGTTTAGACCTTCCTAGCCCGAGATATAGCAAATCTCCCTAGGTCACTTGTTTATGACTGTATTCTGGAGAAGGCTGGAAACCTGATTTGGAGGAACGATATCTCCTGAAGTATAGCAAATCCGAGGCTGAAACTTTTACACAAGGTACAACAAGAATTTCTCTCCGGCCTGTAAAAGTTTCGGCTTCTGAGCCTTCTCCAATATTGCTTTATAGCGAAAGTTCTAGAATAACTAAATTCAGTCTTCTAGGGTTTTCTGGCATGAAACCCTAATTTCTATTAGCTGCCATTATAGCTGTATTTCGGCTGCACAATGAAACTTCTCTGATTCAGAAACTGCTACCACCAATAGATGCGCTCTAGTGAGGCGAGTTAGCCTAGCCCTCCTTGCTTGATGATCTGTGGAGAGAACACCTTCAACTAGGAAACCCTAGTTCCCGCAGCTACACAGTGCCTTCTTTTAGAGAGGCTCTAATACCATGTTAGTTTTTCTTAAGATCTGATTAGATTATCTAGGATATTTATCTGAAAGAATAACAAGTACAACAAAATGTATAAGATATAAAAGATACACAAGACAAATATTTTCATTGGGAAAACCATAAAGGAGAAAACCCCGCAAACTTCTTCAGAATAGTAAGATGATCAAAAGCAGTAATAAGAAATGTTCAGCAGCTATCTTTGTCTCCTCCTATGACTGTCTCTGTCTTTCATGCGCCTTAGAGAGTGTGTGAGGTGTGTGTAAATGAGGGAGATCGCCTCCCTATTTATACCCTTTCAAGTCACTGACCAAATATAACATTCGAGTCTACATGTCATCTCACATGGGGCCCACTTCTCCTAAAGAGACTACAAGTACATATTACATGATGTTACATTGGGGACTATTGCCCCGACTTACAACGGAGGTTGTACCTCAAGGTCTAGACACAATTTATATTTACATACAATGATAATATACATCAAAATATCTACCGAAGTTACAAATACATCAACAAAGGAAGAAGAAAAGGGGTTGATTTTACTGTTGTTATACTGATGTAATTATCATTGTAAAAGTGTATTTTCAGATCTGATTATTAGTTGATAAGTTTCCCTAGACAGAGTTGAAACTTATCTCATTATTTGGTATCTTTTCTCCTTGAATTGGCGTGAAGTATGGGGCTGTTTGAAGTGAATTATTATGATCTTTCCATTCCTGTTTTATACTTTAATTTACAACCATTTATGTCTCTTGGTGATTTGACATAGTTAACGGGGAAAATTATTAGTGTTTTGACATCTAAGGAAGAATAAATGGGTCTGATTTCATGGCTGTTATACTGCTGTAAAAGTGTATTTTCAGATCTGTTTATTGGTTGATAAGTCTCTAGTAGAGGTTGAAACTTATCTTATTATTTGGTGTCTTTTCTCATTGAATTGGCATTAAGTGTGCGGCTACTTGAACTTTGAAGTGAATTATTGTGATCTTTCCACTGCTATTTTATACTTTAATTTACAACAGTCCTAAGGCTGAAAATTCTAGTGCTAAGATCCAAGAAACTTTCTAGGAAGAAGGTGAAATTTCAGTTTTGCATTAATTGCTCAAGTGCATGAAATTTCAACATGGTATTAGAGCTTGTTTTGGTTGATATCGCTCTTGAGTAAGAGGGAGTTTGTATTTCAGCTGGAGTTTCCCTAGGACAAGTGCTTGACTTAGTTGAGGTCATTGGGTGAGTAACCCTAGGCTTCCTAGAGAAGCACTTGGACCCTTGAAAGGGGTTTGTCTTTTTCATTCATTGATGATGTTTGCTTGAGATAAGCACTCGTACTCGTAATATGTTTAGACGGGTTTCTCTCGTGATGAGAGATGATGTATCTATTACATTGATTGTTGTTATGTATGTATTTTTAGTTGTTGCGAATCGCAATGCATAGGATGATCTGTGATAGGTCGCTGATTTCTTCTTGTGGTTGCCAACGATAAGTGGTAGATCTATGTGATTATTGATTGGCATAATTTTATTTTCAGCGGGTGAGATACTTTGGAGGAGTTGTGATAGGTGGCTGATTTGTTCTAGTAGATGTTAGTTTGTTTTTTATTTGTGATAGGTGGGGGATCTTCGTATTGCATATTTTTTAGGATGGATATGGCTTTGGTCTCTTGCTTGTCCTCTAATACTAAGTATTTTGGTGGATAGTTCGAGGTCAGTGGAGTTTGGTGATAATGCTGCTTACCTTGTCAGAGGAATTCGAATTGGCTCCATTTAATTTCAGATGCCTTCAGGTGATGTTCTTGAGTTGGATTTTGTTTTGTTTGTTCTTATTTTGAAGAAGCATCTTCTTTTAGTGCCATGTATAAAAGATGTATGGTGAATAGTTACTTTTGAGGGACAACAACGCACCATCAATGATTGTAGTCTAGCTAGTCCAAGGACTTTAGCTAGAGGGGTGAGAGAAGGTGGTCATTACATGTTATTTGTTAATCCAGTGGAACTTGTACATTCTAGTGAGAGGCTAGATGAGCGTTTTAGTTTTGAGGCACATGTAGAATATGCATGGTGGGATGCCATGGAGATAGGTTCAGAACCTATGATGTATTCAATGATTGTTTCCAGGATTTGAGATGTTGTGATTACATCTTGTGATGGATATGGTGTTACTTCTACAACTTACAAGATTGAGATTCTGTTCTAGTGGGAGACTGTGGTGAGCAGAGACGTGATATTTGATGAGGATGTGAGATCGTCTAGTTCACATGATTCTCCTTTAGTAATTGAGGAGAACGTAGAGGTTGTTGTTTTAGAGATTGATTTAGGGACTTGAGATGAGTTGGATTTAGAGGGAGTTGAGGTGAAATTGAGCCTGGATATGCTCTTATGTGCTCTAGATTGTCAGAGGCCAAGATGGTTCACTCAACCATTATAGCATGCATGTTGAGAGGTCATAGAGTCAGGTGCAACTTTGATCCCAGATACTTTGGTTGCATCTCATGTTGATGAGGATGTCGAATCTTTCAATTGTAAGGTTCTCCTTTAGTGATCGAGGAGAATGTGGAGTGATGTTCTAGATTTAGAGGCTCAGGAGCATATAGGAGCGAGTGTACCTCCTAGGAGATATGCTAGTTATATAACATTGGTTTCTTCCATCTGTGAGACTTCCAGTTGCACAAAGGAGGAGAGGTGTGATGATGAGATTGACGTCATCCATGGTCCTTCTAGTTGTTCGTTGGAGGAGAGGTGTGATGATGAGATTGACTTTATCCATGGACCTTCCAATTGCTCATTGGAGGAGAGGTGTGATGCATTGATGGAGGATGCGTCGAGATTGATTCCAGAGTTGCAGCTGATGGGAGTACTATAAAGTATAGAGCCAGGGTTTTGGATCCTCTCTGATAGAGGGAGTTTCCCTTGATGGTATTTTGACTTCTTAATTATCTTGGGATGAAAGAGTTGACCTAGTTCAGGTTGGTTCAATTCCCAGAGGAATTGAGGTACATGAGAGGGATTCTCATGTTGACGAGTTTATGATGACCTTGCATATTTTAATGACTATACCACGAGCTTTGTATTCTAGGATCAACTTGATCTTGTATGGAGATGTAATTCTCTTTGCAGGATGTCCTAGATAACTCATGATGTTGTGTCCATTGATGTTGGCTCGTGATGCCAACTTGGAGGATGATGGAGTTTGGCAGGTTGTTGTTGCTTCAAGGAGATATTCCTTCATATTCAGAAATGGTTATTATTCATTGGATGATCAAGACGTTGTGACAACATGGTTGACAACTTTGTCGTAGATGACAATGGTTGATTCTGGGACTGCAACCAATACTAATTTGCATAGCAGGTTTTGTGTTGTTGTAGAGGGAGTTAGTAGGTGTTTAGATTTCTGGGTTACTTTGAAAGCATTTACACCATGTTTGGGGGTGCTTCATGAGATTTGGTGTAAATGGTGTATGTTCAACCCCTGAATGGTCCAAGATGGATTGTAGCATGAGTGATGGTCCATGATAGATATGCACATTTGAGATACCTTGCTTAGTGGATGGATGACCTCAATGGATTGTAGGCTTGGTGTTCTTCCCTTAGGTGTTGAAGATCTCTTGGTAGTTTGGTGGGCGCCCTTTATTGAGGCCTCATGGAGGAGCCATTTGTTTAGAGAGTTCCCTACTAGGGATGTGGAGCTTTGTGCACCATAAAGGAGGGATTCAAGCCTTAGTTGTCATGTGGTAGCTTGGTTCCCTGTTCAAAGGATTAGTGATGCCTTTGGGATGCTTAGGGCTTTGATAATGTTCTTGTAGGTGGTAGTTGACCTAGTGGAGTAAATTTCTTTGGTAGTTTATGGAGGTTTGTGATGGAGTGGCGTGGACTTGCCTTGTATATTACATTGCCTTGGAGTCATTATTGTGCGTGACATTGCCATTGAAGCATGAGACTTGCACTCTTGAGTGGATGTCTCACTTGTGTTGGTCTAAAAGGGATCATGTCTGTTGCTTGTAAGGGTTTGTGTCCACATAGTATTGTTGGTCTCCCTTACCTCTCATATAATTAGAGGAAGGAGAGAGTCTTTCTTTTCATATCATCATTTGTATCTTTCTCTTTGTACTTGTCTTCTTGGAGAGATTTGCTAGGGTTCATGATTTCATGAGGGAACCGCAGGAAAATCTATGGAAGGGAAAGAGGACATCTTGGCTTGGAATTTGCTCTTTTGATTAGGGTTTTCTCTTTTGGAGGAGAAGTTGCATACGATGAACATATTTATTCACTCTTGTGATGCGATGTGACCAAGAGAAGAGAGTGCACACTTCCTCTTTCTCTCTCTTAAGGTGCTAGGGTTTATTGGTCTTCTTGGAGTTCTATGGTTAGGGTTTATCCACCAGAGATTGGAGATTAAGATTTTGAGAGAAAACCTAGGGAGGATTGGTGAAAAAGAGAGGAGGATATCTTTCCTTGGAGGTTGTGTTGGAGTGATTCTTGCATTTGTATCTTCTTGGTTGAGCTAAGGGTTTGATAATTTACCCTAGCTGAAGATTTTTGGATAGTTGGAGGTTTTGTGCTTGCCTTTATAGAAGGCTATGCTATTGCTATGTACTTGTACTTTATCTTTAGCATATATATGAATTTTCTAGCTGTCCATATCTTGTGCAATTTTCACATTTGAATTTCAGCTCTATATGTTCTTTATGCATTGCTATTTACAACCATTTATGTCTTGCTGATTTAACATAGGTAGGGGGAAAATTGTTAAGTGTTTTAACATCTAAGAAGGGTATGATTTTATTACTGTTATCCAGTATACTGCTGGAAAAGTGTATTCTCAAATTTGATTATTGGTATCGATCTGCCGTTGTAGGCCCTCGGGCATGGAAGCCAATAAGATCAAGTCATCTCAAATAGGAGCAGGGAGATCAATACCTGATATAGAAGGAAACCATCTCCCTCCTAGATTTGCTCATGGAGAAAAGACTCCAACTCATCAATGTAGATCCTGAACAGGGTCGGGGAGATGGGGCACCCCTGTTTTACCCCAATGGTGCTCTGGATGAAGTTAGAAAGGCTGTGCGCCATCATGAGGCAACCCAAAATTGACTCGTACAGTCTCATGATGGCTGCCAAAAGGGTCTCAGATATGCCAATGTCACGAAGCATCTAAAATAATGCCTCCCTCGGCACTGTATCGAACACTTTCCAGAAGTCTAGAAAGCAACAATAGACTTTCGAAGAGCGATGATGTGCCTCCTCAATAATGGCTTGAATTATCTAAAAATGTGATCGATCGTCTAATAGCCGCGACGAAAACCTGCTTGTCCTCTATCCCTTTGATGCCGTCTCTCTAGCTCCGTCGATAGCCATTGGTGTAAGACTGTGGCGTAAAGCTTAGAGAAGGTATGGCCCACCATGATAGTCTTGTAGTTGTTGGGGTCTGAACTGCTCCCTGATTTGTAGATCATATGAATAATGTGTCTCGCCCAGGCAAGGGAAAAACCAGAGCATACCACATGATTAAAGAGATCAACAATATAGGACTGAAGAGATTGGATACCATGCTTCAGGAATTCAGCCTGAAGGCCTTCTTCATCTGCTTCTTTGTTGTTATTCATAGCTCTGACTGCTTTCTTGATGTGCCACTCTGAGAAAAGGTGACAAGAGGAGGGAGGAGAGGAGATGCCTGTTGGGGGTTATTTGAGGATGTAATATAAGGAGGGAGTATGGGAAAACAAGGCCTGAGGGTCACAGTCAGGTTGGATAGCATGGCTTCGAGGAAAAAGGGCATGATAGAAAGCGTTTGAGGAGCGACATGTAAGTATCCATTTCAGGAAGAATACATTGGTGATGGAGGCATGCAAGTATCCATTTCATCTTTTCTAGAAGGCAAGGGTTTGATAAGTAATTCCCTCCCAAATTTCTGACTTTAATGATGCATCTTTTGATGATTTTGAAAGGATTGATTTCATAGAGAAACCCTTGAGAGATGAAGAATTTTTAGATGTGCTCATTCCTTGTGAGGAAGAAGATGGCATCCATGAGTGTGAAAGCATTGGCACTCTTTTCCATATTGTAAAGTGTTGGGCATGATTGTCATTGATGTCAAAGAAGTTCATTATTAACAAAGGAAAAGGATAGCAAGTTGGTCATCACCATATTTAGTTGAAGTCGACCTATTATATTATGGTCAAGTCTCTATAAGTTGAAGTTAACTGCTTGTTGGCCTATTCACGACCATTGTCAGTCGAAGTTGACCTAGGCGACCTATTGTCGACCATTGTCAGTCGAAGTCGACCTAGTCGACCTATTGTTGACCATTGCCAGTTGAAGTTGACCATTGTTAGTCGAAGTCGACCGCTTGTCGACCATTGTCAGTTGAGTTGAAGTCAGAGTTGACAGTCTCAGAACTAGAGCCACGAGTCGGAGTCGTTGACAAGTTAGAGTCAGAGTTGACGAAGTCCTAGCTTGACATTGAATCAGCAAGTCAAAATCATAGTTGGACATTAGAATCGATAAGTCAGAATTGACAGAGTCTAGTCCGACATTAGAATCGATAAGTCAGAATCGACAGAGTTCAGTTCGACATTGGGATTGACAAAGTCAAGTCGAAACAATGGAATAGTCGAAACAATGGAATCAGAAATATTGGAATATGGAGTGTATTCATGAGGTTGATTCTTGACATCAGAATCAATTAGTCGGACTCAAAATTGAAAATATCGACATATTGTAAATCAAAAAATTAAATAAGTCGAAAGGTAACATCTCTGAGTCAAGATTATGAAGTCGAATATTTCATAATCATTTGCAGGATTAATAAAGAAGGTAATTCTAAATTAGTTTTAATTTGTTAAGGGTCACGATGAAGAGTTGTGACTATTAGGTAAAGAGGCACGATTGAGGGTGTATAAACAAAGCTCTAGTCATTGAAATAAAGTGTCTTTATACACACAAATTGGAAATCATAAAGTGTACATAAAACAGAGAATGCATAATCATCTAAGGGTGGTTGGGAGGTGGAAGTCGTGGCTTCCTTCCAGTCGTAGTTGGTAAATAGGGTGTTGGTGCATCCTTCAGTTGTAGCTGAAAATCTTGGGTGTTGTAGCATCCAACAAGTTGGTGCTTGCAAAATACTTGTAAATATAATTTTGTAGTAATATAAAGTGTTTGTGGTTTTCCCAGTTGGGTTTCCACGATAAAATTATGTGTTATGTTTCTATTGTTGTTTTTGTTTTTAAATAAGGTGATAAAAATTAAAGAAATATCTAATATTGATTCACCCCCCCTTCTCAATATTACTTGATTTTCCAACAATTGTTATCAGAGCGGGTCTCTTCACTAAAGTTTAACCGCTTGAAGAGAGATCGTTTATCACTGTGGATCAACAAGGAAAAATGACCTCCAAGGTCCACTATTCAATGGTGAGGATTATGCGTTCTGGAGTGTTAGGATGAGAAGTCATTTAATGTCTATTGGACTTGAAGTTTGGTTATCTGTAGAAATAGTGTATATATATCCAAAATCTCCTCCCACAGATCTTGAAGGGATAAAACAATTTGGGTACAATGAAAAAGATGTTAATGCAATCTTGTCTGGATTAAACATAACAGTTTTTGCCAAAGTAATGCATTGAAATATAGCGAAGGAAATTCGAGACAAGTTGCAGACCATTTATGAAGGAGATACCAAGGTAAAAAGGGCCAAACTGCAGACATTTAAAGCTCAATTTTAAAGTCTAAAAATGAAGGAAGAAGAGAACATATCAGAATACTTTGAGAGAATAGACGAAATTGTTAATGCAATTCAAGGGCTAGGAGCAGAATTGGAAGAAATTGAAATAGTTGAAAAAATACTAAGATCCTTCTAATGATTTACAATCCTAAGATTTCCACCCTGGAAGATAGAGAAAATCTAGACAAGCTTACCAAGAATGAACTATATGGGATTCTCATAGCTTATGAGATGAGGATTGGACAAGATAACTCTCAAAAGAAGGAAGCAACTTTCAAGGCATCTAAAGTAGCCAAGAAATTCAAAACAAAGATTCAATTAGAAGACTTTGATGATGAAGAAGCACTTCTTGTTAAAAATCTTAAGAAAGGTATAGGTAAGTACAAAGGGAAATTACCCTTAAAATGCTTCAATTGTGGAATTGGTCACTTTGCTTCCAAATGCCCTTATCCCAAACATGAAGACAATGATGAGTGCCCTGAAGACTTCAAGAATAACAAATGGGAATGTAGAAAGAAAAACAAAAAGAAGACCTTTTACTCCATGGACGATAGCTACTCAGATGAAGAAGCAGAAGTTCTATTCATGGGAATAGAGAGCGAAAACCTTGAAAACGAATCAGGAGGAGTGGTAGAGCTTGAAGCAGAACACATAAGTGCTCTTGAAGAATTAAGGAGGAATGAAAGGATGTAGAAACAATTGAAAACCAAAGTAACAAAGGTTGAGAAGAAAAACAATGATATAGAAAGAATTATTGTTGACTTGAAAAACCATCTTCAAGAAGCCGAAAAGGTTGAAAATAGTCTAGAACAACAACTCAAGAAAAGAGAGCAAGAATTAGAGAAATCCGAGGCTGAATTAATATTATATAGGAAAAAGATTGATGAAGAATCCTTCCAATCAAAATTTGTGAGAAGCTCAAAAACTCTAGATGACATCCTAAGGTTCCAAAGATCATCTAGTAATAAAATTGGATTGGGTTATGACAAAGGAATGAAGTCAGAACAATCCTCTCCCACAATACAAGATGGAAACAAAAAGAGTTATGCTGATGTACTCAAAGACTCAGTTGAAAAGGGAGATAGTAAAAAATCTGATTCTTTTCAAAATGAAAGGAGGACAAATAAAATTCCAAGAAGAACAGTGACAAACAAAAATCTGCAAGTCTTTTTGGGTAATTGCTATGTCTGTAACAATTTTGGGCATAAAGCATTTGATTGTAGGATGAACCAAAAACATAATAAGAAATCTTCCTACAAGGAAGACAATTCTAGTGATCCTCCAAAAAGTAGAAGTCAGAATTCCTTTGCACCTTTATAGAGGTATGGCAAAGAATGTTACAAATGTGGTATCTTGGGGCATATAGCTAGAAACTGTAAACTATTGACTCCTATTGAAAAAGAAGCCACAACTAGAGACAATGAGCAAGGAAAAGCTTGGAAAAGAATAGAAGATGTGAAAGAAAAATGTTCAATAGCTCTATGTGCCACAAAAAAAAAATCTATGGCATGTGGATAGTGGATGTTCAAAGCACATGACAGGAGGCCCAAGCAAGTTCATCAGCCTAAAAAAAGATCAAAAGGGAAAAGTTACTTTTGGAGATAATCTATCGTCTAAAATGATTGGAAAAGATACAATGGCTCTTACAAAATAAGGTTAAAGCAAAAAATGTTTTGTTAGTAGGAAATTTAAAACCTAATCTCCTGAGTGTGAGTCAAACTTGTGATCAAGGGAACATTTGTATATTTGACTCCAAGAAATGTGAAATCAGAAAGAACATTTTTGAAAAACTTATTGGGCTACTGTGAGAACTCCAAGCAATGTATACATCCTTGAAAATGAAGAACAATGTTACATGAGTCAAATTGATGAAAGTATGCTGTGGCATAAAAGGATGGGGCACTTGAACTTTGACAATCTTGTTAATATAAGTAAGAAGGGAGCTGTAAGAAACTTACCAAATATCATAAAACCTCCTAACTATGTTTGTAGATGTTTCCTGCTGAATGTGCACACCGTCAGCCCAGAATCTTTCGAATGGTTGTCTCCCGACAGAAGGGAGAGGTGCGGCCTTGGGGGCAAGCAAAGAGTCAGGTGCTGTCACCTGATCCCGACTCCTCCGTTTAGGCAAACTCCTAACGAAGCCAAGGGGGGTAGTCCCTAAAGAGTTTAAGGCTCAAGTTTTTTAAAGATGTTTTTCTTTTAAGTGTATGATGCGGATGGGTGTTGTTTAGGAGTTTTTTGATAAACACTTACAAAAAAAAATAGAACCAAGTGAACACTTGCGAGTAAAATGGAAATGAATAATCTCTTGACAATTACACAGCTAACACAAAGCATTCATGATATGAATCAATAGATAAATTAAACGATGCAATGCTTTAGAAAGATAATAAGCAAATTAAATTGAAGACTAGTGCCAAATAGGGTGCAAGAGATTGTTTTGCGAGTGCTTCTTGGTAAGTTTTTGTTATCACCAAACTTGTAGTTGCCTCTATGAGGTGGATCCAGGATGGACGGTAGAGGGACAAGCAACTAAAGAGGTGGAACCAAGATTGCCTCGACTCCTAAATGGATAGTTATCACGTCAATCGAGGCAATCTTCACTTGATGTTATCTTAGCCCAAGACAACAATGGGGGAGACCCAGATCTACTCCCGACAGGAGAGATCAGACCTAAACTCCAGATCAAATCAAATGGAGTTGAAGTACGTAAGGTGTAAGGTAGAGGGAACCCTAGATCTATGGATGACGTCACTAGGTGAACTAGGGCTTGGATCATGGTTTATGAGATGTGAGATTTGATCCAAGTTCAAGACACAAGTGACCTATAATCCCAATACTAGATCCGGGATCAAGGTACTAGCAAAAGATGAAGATATCCTCTGCCTTAGGAAACATGACCAATGCAGGGAGGGGAAGAATAGGATTGGGGCTATTTAGTACCATGGGGTGAACTTGAAAGAAGGTATGACAATGTCAAAGCACCCGAGCCACAAGAAAAAGGTCAAAATGCAGGAGAAAGAGGCAAAAAGAGGGGTAGCGCTAGGGTTTGGAGACCAGTGTCTTGGGATTTGGGCCCAATGGAGTCACTTTTAGCCCAACGTTGAGGAAGACCCACTTAGGGTTTGACCCGATCTACAAAACCCAGAAATGGTTTGCCTCGAGATCAAGCGGTTTGATTTATAATAATTTTTGATTTTTAATATTTAGGGTTTGAAGATAAAATTGAAGATGCCAATGGATTGAGATCTAGAAAAGAAACACTAACCTGTAGATCTTACCTAGAAAACCTTGTAGATGCCTTGATGGCGATGATCTATGCTGTCCCGATCAATTTGAGAAGATTTGATGAAGTTTCTATGTCCAACGATTTGCCCAAGGAAGCCACTGCGCCCTCTCTCCTGCACAACAAACGTCAACCATATCAGATTTGTTGCGTCATGAGAAAAGAACAAATGCTACAGAAAAATAACAAGATGAAATCATAGATCGCATTGATACTAATGAAAACCCCCTGATACAAAACGCATCCAAGCCAAGCGAGTTGAGGAACCCCTGCAAAAACGCCCAAGTTGAAGTTGCCCTCCTGTAGACAAGACAATGTTTCCACAAAATATAGATCTCACAACAAATACCCAAATGCTAGGAAGCAATAGATTTTCCAATCACCATCTAAGAAAATCAGATGCAAAGGAGATCCAAAAAATTTCCACAAGAATAGTTTTTCTATTATCGAGATCCAAGAGCCAAAGACCCCTTTACAATGAGAAGCTCCCTCTTTTAAATAGGAATGAGAGAACCAAAATCATAACCACTTTTCAAATGGGTGGCTAAGATTAAAAGATCAAAATGTTCTAATCAACGATTGAGATGAGCTCAACATAAAGTACATGGATCAATACAATAATATAATATATCAATGGACTAAATCACCCTAGGAGAGGGGATCCCACTCAATAAAAAATAAATAAAGCTCATGGTGGGTCCAGGGGGTGTTAACTAACTCCCCTAGTGTGTTCCCGTGGCACAATAAAATAAATATAATTTTTTAAATGCAAAATAGTGCCTCTCTGAGGAAATCGTGAGCCTCCAAAAGCTCCAAAAAATAATAAAATATGCCGGAGAGATGGATGTGGGTCCATCCAAGTGCTGAAATTGCTGGAGGAGTGGAAGACATCACACTCATCATCAAAACTCATCCCATGCCATTTCCTTGCCTTAGTAGCCCAAATTGAATTCTTCAGTAGCCATTTTTATTATTTTTAATCTGTCTCGGGAAATGTGATATGGCCCAAATTGTCTCCTAGAGTGCCAGTGTTGTCAAACTGAGCCCCACCAGGCTCTCTGGGAGGGGGGTAATACGGTAAAAACAAGTGGCTGTACCACCACCTCCTCATACAACGCCCTAGGTGAACAATTCAGCATGGCAAAACTGCACCATAATGGTACACTGAGACAAATCATCACTGTAACTGCCTGGAACTAAAAATAAGCTGTCTCATTGGATTTAGGGAGTTTAAATCCATCTAAGGTGCATACTCATACACCCTACAGGTCTTTGCATGATCAAGAATAATATCCAATATGCCCAGACAGATAAAATAATAATCTGCAAATGATCAATAATATAACCCAGGCTAACATCCATCTGCTGCAAGTGTTTAAAGTCTAAGACATGCTCTAAAAATAATTCAAATAACAATTATAACAAGTAGTAATCATTTCACTGGTGATCTATCAATCAAATATAGAGTTTCATTAATTAACTATAACTCAGACCAGACTTTCAAGACCATACTCACTTCATAGTTGTAATCAATTTGCTAGTGAAGGGTGAGGGATAGAAATCAAATGGTTAGGCTAAAGGGTGACTACCCACATGACATTGTGACACTTTGGAAATGGAAAGGGGATACTCACTCTAGCATATGCCGGACAAACAATAACACGGGATGGCAGTGTCTCACAAATGGATAAGTTACATTCAGAGGTGCTTATTCACCTTGCAAATGCTCACAATCCAAATCAAATACAAGTGAGGCCAACATTATTTAGATAGAGCTTTTAAGAACCATTGCTTTTTGGGCCTTCAACTTTCCATAGCCTTGATCCATTTGTTACACGGATTTTCATTTATTAAGGCTTCATGCATTCATGTATGTTTAAAAACACTACTTTTCATGAATGTTTTAAGATATTCATTTCAATATACTTCAAAGCCAATTTCATTAGGCTTGCCTTGCATTCATGTATGTTCAAAAACACTACTTTTCATGAATGGGCTTTTTCATAAGATATTCATTTCATTTCCAAATACATTGTATTGATGGCAATGCTATTTGCTTTAGGTTTTGCCAACACAACCTAGGCAACTCAAAGCCGAGACACAAATAAACATGGAAGCTTGTCCAACACAGAGGCTCTAGTGGGGAAAGGTCCTCCATGCCACAAGTCTAGTAGTAGGTCGGGCTGAAAACATAATTGGAAGGAAATGGATGGGTGGAGATAGTGAAAAATAAAACCAACACTAGCAAGCCAAAGTATGGTGGGAATGATCACCTCTATTCTCCCTAAGGAGGGTAAAACCAATGAGTATGAGTCAAGAACTTCCAGGTCTAAGTAGGGACATACATACATAATATCAATACATCCAAGTCCACATATTTATATGACCGCCAGATCATGACACTAGATGATAAGACATGTCACAAGAACAAATATAAAAGCAATTATAACCATAACACAAGATAATATCTGCCGAGTCATGTACATGTAAACCATCAATCTGAACCAACATCTGTCCAATGAAAACTACTGATGCAACTCTGGGCACTACTGACTGCTCTGCAAATGGCTAAATGACTACATCAGTCCTCAAATCTGAGTGTCCTGAGACTCAGTCATGGCATGGGAGAGTACTATAGTCCATCATCAAATAATGATCCTTCATAGATGCTCATCTCAACATCTCATATGTAAGGGAACTGGCTGAAAAGTGTACTGAAATCTAAAAAATAGAATATGGTAGCCTGGCCACTATATATGGTGCCAAAAGGAGCGGTGTAACTCCAATACATATCCACAACTGAGCAGATTGCCAACATACTTAGTAAGCCTCTGTCCAATGTAAAGTTGAGTACTTCTTGGACTAGCTTGGTGTAGTACAAAAAAACTCCTCTAATTGAAGAGGGAGTATTGATGTGTCTCCATAGGCAACAACAAATAGATAAGATCCCCACTAGTTAGTCATGTGGGACAGACTCAGGTATTCTCCCCACTGATAAGTCATGCAGTGATTCATGGCTCAAACACCGGTTAGCCATACAGTCGTATATGGCTCAGATTAGCTATGTAGTGGTACATGGCTTAGTTAAGCCATACAGTAGACAAGCCACTAAGTTGCACATAGCTCAGATAAGTCATGGTACATGACTCAGATAACTAGGGTCTGTAGTATCTCTTTTGGAGTACACCCACATGAGCATAGACACAATCAAGACCTCAGATGACTATAAAATAATAGTCAAGGTCTCCGAGACTATCAGTGACTATCAGATACTCGAAAGAGTTATAGTCAGGACTGTTGGGGACCAGTGAACCTCTTGGAGAGGTCAAATAGCCATATAGTTGGCTAGTCGGGTACCATGAGATAGAAAAAAGAAAAATGAAACCACTTGAAAGTAGTCAAGTGGAGCAACCGAATCCGGTTGTTCGTTAGTCGAATCCGACTATCATTGTAAAATGAAATATGAATAATAATAATATATTGGATGATTTAATAATTACAAGGGAAGCTCGCCTTTATAGGCTTTGAGCATGTAAACTGAAGGGTCACACCCTTTCATAAGATAATTAACTAATCTAAATAATATTTTATTTTATAGTTGTTACATTGCCACTTCCTTTAAGGAAGCTTTGTCCTCAAGGAAGCTTTGTCCTCAAAGCTTAAGTATTTTCCTAGTGTCGTTCTTCATTTTGACTCGGTGTCGGTATTAGAATCGGACGAGGTCTCTTGTGCAGAGACTTGCACTTCCTTTCCATTGATGATTTTGCACTGTATTGTCTCATTGTTTTAATTCCTTCCAATTTGCGTTCTGCGGATTTTGCTTTATGTCTTGCCACTTCTACGTTAGGTATGTCATGCAATTTTAACTCTATTTGGAGGTATGGTTTAAGACCTTTTAAATAGGTTTCGAGTCTTTGCTTGTCAGACAACCCAAATACTCGTGTCGATAAGGATTCCCACTTATATGTGAATTCCTCAACGTTTCCGACTTGTTGTAGTCTGGTAAGTTTAGCGAAAAATTCATCTTCTTTGATTCCTTGAAACCTATTAAAAAAATCATTTTTGAACAAGTTCCAGGTGTAGGTAAAATTATCTCTCTTCCACCATAAGTACCAATTATAGGCATACCCTTCCATATGCATTGATGCATCTTTCACCTTCTCCTCGTCAGATTGAATGTTGTAAATGTCGAAGTATTCTTCTGCTTTGTTTAGCCAAGCAGAAGAATCCGATTATCCGTTAGTTGAATCCGACTATCATTGTAATAATGAAATATGAATAATAATAATATATTGGATGATTTTATAATTACAAGGGAAGCTCGCCTTTATGGGATTTGAGCGTGTAAACTGAAGGGTTACACCCTTTCATAAGATAATTAACTAATCTAAATAATATTTTATTTTATAGTTGTTACATCAAGCCTTGGAGAACATCACCTAGAACGACAAGCTCACAGAGAACTTCTCCATACCGTAGAAGATTCAAGAAGTCAACAAGTGTTGAAGATTGACAAAGGAAAGATGAGATTTTCCTTTTGCAAGGAAATTGCACATTTGATATGTTGTATATGATAGATTACAAATCCATGGTTTCTAGTTTAGGGAAACTACATTCTGGATCGGATCCAGTGGATGCTATCATGAATAGGTAACTTATTATATTTGATCATAGTAGACCTATCATATGTTGTGTTGTCCGACTATTGTTTTAGTTTGAGATCAGTTATTCAGTTATATGTATTGCGGCTAGTTCTACTCGCTGAGAAGTAGTGTAGCTTGAGAAGCTACTTGCTAGGTTAAAAGCTTGAGTCTACAATCATTTGCTGTGACAATCAAAGTTGCATCAAGCTTTCCGAAAACCATGTGTTTTATGATAAAACACATTGAGATGAAGTATCACTTCATCAAAGACATGGTCCAAAGAGGTAAGACTTCAGTACATTGCTACTGAAGAGTAGATTGCAGATGTGTTAACAAGCCTCTGTCTGTGATGAAGTATAGGTACTTCTGAGACAAGCTTGGTATGGTAGAGAATGCCTCCCTCGCTGAGAGGGAGTGTTAAATGTACAACATCACGAGTCATTCTCCAAGCCAATCTTGTGCAACCAAGATTTGGCCTCATGTGTTGAGGTAGAGAGGCTAAGTTGGACTCAGTAACTTGGAGTAGATTCTTAGGTTGTGTTGTCGCCTAAAACACATTTAACCGTGGAAAAGTCTTCCAACCACTAGGTGTGTTCTTGAGGGCAACTATGAGTTAGAACCCAATGCCACCTCGATTCCTAACTCCTCCGTTTAGACCCAACTCCTAAAAAGGTCAAGGGGGCAGTCCCTATTTACTATGTTTCAAAGGTTGTGTTCTAGGAGTTAAAATATGATTAGATTAGTTTAAGCTTTATGGCAATTAATCATGCAAAAATGCAATAATTTCAAATGACAAGCAAACTTTGCTTTGAAATTTAAACTAAAGAAATCTGCAAGAATGAATAATGATCAATTGCTTGCTAAACTAGTGCCTATTTCTCTAGGGCTATGGAGTCACAAATAAATTGAATTAAACTTGACAATATTACTATATACATAAACCGATTTGAACTATTCACAATCTATAATAACCAACCATCAAATTAAATTACTGAAAATACACTAAGCAAATAAAACCAATGGTAAGTGAAACTTGCTTGCAACTATGCCGACTCAAATAGAGAACTTGGAATAAAAAATGCTTTGAATAAAGAATTTGCAATGGAGTGCTATTGAAGTAAAGGATGCAATGTTTTGCGAATGGTCGTGTATGTTTTAAATAATTTTAGGTCTCACTTGTGCTTAAGGGGATTAGAGTGTTGTACAAGAAAATGCAAACTAACTAAGGTGTCTACCTCCAACCCTTATCCCTCAATTGAGAGAAACTGTTGGGTGTTCAACAAGAGAGCACAAGGCTCTCTCCTAGTTCCACAAATCAGTCCCAAGAACTAGTCGGGTGCTCAATAGGAGGACACAAAGTGCCACGAGGCCCCCAACGACCTCTACCCCTCTAGCTCCACACACTAATCCTCGTTTCTCAATCTTGCAATAATAGATTGAAATGCCTATTATTCAAGCCAACTCAAATCTTCTCCCTCTCTTGTCACCCAAGGTCGGACCAACCGACAAGGAGAGTGAATACAAGGCGAAGATTGGGGCAAGGTTTAATTTAAATGAAATGAAAAATTAACAAATCTTAACAATGTTATCCAGCGCAATATTGCAAGGGTGGCTTGGCCAACTCACTTGCAAGGTGTGGGCAAAATAAAATTGAAATAAAATAGAATGCTAGCCGACACAATTTTGCAAGGATGGCATAACCAAATCACTTGCAAGGTGTGGGCAAATAAAAAATAAAATGAAAATAAAACGAAATTCTAACTAAGCTAAACCCAAGCCGATCAACAATTGCTTATGCAAATGTGGGCAAGACCAACTTCTTTTGCATGCAAGAGATGACAAACAAGGGAAACTTCTTAAAATGCAAAATATGAAATCATGTCCAAGAGACTCTCTTGGACTTGTTACAATGGCTGAAATTTCAGCCTAAAGAGAAAGAAGAAAGAAGTGGGAAAAACAGTGTTTTCAGCCCTTTCTTGTGATGGCCTCGAAGCTCTTCCTTTGGTGTAGTCTTTGCACCCTTCTATGGCTGAAATTTGACAAAGTTTTACCTTGTTTTGTCCCTAACCTGCTAAAAACCAACAAACAGAAAATGATAAAATGTGTCCAAAATCATTTTGGGGAAGTTAGTATGTTAGTGCAATATATATATATAAAATTTACACAAAGTTGCCAAATGAAAATTTTTGAAAGAACTTGAGTATATAAGAGTTAAAATCAGATTTGAAACACTCAACAAACTAGAATTAAAATGTAGAAATTTGTATGTAAAGAAAGAGAAAACTGGTCCTTTGTTCTTCAAAAACGAAACAATGGGGCATCCAACCAAGGAATCCCACTCTTCAATCCAAATAACTTGCAACTTATAAGATTCTCACTACACAACTATAAGATGGTGAGAATCAAATAATGAGCAAAGAAATCATAAACTTCAAACTATAAAATATATGAACTTTTTTTGCTACAAGAATGAAATCTCACAAAATTTATAGAATGAAAATACCAAAGCAAATAAGTATGCTTCCTTGGCCAACCAAACTTGTGTAGCTTTTTAAGCATGGAAGCAAATCATCAATGGGAACAATGGACACAAGATTCCTCCAAAGATTTTGATTAACAAAGCCAAATGGCTGAAAATTACAATGGCCCAAGCAAGAGCAAGGGAAAGAGAACAAGAGAAAAAGAATGAGAGCAAGAGCATGAAAGAGTGTGTGTAACCCAAACGAGGAGGGGAGCCTCCGTAAATAGGAAATGAGTGAGGAGAGACCCCAAGTGCATGCAAACTACTTGTCAAAATGAGAGAGTGCAGTTCAAAGAAGGGAACCACTTCTCTTGGGGGCATCTCCTAGGATAAGAAATTAAATAGAAATGGGGGGGAAACCCCTCTCTAATATATTATATTTTTAATCTTCATTCTAGGGCCAAAGGGGGGGACCACCAAAGTGAGACCCCTTACTTTGACTTATTTTTAATTATCTCAATTTCTATGAAGAGGGAGGCCCCCCGCCTTTGGTGACGTCTTCATTCTTATGAAACAATTGCATGGGGTGCCACTTTTTTCTTCTAAAGTCACCTTAGGAACATAATATAACACTTAGAAACTTAATTTTCCCTTTCTAAGTGACTTTAGGCACTTTTCCAAAATTTGGCTTGCTAATTAATTGCCAATTTTCTTGATTTCCTTGAATGACTTTGAATAATATGACGAAAACCCTAGCAAGACGTGTCTGAATGACTTCAAACATTGCCCAAGGGTGTAGGGGTACTCATGCCATTGATTTTGAGTACCCATACCCATATTCATGGGCATTAGATTGCATTCAACCCTCTTTTTATTACAACATTTTTATGCTGGGGGACAATTTTTAGTCACCAAAAATTAAAAAATCTTAGGTAAAACCTAATGAAATTTTGCAAGAGTTTGGATAGTGTCTAGCATGGTTACATAGAACATTCCTAGGCCTTAGTCACCCCGTGGAATCGATCATTAGAGCGCCTTTCATCACTTTGGAGGTATTTTTGAGTGAAAAACTCAAATAATTAAAACCACTAAAAAATAATTTTAATTATCCAATGGAAAAAACACTCGATGAAAGGACTTTCCTAATAAAAAATTCCTAGGTAACTAAGTTATACAAAAACTAGACCCTCATGCTGACATATCATTACAATATCCCCTGCAGGGGTGCGGAAATTTCATCTAGAAAAGATAAGAAAAAGAGCCGCCTCGCTTGAAAAAACTTTATTAGGTACTTCTTTCTCATCTATCATGCACATGGTACATGGTTGGCCACCTAGTTGGTTAAGTGGTCAACAAGTTGGACTTAACGATGACTAAGCCTTTAGTTATAAAGGTTAATCCTCATGTGTTGAGGTGAATGCTTTGATTTATCAAAGTGATAATGTTGTAAATTTTTGTTGGAAAAGGCTCTGGACTTGTATGTGTCAAGTCATGATTCTCATGTGGACCTCCAGTTATAGTACGTACCTTTCGCTACAACTTGCATGGAAGTGTTTTTTGCTTGTTATTAATGTGCTGAGCACATGGCAAATTGATACAGTTGTTCTCTTTTCTCAATTGCTCAGTATTCTCTCTTATCTAGCACATAGGGTGCTGAAAGCAATCTGCTATTATGTAAAAGACATTTTCTCTGATCTATCATAATTATACTCTGAAGATTTGTTGGGGTTTTTCATCCTCATTGTTTTGAGGGTTTTCCCCAGGGTACATTTTGTGTTGTGGTTGAATGTTTCATGTGATTTAATGGTTCATTGATTCAAGTGTTCAGTATTTCTGCACATAAAGTTTTAAAGTTCAAAGATCATCATCTTTGCTAAAAAATCAACATTTCCTAGTGTTTTCTGTTTTTTTCTCTTTGTGGCTCTGATACCATGTAAAATTTTCTCAAACTCCAACCCAATTTCAAGTCTCAACAAAACTTCATTGTTTAATTCCCAGCCCACATAGATGTCATTAGCATCAACACATTTTTATAACAAGAAACGCATGAAGTCTGAGTTTTCAACTTGAACAGAAATTTAAATACACACACACAGGGAAAGAACTCAGATATTTTTGGTCAAATGACTCTGGAAAAACCCTTGTGGGAAAACCAGTGAGAGAGATGATATTTTTATTATTTCAAGAGCCCACAAACAGAGTCACAGCAAAAACATTTTCAGCAATAATAACACTGTACTTATCTCGAAAACCGTGCCCAATCACCACTTTGAAATCTGATGTCACTCCTTGAAATCTTTGCCCTGATTTCTTGTACAAAACTGTATGGTCTGACTGCCTCGATTTGTATGCCTGACTTCTGTACAAAAACAGTAGGGAATTCCTGTACAGTACAGTGAATTGTACGAATTTTCTTCAGCAGAAAATTTCTTGAAAAACATGCCTGAAAGTGCCTCGATTTCTGCTGTACGCCCTGCTCAAAAACTTATCGTACTGCTGAATAAATGCTGAAAGCGTCTTGGTTTGCATGCCAGCAATCTTCTTGGGAATCGTGCCCGCTTCTCTGCTGTAAAAATCTCACTCAGTTTTCAGCTCTTCGACTTTCTTGTCTCTCTCTTTCTCTCTCTTCAAATGCTCAAGTTCTCCTTTTTGTATCTCAATATGAAAATAACCTGACCCTAAGATCTGATGGTTTAGATTAACTCATAGGCATCTAGATCAATGGTTGTGTTTTAATTCTTCATTGACACATCTTAGGGCATTTTAAGTCACTTTCTCATAAATATTAAATAAAAAGTCATTTTAACTTTATATCTCATAAAGTTAATAACTTAGGGGTCATGACTCATAATGGACACTATACCTAGGCTAAGCACCAAATTGAGGAAAATACTTGTCCGAGTTAAAAGTTAATAACTTAGGGGTCATAATGGACACTTTTCCTAGGCTAAGCACCAAACCGAGGAAAACACTTGTCTGAGTTAACTTTTTCAACATACTGTATCACCAAAGTTCGGTCTTGTTATCAGATATATAGTAGCCAGGCTACCATTTTCTATTTTTCAGACACAGTACATTTTTCAGCCAGATCTCTTGCATATGAGATGCTGAGATGAGCATTTCTGATGGATCATTTTTGTATTAGTGGACCATTGTACTCTCCCATGCCAGGACTGAGTCTTAGGACACTCAGATTTGAGAACCGATATAGCCATTTATGTTATTTCAGAACAGTAGTGGATGCCCAGTGTTATATCAGTACTTTCTCATTGGATATATGGTGTTTCAGATGGATTATATTGCATGGATATGTCTCAGTATTTTATATGGTGTTGTGGTTATTATTGCTCTTATATTGATTCTTGTGACATATATTGACTTGTGGTATTATGATTTGGCGGTCATATTTATATGGACTTGGTTGTATATTATACTATGTATTGATGTCCTTACTCTGGCTTTGAAGTTCTTGATCTATACTCATTGGTTTTACCCTCCATAGGGAGAATAGAGGTAGTCATTCCCACCATTGTTTTGGCTTGCTGGTGTTGGCTCCATCATTTCATTGTCTTCATCCATCCATTTCCTTCCAGTTTAATTTTCAACCCGACTGACTTCTTGACTTGTGGCATGGAGGACCTTTTTCCCCGCTAGAACCTTTGTTGGACAAGCCTCCCTGTTTACATTGTGTCTCGGCTTTGGGTTGGTGACAAAACTTGCCTTTAGTAAGTTGGATAGTATGCCTAAATCATTCTGGTCGGTTGTCCCGATGTTTGGCACTGTGCAGAATTCCCCCTAGTCACTTGAGATGTTGTTGGCTAAAACTGAAAGCTCATGTACTACTTTTATTGAATTATTAAATATGCGCCCATGGAAAATGAAAATTGTAAAACTGTGTTTCTTAACATATGTAAAAAGAGCAAGAGCAATGAAATGCTAAGATACTCCTTGAAGAGTATAAGAAAAGGTCCAAAAAGCAATGGTTAAAAAATGTTAGTACCGTCAGTGAAATGAATGCTACTTGTTGATTTTGTTACGTGAATGAGTTGTAGAGCATGGTTTAACCTTTTTAACACTTGCAGCAGATTGATCTATTCTGAGTTATTATTGGTGTCTGATTATTCAGGGATGGTTATATTGTTTATTGGTTATGATTGATGATCAGGCAGAAACCTATGAGGGGTATGAGTATACACCTTAGATGGATTGGGACTCTCTGAGTCCAATGAGACAGTTTATTTCCAGTTCCGGACACTTACAGATGTGATCAGGCTCACTCTGCCTTTCTGATGCAGTTTTTCTTCGCAGATTGATATATTTGAGCAGGGAGATGTTTCAGTTGGATCTCCTAGGGTGTTGTAGGGGCATAGGGTTGTGTAGCCACTTGTTTGTACCATTGTACTCCCATCCCGAAGAGCTTGGAGGGCTCAATTTGACAACGCAGGCACCCTAGGAGGCTGTTTTAGCAGTATCACGTTTCCCGATGCAGATTAAAAAATGATCAAATGGCTATTGAAGAAATCGATTTGGGCTACTGAGGCAAAGAAATGGCATGGGGTGAGTCACAATGATGAGAGTGATGTCTTCCACACCTTCTCCAACAGTTTCAGCATTTTATGGGGCATGCACCTATTTTTGGGCAAATTTTATATATTTTCTGGAGCTTTTTGGGAGACCCACGATTTCCTCAAGGAGGCACAAAAGTCAAAATTTTAAATCATTATATTATTTATTGTGCCATGGGGACACGCAAAGGGAGTTAGTCAAACACTCCTTGGACCCACCATGTGCTCTCATTTATTTTTTGTTGAGTGGGTTACCTTTATTTGGGTGGTTTAAGTCCACTTTGGTAAATTATGGTTATATTGATCCATGTATTGTATGTTGAGCTCATCTCAACCATTGATTAGAACATTGTATCTTTTAATCTTAGCCACTCGTTTTGAAAGTGGTTAGGATTTGGTTATGATTGAGGTTTTCTCATTTCTATTTAAAGGAGAGAGCTTCTCATTTGTAAGGGGTCTTTGGCTCTTGGATTTAGAATAATAGAAAGAATTTCTCTGTGGAATTTTTTCTGGATTTGCTTTGCATTTGATGTGCTCAAATGGTGATTAGCTTATCTTCAGCTTACTAGCATCGTGGAAATTCTCGTGAGATCTATTTTTTTTGTGGCTCTCATTGTTTTGTCTACAGGAGGGTGTTTTGGTTGGAGCGTTTTTGTAGGGGGACCTCAACTCGCTCGGTTCTCTTCGTCTTGGATCAGGGGGTTTTCATAAGTTTCATTGCGATCTATGATTACTTCATTTTACTGTCTTGTAGCATTCAGTTTCTTTATTTTGTATGTGCAAATCTGATATGGTTGACGTTTGCTCATGCAGGGTAGGGGGCGCTTTGATGGTTTGGAGCTTGCATATGCCATAAAAATCACGGGGATCTTCCTGGATTGATCGGGATAGCTAGGATCGTCACTGTTACAGACTTCTACAAGCTTATCTAGGTAAGATCCACAGGTAAGTTCTTCTTTTCTGATCTTATTCCATTGTACCTTGCTGAAATTTAACTATTTTTCTGAAAACTCCTAAACCATAAAAACATAAAAAATCAAATAATCAGGGAACCGTCCGATCTTTTGCCAAACCATTTCTGGGTTTCATAGATTGGGCCTCCCCCTAACTAAATCAACTAGAACGTTGGTCAAATTCCTCAGATTGACCTAGATCTGATTTTTCAGCAGAAAACTGCATAACCCTGCATCGAAAAATTGACCTGCTAGGGTTTTGAATTTTTCTGATTTCTGACTTCACAGACGGATAGATCGGGTCTTGGGCAGTCCAAATCAACCCCAACGCTGTCAAGAGGCTCAACAGTTTGACCGGGATCTGAAAAATAGACTGAAACTGCCCTAGCGCCCTCACTGAAAATTTGCCTTTTCCAGAAATAGTTTTTTCTGAAATCTGACATCATAGGTTGATAGATCGGGTCCCAAGCATCCCAGAACACCCCCAACGCTGTGCTAGTTCCTCTCGGTTTGCCCTAGATCTGAAAAATCAATTTTCAGCCCCCTAACCCATCATCAGATTTGGACTTTTTTAGATCTGATTTTTCTGCTGTTTTCCTGATTTGGGCTTGTAGATCAGGTCTCCCTGATCTCTTCCCATCCTCAACGCTGAGCCATCAGCCTTTCGGTCCCCCCTAAAACTTCAGATTTGTCTTCCTAGGCCCTAGCGCTAGCCATCTACTGAGCTGGGTTTCCTCTACCTTGGCTTTTTCGGACCAATTGCTTTCTGGGTTTGTAGATCAAGGTGTTTCCTAAGTGGATTTCCTGAAACGTTGTCTTACTGCTGACTCCATTGCCCAAGGCATACAAAGCACTGATCTCCAAGATAGCGCTGCCCTTAGGCTCTTAGCCTTTGCCATCTACCAACATTTATTGATAGCTCAAGTCACTTATCTTTCACTGAGATTGTCCCCTTGGTACTAAGCAGCCCCAACTCTGTTCTTGCTCACCCTGTCACAGTTACGTTTCCCAAGACAGTGGTCATCTCCATCAGTTGCTAGTACCTTAACCCTAGAGCTAGGGTTTCCATTTACCTTGCACCTTAAGTACCTCGAAGCCCCATCTGATCTTCTTCTTGTGTCTAGGTCCGATCTCTCCTGTCGGGAGCAGATTTGGGTCTCCCCCATTGTTGTCTTGGACTAGGATAACAGAAAGTGAAGGCTGCCTTGATTGGCGTGACAACCATCCATTTGGGAGTCTAGGTAGTCGTGGTTCCACCCCTTAGTTGCTTGCCCCTCTACCATCCATCTTGGATCCACCTCACACAGGCAACTACAAGGCGGGTGATAACAGGTCTCTTGTATGTTTGGGTTCAGGATCAGGGTTAATAGAGATCTCTTTACTCGTTTCCATTGAGCTGTCTTGCGTAGTTTCAATTGACCTGTTTTCGGAAGTGTTATTTCATGCAAAATCTGCTTATTGTTCAAGATGGATTTAATTTGTATACCATTAAGATCGCAAAGAAAATGTTTAAACTCTTGTTTGAGATAATAATCTTATTCAACTCAGAAGGTGTCCAATTTGCATGTAATAAATGCTCATAGAGAAAAGGATGGAAATGAGATAGGAAAGGTTGACCATTCTCCATGTCGATTACGAATCAGACAAGTACAATTGAGGGCATTCATAGCTGTTCGCTCGATTAGAGATATAGATGGATTGTACACCATGATATTTTTCACCTATTCAAATTTCTCCCTAAGCAAAATGGAAAAAGCTAGCTGCATGTGATTCGGCTCCACATTAGTATCCCTGTCATTATGCTCCGTCATCTAATGCTATAGAGAACTACTTGGAATTGCGAATCATATTTTTCTATTCGAGTGACTATTTCTGAGTTCTTCATTTGCTCCATGAATTGTCTGTAAAAGGAAGAATTCTCTAACTTTTCCCGAGTGATTTGGATTTTCTTAATTGCTTCGTCAACTATTTCATCAATTACTTTCTTAATTGCTTTGTCAACTGTTTCATCGATTACTTCCTCATCTATCACATTTTGCAATCAATCTTTATTTTCTTAAATACAAATATTTTATCTGGTTCTCTATAAATAACTTCTGGATTCTCCCTTTTGAAAGAGTGTAATAAGCCATCCCAGTCAAAGAAATGCCAATTTAAACCACTGGAGGCTGTGGAATACAAACGATCAATGTAATGAAGACGTTCTCTATAAGGTGGAGGTGAGATGTCCCAACAAAGAGAAGCGAATGGAGTCTCAATAATATTTTTTGCCCTGGCTTTGTTCCATGATCGGTTTAACATCCTCAACAGTGGCCTTTCATTCCATGGTAATATGCACAACTGAGGAACTAGTTTACCCAAGATGACCTCTTTGCCAAATCAAGCTATGAAATTTGTGCTTGATGGCTTATGGGGTGAAGTAGAGACATTAGCAATCCCAGGACTCTCTTTTTCATTTTGTTTGTGACCTTGAAAGAATCTGTGCGCATCTGCATAATCGTATTCATCCTTACTGACATCAACGGGCTTATAAATGCTTTCCAAATTGATTAAAGGTTGAGCAATAACATCATGTGACTGAAAGTGAGTGTTCCCAGCCTCGTCATTTTTATGGTCATTGTCATTGTCCAGGTCTTTTTCTTCATACAAGTTTATTTGTATTTCATTGACATGCTCCGGAATATCATCTACAGGAAGCAATTCACTCTCGTAACATATATCATCGGAATTGTCATCATCATCATCATTAATTTCGAGAGGTATTATTTGCCTTTCATAATTGTTTGTTTTAATTAAAACTTTTGCTAATAATTCATTTTCTTTTGCTATTAATTTGTTTTCTCTCTCATTGGCATGCTGGAAATTCTCTTTTATTTCTTTAATTAGATCTTGAATTTCTTGTATTTCTTTCTCCTTTATTGGAAATTATGAAGGATGGTTGGTTGTTCACTCTGATACAAATGCAACGTATTGGAAGCTTAAAAGCTTGTAAGAATAAATATATCTGAATATTTGTACAATATATATAATTTGATAAAATATAAGGTGATAAGATGACGGTTTTACATGAAAACTGGCCTAGCTTATATAGGCTTTTTAATAGGTTCATGTCCTTATGAAGGCGCCTTTTTAATATTACAACAAATATTAATATTAAATATAATTGACATTTTATGTTCATACAACATCTATGGAACATATATCAAGAAGGTACTCCATCAATCAAAGGCATGAAATATGAAAGGAGCACCAAACCATCATGCACGATGATCCTGTTGTCCGCCGATTGCACACCAGCAGCAAAAATCTTCTGAAAGCTGTCTCCTCACTTGAGAAAGTGGGAGAGGTGTGACCTTGGGGGCAAGCACAGAGCTAGGTACTGTCACCTACTCCTAGCTCCTCCGTTTAGGCTAACTCCTAACGAAGCCAAGGGGGTAAGTCTTTACAAAAGAGTTTCTATGGCTCTTGAGTTGTTAAAGTGTTTTAATGGTTACGGATGCGGATGGGTGTTGTTTAGGAGTTATTGTAATTAAAGGTGTTTGTTTATTATCAAGTTGACACATAAAACAGAGCAATCCACGTTGCTAGCAAGAGATTAAAAAGCTAAACAATAATTCAAGATTTTACAAATATGCATTCATAGATAGCAATTTAAAAGGCCAAAGACAATTGATCCAAATATAATAATTATGCAAAGATTAAAAGACCGGTGCCTTATGGAGTTAGAATACTGTAATGCATAAAAGAAATTAAGATCAAGTCTTGAAATAGAGCTAGTGAATATTGAGTTGTGCGAGTGCTCTTGGTATATTTTTAAGGATTTTAAGTGATCTTGCTTTATGGTGTCAACGAAAGTTCGTCAAAAGCCGAGAGAATATTCCAAGTTTAATCTGTTGAAGGCATGACGGCCCGCCCAGTATCCCAGGCTGGTATCGCGAAGATTGACCAGCTAGCTGAGAAGCTTAAACAACGGGGGTTTTGGCGCCTCTACTAAGAAGAACTTAGGAAATTCCCTACAACGCCGGTGCATTGGTTATGGGGTTTAAATTTTATTACGTTTCTCTTGCAAGATTAGAAATCCAATGCCGTTTCTGGGTACTCCGATTTTGAAGTCGGTCAGAGCATACTCCGGCAAGGAGAAAACGAAGTTAATTAATTATGGGGGTGTGAGTTGCGGATTTTATTAAACAGATTAATTAAGACTCTCCGAAAGAGAGCGCTCTTGACCCTGTCTTATGACAGTGGTTCAAGAGACTTAGCTATTCTAAAATGCCTAATGCAAGGATGTGCACTTCTAACTATGCTCTCCGATAGAGAGTGCTCTTGACTTGTGTTACTGCAAGTTCAAGAGACTTAATTAATTTATTAAAATTTAAAAGAAACACAAAGATCTAAACTACCCAAGAGTCTTTTCAGGCTTTTTAGGGCCCTAATCGGGAAAGCTAGGGGGTAAGTAAAACAGTAAAAAAACTATGCATTAGCTAAGTAAATAATCAAAGAAACATTTTTACTTTATTTTTATGAATGATAGATTAATAAAAATAAACTACCTTACTTTAATGAAGAAAAACAACTTCTAATGATTATGAAATTATTCTATCCTATTCTACCTTTAGCAGTTTATTAAGCAAAAAATACAAGCATGACAATGGGATGATACAAGCTTCCCCCAAATGGGGGAAGAGGGGTGTGGGAACCATAATCCCACTCGCTCTTTATTAACTTTTTACAATCTTTTGATGTGTTTAGCCTCTTCTTGAATGAACAAAGGTGAGAAAGGGAATAAGTAAGAGGGAGGTGATTTGGTCTTTTTTGTTCTCTGCTTGCTCCCTGCTTTTTTAAAGCCCTTGGGCTCTTTTTTACCTGCCTGAAAATGAGAGCTTTGAACACTAACTTGTTATAATGTTAGTCCAAAAAATAAAACTAGATCTATAAACTTAATAAAAAATAAACCCAACTTTTATACTGAAACCGGAGGAAGGTGGGAAGAAGAAGAAGCTATGGAAAAGAGAAGACAAAAGGGGTGAAGAGAGGGCAAAGTAATGTCAAAAGAAGGCTGAAAATAAAAGTGAAAAGGGGTTGCAAAAAAGGCAAAGAAGGTTGCAAAAGAAGAGGAAGAAGGCTGAAAACTAGGGCCCAAAAAGGGGCTGCAAAAAGGGTGAATAGGGCCGCAAACTCAGGCAAAAAGAGGGTTGCAAAAAGTAAAGAAAAAGAGGAAAAGAGGGTGGCGAAAGAGGAGAAGAAGGGGCTGCAAAAAGAAGTGAAAGAGGGCTGCAAAATCAAGAAAGGACAGCCAACAGGGGCATACGGTTTGGTGAATGATAGATCACTTTAGCCCAAACCTTGCCTTAACCCAAAAATTCAGAAACTTTTACTTTGAAAGATGAATGAGAGCAAAGAGAAAATAGTCAAAACTTGTGGATCTTCTTAAGGACACTTGGATCTCTTGAAGCATGCAATTGCCGAAAGTTTGCACTTGACTCCAAGAGAAGAGGATGCAGCTGAGCTCGAACTTCTACTTGGTTGGATGGACTGATCTGCACAAAATCAACTCATATACTTGCCAAACAATGGATTATATCATGTATTGTTCACAAATTGAAATATAAAGAAGCATGAAATATGACTGAATAAACAATGCTTCTTTTCAATTTCTAAAAGTAAAGCAATAAACAACTAACTTGCAAACCACAAATACCTGTTCTTATGTGCTTATAGAAGCCTTCTAAAGCATAGATCTTTAATCCAAATAGACAAAAAAGAGAAGAATTAGAACACAATCACCTCATCCATCAAGAGCATTCATCCACAACGTCACACCATATGAGCCTCCAAAGCCTTAAAGTTATTCCAATGGTTGCATAAAAGCAACAAATATTTACAAAGTTTCACCAGAGTTTCTCTACACAAAAATCCACCCCTGATATAGCTGAAAGAGCCTCTATTTCTACAATGAGAGAAGACCCAAAACCCTAAAACCAAAAACTCAACCCTAACTGGCTCGGCACACAACTGATAGTTCAAAATCAAAGCTGAAGAGTTAAGAGTGAGGGGAGGCCTCCACCTAGGCAAGGCGCCCCCATCCAAACCTAAAACACCAAAACCCAACCTCCAGACAAGCCACACGTGTGAGGGCGCAACAGTCAAGGAGAGAGGGGTGTGAGCACTGTGAAGGAAGTGTGAGCATGGAGGAGGTGTTAACTGAAGATGATAGGTGCCAAAACCCTTAGGGTTTGCACCAAGCACTGTCTGTCATTAATTTCTAGCTCCGTAATTATCATCACACCAATCTCGGTCTTCCAAATCATCCAATTCATGAGTTTAGCTGGAGATGACAAGACTGCTAACTGAATATATATTTAATGCTCAGTGAATGCTGACTGAAGCTAAGTTCTGTTAACTCCAATCATCATAAATGCCCAATGCCATGTCATTTTGCATTTCATTTCACTGAATTCGGATTAATTTGGAGAGATTTGGATTTTCTCCAAAATAATCATTTTAATTAATTAATCAACTTTTTCACCAAAAATGATTTTTTTGAGAAAATATGCATTATGTGGCCGAATGATGATCTAAAAGTTGGATCCGGCTGACTGGTTGATCAAGAATGATTTTTTGGCTTAAGGTTAGAGCTTTCAATCACTGAATTCGGGTTCCGGATGACTAACTTATTACAAATTGAATTTTTCCATTTAAATTATGAAAAAATTTAATTAAAAACTTAGGAAAAATTAAAAAATTAAAAATTAAAAATTTTGACGCGTTCGGTAAAATTTTTTCGGAATTTTTTTTGAGGGTCCTAGTGACTTAGGACATGACCATGCTCTATTCTAATAATTTTTAGTAGGTTTATATATACTCAGTTGGGCTCTAATAACCCCCCGAGACCCATAATTCAAAATCGGGCATTCCAGCTTTGGAGGAAGCGGAAGAAAACCTCGTCAATTATACTCGGTTATAGGCAAAGCATAATTGTCAAGGGCAAAAAACTCCCTGGAATACCTTAGTTGAAATTCTACGTCTTAGGAGACCAAACCACTCAAAACACCCTATTAGCACATTTTATTACAAACCCCGCAGGGCCATGGCCAAAATTATTCAAACAAAAAACCGACTAGCCAAAACTGGCTAGACACAAAGGCGGATCATCTGATACACTGGAATCAAACATTTGTCATGTTTTTCAACTGGCGGCTCCTCAGCTAATCCAACTATGGTACAAAAAAGTTGGCAATAGATCCAACATGAAGAAGTGATTCTCCTCCATTTCAAAACACCAAATCAACCTAATCGTAGGACCATTTCCAAGCATATGGGTGTAAGCAAAGATGTCAAACGCCATGGAGTATACCATTAAATCTCCTTAGGTACCATGGTTTAAAGTTTTAAACTTTAAACCCCATCCACGTGATGAAAATCACAAGTGAAATCCTCATACAATACGAGGGGTAACATGTTGATCTAGCTTTTGGAGAATGAAGAGAAGCTAGGTTTTGTTAGTAATCAGGATGTGGTGCCCTATCTGTTTTTGCTGATGATTGTGAGAAGCTATGCTTGGGATAAGTTGTAAGGGCTTTACATTTCCAGCTTGGGATGAATTGAATTGTTGTGATGTAAACCTTTGCTTGGGATGAACTGAAAGTGTTTTGTATTCCTAGCTTTGGATGACTTGATTTGTTGTAATATAATAATCTTTTATGTGAACTAGGAAAAAATGTGTTTGATGTCCTACATTGTGTTGCATATCTGTTTTGAGAGACCTGCTTTTCGGGTGAATTTGCTTCTGATTTAATGAACAGCGAGGTTGATGCTGAGCTGATTTACATGTTTAATTTGTATTTTCAGGTCTGATTTTGTTGCTGGTTTAGCTGCTGTTGTTAACATAATCTTCAGTTCTAACTTCTGATTTGAGGGTTAGATCTTTCCCTAAAGGGCACTGAATGATCTAACAATTGTGTATTTGCGGTGTTTACACCCTATTAGTTGCCTAAGAATCATGATGCCTTGTTGTTGCAGTTTATAAGTTTGAATAGGGTTTTTTGAAAAATCAAATTCAGCTTAGGGCTGAAATATTTTTGGCTGCAGAGCCACGGCATTATGCTGAAATTGGTGATGGTTACATGGCCCTCTAATTTCAACAATAGTGGCCCACTTTAATGTGGAGAGCCGTCAAACTCAGAAAACATACACACACACCCCAGCGCTCTATGGCTGTCAGGGTTTGAACTTGCGTTGTTTTTGTGGCGATGCCCCGGCCCCCATCTCAGCACTAGACAATAGCCCAATGGACGGGGACCTTCCTTTACCTACTTCTTATGCTGTATACAACATTTATATTCAATCTAATATTAATGAAACCTTTTCACATCACTTAATATATTTGCCTAAGTCCTGTTAACTATGTTGATTTGTCATCGTAAATTTTCTTTTTCATATAGTCTCATATGAGCTGGCTTTATTGATACCAAACGTATCTTGTTGATTACCTGGATGATTGTGTCAAATATTTTGACCATGTTTAGTAGAAATATCATGTCATATTTTCTGTAAAGATCTTGATAATTTACAATTTCACATGTGTTGCTTCTCATAGGTTTGGCTGGCCTTTCAACGGCAAAATACCTAGCTGATTCTGGTCACAAACCTATACTATTGGAAGCAAGAGATGTTCTTGGTGGAAAGGTGAGGATGCACTCTATGGTTGTTTGTTTATGTTCTTATGTTATGAGCAATATTTGTTTATCTTGTATTGTGACACTCGTATCTGTTTTGTCACCGCAAGAACCATCATATACTCAGAGTTGTCAAACATTTTAGTGTACAAGTTTAAAATAAAAAGTGGTGTCACTGTTTCTTCATTGAACTTGTCTTTCCTTGAGATGATTTGTTTCGCTTGTAAATTTAGCATCATGGGGATTCATGCCCTTGGCTTCTCTAGAAAACACTAGTGCATGCGCCAATGTCCACTGGTCTCTTTTTCCCTTTTTTGTGAAGGAATGCTGCATGTGAAACACTGTCAAACTTTATCAAAATCACAATTTCCAGGGCTCTATGCCTGCTGGGGTTTGAACATGGGTCATCATCATGGTCACATCCCTTGTCAACCACTAAACCACAGTCCAATGGAATCGTCCACTGGTCCTGCTTCTTTGACCAGTGCTTTTGTACAAATCATGGCATTGTTGTCTTGTGTGCATCTTGATCATGCCTTCCAAGGTGCACTGTGCTAATAATAAGTTTCACCATCTTTATCTTCTTAATGCATCACATAGCTTCTCATATTGTGTCCTCATCCTTTATTAATGTCAAGGTGTTGTTAACAAAGTGCCCATTTGTAATATGATGGCCATTTTCTGTTGGAAATAACTTATAAGATACTACTTAATTATCCTTCACTACCTTTTGGGATATTTGGGTACTCTTAGGCATTAATCGAGAGTATCTAAATCACATGACCCTGGGACACCCTAAGTCACCTGGTTCGAGTTCGTGTTTGAATTCGAAGAGGTTGAAATTCGACAAAAAATCAGCAATGGAAAATTTGGCGATAAAATTCAACATCAAGTTTGAATGACTGTAAAATTTGAAAATTAAAAAATATTTACACTATTTAACATCCCTACCAAAAACTTATATTCTTACCAAATCACATAACATCCTTTCAGCTTGAATATAAATATTAACATAGATTATTAAAAATATTAATATACTAAAATAAATCAACACTAATTTTTAAATTTTAAAATAAACAAATTACTTAATCAATTTAGAAAATTGAAAAAAAAGTATTTATTTACACTCAAAATTCTTTATGTAAGAAATACATTTAAGCGATGTATCCTACGACGGGTTTTCGGGTTCCATCAAATATCATGAACACCACTGCGGCATCTCTGTGCTTGCTCAACTATAACGTAAACACTGCCCTACCCGTCGGGCATTCAACAACTAGAAACTCGAGGATTGACCCTCTGCACCCTCTGCGATTCACGGAGTGACGGCTCCACACCACTGCACTCATAGAATGATGGTGACCTCCAAACTCCAACCGTCACTCGCGGAAACATTCACGCGAGAGGATCACACTTGCAGACTTGCGTAATGAGCAGTGAGTTAACGCGGAGGTATTTTTTGGCATCGACTAGGGTTTCCCCACGTAGAAAATCGCCGAATTTCAATGAATATTTCGCCAGGCACAAAAAATCGACGATTTTTGAATTTCATGGTGAAAAATCGTTGAATACGGTGACTTAGGGGACACCCAGAGACTAGGATTCGAGTGTTTGACATGGGACACATAGCCCCCAGAAATGCGACCCAGCAGGACACATTATATATATATATATAATTAAAAATATTACAATCACAAAAATAAAATATAGACATCAAGCTGAATGTACATCAAATACTAAATGAATGAACTCTTATTCTAATAGTAGATTTTCATATTCAACCATATATTATTAGTAAAATAGTAAATAGGACCAAGCCACAAACTATTAACCAAAGCTTCCTTTATATAGCAGTGTGATAACCATCCATTTGAATATCCCTAAATTACAAAGAAGAAAAGGGCTAGACGATCAACCAATTCTTTCGTTCGTAATTCTCTCAATATTAGAGGAAGTATGACACACAAAACATAGAGGCAATTATTTTACCAATAACTTTTGATTGCAGCATTGAAACATCAGATTAGAGATACCTTTCCTCAATCAAATCTCATCTCTATACAAGGGCTCCGACATTTTACATTGGGACACATTGCCCTAGCATGTCTGGCATGTGTTTGGCACGTGTCCTAAAATAGGGCACATGCCAAAGGTGTGTCATACGTGTAAGGATCAATTTTGCAAATATCGAGTCGGGAAATATGTTGTTGAGGGTCTGGAAAGAAACTTATCGGAAATATTGGGGAAAATATCGGGAATTATCAGAAAATATCTACAAAAATAAACTTAGACCTGAAGATATATGAAAATATTGAACAAATCGGCAACCCAAAAAACTCGGGAAAATATGAAATGTCGAGAGAAATCAGAGATATTTGTAACACTAGCTAGGATGGCATGTCATGCGTGTCATCTCATAATCGTGTTCAACAAGCTAATGTGAGACACATGGGCCTACCTTATCATGTCTTGTATCTTAGAAGAGTATGTATAAACCTGTTAATGTTTGTAGCTCAGATAGGAACTTCCGCACAGGTTTAGTGTCAAAGGTGCGTGAATTTGTCCTAGTCTAACCTATTTTGTAATTCACTTTATTTATATAGTGAAAGTCTTTTAATTAGCTGTTGAGTGTAATAAAATGTAATTTTAATACACCAGTGATTTAGACTAATCTCAACCATACATCTCACCAAGAGATCATGGTTTTAGCTTAAGTATAAAGGCAAGTCAAGGTATAGGGTTAAGACACATTGATTGTTCACTCAAAGATAGTTTGGTCGGGAGGTGAATGATTCATCCGTGGAGTAGAGTTAGAGCACTGGAGAGGATCTTGCATCAACAACCAGGCAGATTTCAGCAAGCAGGAAACATGTACAACAAATATGCGCAGTCCTACGAATCAATACAACAGATTTGTACAGGTCCATACAAAATTCCATACCATTGTACGGATAAATCTTTAAATTTTCTTAAAACCCAATCTTGAGCCGCCAGTTGATGAAACATGGTCCATGTTCATATCCAGTGTATCAGAGGTTTAGAATCTTTTGCCTAGCCAATTTTGGGTAGTCATTTTTATTTTTTTGCTGAAATGACCATGCCCCATGAGGATTTTGTAATAAAGTGTGCTAGTAGGGGTTTTGAGTGGCTCGGTCTCCTGGGACTTAATTTTCAATTAAGGTATTCTAGGGAGTTTTTTCCCTTGCCAATTATGCTTTGTCTTTAGCCGAGTATAATCGACGAGGTTTTCTCCCGCTTCCTCCAAAGTTGGAATGCCCGATTTTGAATTTTGGGCCTTGGGGGGTTATAAGAGTCCAACTAATAAATATGAACCTACTAGACACTATTGGTATGTTCTATGGTCATTTCCTAGGCCCCGGGATGCATTAAAAAATTATCTGAATTTTTTTTTCCCAGACGCGTAGCACTTTTTAATTTTTAATTTTTTGACTATAGAGAATTAATTAAAATTTTCAATTAATTAAACCACTTTTACCATGGTTTAAATGAAAAATTTCAATGGTCTGGGGGGTGTTTTTGGCAAATAAAGACTTGTTTTCTAAGCCAAAACACTCATTTACCCCCTAGACACACTTATCCTAAGTTTCAGACAGTCATTTGGCCTTGAAATTAATATTTTCTCAAAAATTCAATAAATGAGAAATATTAATTAAAATAATAAAAAAATATGAAATTGGGGAAAATAAAAAATCTCAAAAAAAGGCCAAATTGAATTTGATAAAGGCCTTATTAGCTCGGCATAAATTATCGGAGATGATTCCAATCATCATCAATCAGAGCCGGGTCAGTATCAGAGTGCAACAGTTGATCCTCAATCAAGGGTTGCACCTCTCTTCCTCATGTGGGTGAATTCCTCTTAGTGGAGGTTTGTGGTTGGCCAGGTGATCAAACCGAGGAGGGGTGAGCCACCTCACCCCCCCTAATTACTCCATCTCAGTTGCAGCTCAGTGTTAACCCATCCATCAACTCCAGCTTGATCCCCATTCAAGGGTTGCACCTCCTCTCTCCAAGCTCACGCTTTCTTTGATGGAGGGTGCCCATTGGGTAGTGAAGGTTCCAATGAAGGAGAGTGGGGGGCGCCTTGCCTAGGTGAAGGTCACCTCCCCACTCTTGCCTACCATACTTGCAGTTTAACTCCAAATCATAGCACCGAGCTCATTCAATTAACGAGATTCGCTCTAGTGTGCCTCCTTTGATGTCGAGCGTGATTTAGGGTTTTAGCTTCTTTGTTTTTGTATAAAAGCGGGTCTCTTGTTCCCATTTGCAGATGGAGAATTTGCAAGAGAACTCTGCCCAAATTGTAACTCCTATTTGTTTAATGGAATAAAAACGACTTTGGAGGTCCATGCATGGGTTCTTGGTGTTCTTGATTTTCATCTTGTGTGAGGTGATACCTTTCTTACTCTACTCTCTTTCTATTGCAAATTATATGATCATTGCTAGCTTAGGAAGGCTATCAATCTAGCACAATAGGTTAGCCATTTAATGTTTTAAGTTGGTTATCTATGCAAGATCTATTGAATATCTGAATTGAATAAGAAGAAGTTAGCTATACCAATGTTTTTCGGATATTTATGTGATTAAGCATTCTAGCATTTGATCGTGTTTAGTGTTGTTTGAGAGTTGTGTTTCGGGGATCGCCGAAGGTGGGGAAAGGGTTGAAGCTCAACCATTTCTTCATATAGCAAGAGTTTTTTATCTAACACTTCCATCGTGTAGGACATACAAGGTGTTTACCTCCAACTTAAGAAACACAGCTAAAAGGGGCTCTTTTCTTGTCCTTCACAATTTAAAATTAAAACTTTTCATTGGTTACGAGATCTTCTTTGCCTCTTTCTCTTGCTCTTCTGGTGATCTTCTTCCTCATTGCTTCATCTTGCTTTTGTTTCTCTATTTTTCCTCATTGTTTTACCCAATGTTGAAAAAGTCGGCCTCGGCAAAAAGTCGACGAGGGTCTTGATTACAACTTCTCGACAACATTGGCGAAAAAATCGAGAAAAATCGGCAAAAGTCGGCAAACATTAAAAAATAGAAAATACATGCATTTTTTTTAGAATTTTAAACATATAAAGCAATAATAACATTAGAAAAACATATTGGAACATAAATATGAAGAAAGCATTGATATATATCATCATCATGTAGTCATGCCAAATATAAAACGATACATCAAAGTTGATACTGAAAGTTTGAAACATCATAGTTGTCCAATCAAGGACTCAAAAGTGTATAAAGTTTAAACAATACAAAATGACATCACATATATAAATGTATCTGAGGAAAACTAGCATCTAGCTATCTAATATCAATGCCCTCTTCCCCTTTTACGGGAAAATATCATGGGTCTTTTGTCAGGCCTGCCCCTAGCACTAGAAGGCCCTGAGCTTGCATCTAATACTCGACGCTGAGTGATGGATGGAGGACTAGATATATCAAGCGGTGCAGAAGGTGGTGGCGATGCTAGCACATCACCCTCCATGGTGCCTCCAACCACCTCCTCCTTCTCCTCTTCCTCCTCTTCCTCCTCCTCCACTTGCCCCTCCTCTAGCCATGCAGGTGCCTCCTCCATGATAGGAGTCTCAATCTCCACCCTCCACTTCGACAATATATCGATATTGTCCAAGGAGATGGCATTTGCATCTGGTTCTTTCTGTATCTGTGCCATCCACAAGCAGAGGTTGTAAGGAACATACACCAAGTCATTAAGATGTGTGAACTCCAACCTGTAAGAGGGTAATAAAAAAAATTTAGAGTCTAGAGGATCGTAGATTCATAAATTGCATTAAACATTTAAATGCAATTGCATTATTCAAATTCTAAGTTTTAAGTTTCTAACCTTCTCCGTCTCTTTGTATGTATTTTTTCAAATACACTCCATTCCGCTCACATCCCGAAGCTGTACAGGTTTGGCTAAGGATTCTGATGGCACATTTCCGTAAATTCGGTGTCCTCACAGCATACGTTCGCCACCAAGTGGCTACATGTCACCAAACAAGAAATAAATATAAATAAATCATAATTCATCTTTCAAATAAATGTGAAAACTTAAAACGGTCTAATAAGTTAATAATTTACCTGGCATGAATTCGGTCCTGTCACGAATAGCATTAGCAAAGCCAAATACTCCAGTACCATCCTGATACACCTCTATCTTGCGATTGACTGCATTGCGAGTTTCATAATCAGGTATCATCCTCTGAATACAAGTGAGAAGCTGTAATGTCCTCTTCCGATTAGGCCTTGAGGCCCAAAATCGCTAACCTATGTGATTCCTGTGGGTTCGAGCGGTTACTGACAGCTAGGGAATCAGCTGAGGACTGATGCCATCCATAGAAGATCTAGGGCATCATCATTGGTCAAGAAGGGCCACCGGGGCCAAAGGCCACCTCCGTGCATGCCATCCAAGCATTATTTAATGATGCATGCACTCTTTAAGTCTCCATCCGCATGCATGCAAGTCAACTGCAAATTAGAAGATAAAGTGACCTAATTAGGTCAAAGATTAGGGTTTTCGCAGTTGAAAGTTATAAAAGAGGGATAAAGCGAAAGGAGACTTCACTTTTGATTATTATTATTTTGGGAGCTCTTGGATAGCAGCACAGCGTGCCGCACAGCAGTTGGGGTTGGAGACGGAGTCTTTAGCTAACGGGATTTCGGCAGTGAAACATCTGTCCTAGTCTCATTCCGGGTAAGCCATACAGGTTCACCATTTGTTTTTACATTCATTCATAAGTTATCCAGTATATGGTATAGATCGTTGCAAGGACACGTGTGCAGCCGTAAGGGAGGGTTTTTAAGCCAGAAATCCCTAATCAGTTGCAGGGCCTTCAGATATCAGCTTTACTCCGAAACGCAGGCACCATTCTCATCATCAACATCATACTCCGGTACCCGGTGATTATCAGATCCGTCCGTGCTCATCCGGAGCAGTTATCAGCAATTTCGGGATCCAGGGGGCGTGAGCAGCTGTCTCTCTGGAGCAAGTGGCTATCCTGCCTAGAGATCTCAGAAATCCTGCATGTACCAGGCATTCTCTCCGGCACGGGAAGGCTATCAGTCCTGCAAATCGGCAGCATCATCGGACACCTCCTTCACTGAAAGCGTCACCCTTTTCTGACCGGGGTTCTTGCTGCTAGGGGTTCACAGGAAGCAGAAGAGATCTGCCCATCTCCGATCCGGTTCTCGGTGCTTGCATATTATCTCATGAGTAGTCTAGCCGGCTTATCAGCGGTAAGTGTTCATTCTGTCCCACAAACCCTAACCTTAATTTTTGCTATAAAATAGGGATTTTTGCATGGCAGTTTGCATGCCCAGTTGTATTAGCGTATTTGCTTAGAAATAGAAAATATCGGGATTTGGGATATTACAGTGGTATCAGAGCTATCTTCTTGTCCAGCTGTAGGCTTAAGAAATGAAACGGAGATGAATACAGGAGGAGACCCTTTTGTAACCTATAGGAGGAGAAAGAGTAGATACACAGGGGAGTTTGAGGATATCCAACTAGAAGATACCAATTCAGATATGGAACAAACAGGTATACACTCGGATAGGGGAAAAGGAATGGGAGAAGAGGAGGATTGGATGGAGTTTCGCAGCTTGGTCTCTGCATTGCAAGACTTAGCCAAAGGACAAAAAGATGTACTCAATGCAATCAACAGATTATCAGCGAAACCGAAAAAGGTATCAACAGTACACCCCCCTCACCGGTAGATCGGGGATCTACAAGCAGCAGTGGAAAGATAGCGTGCACTAACATTCAGAATACTCCACACATATACAACAGACCTTCTATTAGGCCTACCATGCCTCACTTCTTGGCAGATACAGTAGGGGGCCCAGTCATGTAGGTAGAACCTAGCGAGCCTTTCGGGGCTTATTCACAGGAGTATAGAGACTTAGGGGATGAATTTCATGCTGCCATGTCTTTTTCAGATTTCTGCAACATGAAGAGTAGAAACAGGCCCAGGAATTTCAACAAGGGTTTCAATCACAACTATGAGCTGCAGAAGACCTTGGGCAGGTTGACCATCCCAAACTTTGATGGGACTCGCGGAGGATCAGCGAGGATATGGGTTCAAAAGTTGGATACCTATTTCCAACTCAACCCCATGACAGAGACAAACGCCATTAAATTGGCTACACTTCACCTGGACGGAGAGACTCACGAGTGGTGGTACCACGGACTGGTGACATTGGGTCACAACACCATACATTCCTACGGTGAGTTCACTTAGAAGCTCATAGAGAGGCTTGACAGGAAGGATCCAGAGATACATTTCAGGGAGTTGGCTCAACTCAAACAGACCGGTAGTGCAGAAGCTTTCTTTTCAGAATTTTAGAGGATAGCCGTTATGGTAACAGACGTGTCAGAGAGCAGATTGACTATGTTATTCACTGAGGCCCTCACAGAGCCACTACGGGGATGGGTGAAAGCCTACAAACACCTCACTCTGCAGGATGCCATTAGCAGAGCAAGAGATCTTCAGGATTCAGTCCCCAAAAACAAATTCCCACTGAAAACCAATTTTCCTGTTAGGGACAAAGACAGGAAACCTTTCCAGCAGGATGTGCCCAAGAAAACCTGGTTAGACGAGGACACTAGGAAAGATCTAAGAAGGAAGAAACTATGCTTCACCTGTCAAGAACCATGGGTACCAGGACACAGGTGTGCAGGGAAGGCGAAGGCTCACTACATTGAGGTATGTTCAGACAATGATGAGGACGACTCTGAGCAGGAAGCCACAGAAGAACTACGGGCAGCTGAGGAGGAATCACACCAGGGTGATACACCAGAGGGGGTCATTACTACATTATCTGGAGTACCAAGATTCCATACTCTCAGGGTCAGGGGAGTAGTACAGGGTCACAGAGTAGGAGTATTGATTGATGGGGGAGCCACCCACAATTTCATTGACTCCGCTTGGGTAGCTAAGAGAGGTATTTAGACCGAGAAGTTCAAAGGATTCACTGTAGCAGTAGCCGGGAACTCCAGCATGGAGTGCAACTACTGGATCCCAAAATTGAATGTCGCCTTAGGTAACTATCAGATGACAGACTCTTTCTATGTAGTGGATGTAGCGGATACTCATGTGGTATTGGGTGTTCAGTGGCTTTATTCTATAGGGAAATACACTACAGACTACGGGGCAATGGAAATGGAGTTCCAGGGGCCAGACGGCAAACGGGTAGTTTTGAGGGGCATGAACACTTATCCCCCAAAACCGGTCTCGTCACAGAGGATGGAGGCAGTACTCCGACATGATGATATAGAATGGGCTGCAGAATGTTTGGTCACCTTCAGGAAACCCCAAGAGACCAGCACACAACACCCAAGTGACATTCAAACCTTGCTACAGAAACATGAAAAGGTTTTTCGGGACCCTCCATCAGGTAGACCACCAGACCGAGGTTTTGAACACATCATCGAGCTAGAGGAGGGGACACAAGCAGTCATTACCACTCCTTACAGGCATCCCAAAAGGTACAAGGATGAGATTGAGAAAACAATCAAAGAATTACTGGAGCTTGGATATATTCGGCCCAGTTCTAGCCCCTTTGCATCCTCAGTAGTACTGGTAAAAAAGAAGGATGGTACACTGCGAATGTGCATCGATTATCGAGCACTTAACAAAAAGACTATTAAGAACAGGTATCCAATTCCTAGAATTGACGAATTCATGGATGAGCTTCGGGGAGCTCAATACTTTTCCAAGATCAATCTTCGCTCGGGGTACCATCAGATCAGGGTAAGGGACCAGGACATCTCCAAAACAGCTTTTCGCTGTCACTATGGTCACTATGAGTTTTTGGTCATGCCCTTTGGACTTACCAATGCTCCGGCCACTTTTCAGTCATGCATGAACCACACCTTCAGAGCACAACTACGTAAGTTTTTGCTCGTATTCTTTGATGACATCCTGATTTACAGCAAAACATGAGAAGAGCATCTGAAACACCTGGACGAAGTATTGAGTATTTTAGAAGAACGTTCGCTTTATGCGAAAATGTCCAAGTGTGAGTTTGGCATGAAGGAAATGCTGTATTTAGGACACATAATCAGTGCAGAAGGAGTACAGGTTGACATGGAGAAAATCCGAGCTATCAGAGATTAGCGCACGCCAAAAACAGTTACAGAATTGAGAGGTTTCTTAGGTCTGTGCACTTATTACCGACGGTATGTTAAGGGATTCTCCCAATTTGCAGCTCCCCTCACGGATCTCACCTAGAAATGAGCGTTCACTTGGACAGACTTAGCACAAAAAACTTTCGAGGAGATGAAGGTTATTATGAGTTCTTGTCCAGTTCTAGCATTACCAGACTTCTCACAACCCTTTGTAGTAGAATGTGATGCCTCAGGGGAAGGGTTAGGAGCAGTGTTGATGCAGAATAATCACCCTATTGCATTTGAGAGCCGTAAACTGAAGAACTACGAGCGCCATTACTCCATATATGACAAAGAGATGCTAGCCATCTTGCATGCTCTCACAAAATTCAGATACTACCTGGTGGGCAGTAAGTTCAAAATCAAAACTGATCATAACAGCCTCAAGTATTTTCTCGAGCAGAAGGAACTGAATGAGCGACAACAGAAATGGGTCAGCAAAGTACAAGCCTACGATTTCGAAATCGAGTATGTAAAAGGTAAGAATAATGTAGTAGCTGATGCAT
>LPNX010740991.1:201149-252500 GCA_001517045.1 Pseudotsuga menziesii | reverse complement strand
GATCCGTCCGTGCTCATCCGGAGCAGTTATCAGCAATTTCAGGATCCAGGGGGCATGAGCAGCTGTCTCTCTGGAGCAAGTCGCTATCCTGCCTAGAGATCTCGGAAATCCCGCATGTACCAGGCATTCTCTCCGGCACGGGAAGGCTATCAGTCCTGCAATGCGGCAGCATCTTCGGACACCTCCTTCACTGAAAGCGTCACCCTTTTCTGACTGGGGTTCTTGCTGCTGGGGGTTCACAGGAAGCAGAAGAGATCTGCCCATCTCCGATCCAGTTCTCGGTGCTTGCATACTATCTCAGGAGCAGTCTAGCCGGCTTATCAGTGGTAAGTGTTCATTTTGTCCCACAAACCCTAACCCTAATTTTTACTATAAAATAGGGATTTTTGCATGGCAGTTTGCATGCCCAGTTGTATCAGCATATTTGCTTAGAAATAGAAAATATCGGGATTTGGGATATTACAGAAGCCCCTCCAAGACCTCACCATCAAAATCAAAATTGCATTTGTAGGCAAATGCGGGGTTGAGGAAGAGTCCTGCTGCGTGAATGGGTCGATGAAGCATCCCAGTCCATCGAGTATCTATCAACTCCCATAACAACATGTGCCTGTCATGCCCTGGGGTACCCTTTCCCACATAGAAATTCCGAATGGTCTCTTTGGCCCTATCCATGGCCTCATATAAATAGCCCATTGCGGGCTTATCACCATCAACAAGTCGCAGAACCCTCACTAAAGGTTCACTAACCGAGCACACTTCCTCCATTCCTTCCCAGAAGGCATCAGTGTACACTAGCTTGGCAATGGTTTTCCCATCCTCTCTCCTGCTGTAAGCACAATCACGCCACTCATCACAAACAAACATTTGCTTCAAGTCAAACTGACATTGAAGCAAAGACTGAAGAGTAATAAATGTGGTGGCAAAACGCGTGATTGCAGGACGCTTCAACTTCTTGTTTTTAGTGTGCCTCTTCATGAGACTAAGAACAAAACCATGGTTGTAAATGAACTTAGGGATGGCCTTAGCTTGATCAATCACCACCTTGATAAAGGGAATTTTCCCCATATCCTCCAACATCAAATCAATGCAAAGAGCAGCGCATGGAGTCCAAAACAAAGAGGGATACCTATCCATAAGCATCCTGCCAGCAGCCACATAATTAGCTGCATTATCTGAAATAACTTGCACAACATTGTGCGCCCCAATATCCTGGATGAACCCATCCATCAACTCGCATAAAAGTGCCGCATCTTTTACATGTGTCGATGCATCAACTGATTTTACAAACATGGTACCTCTAGGACAATGTACCAACATCAAATCAATGCAATGAGCAACGCATGGAGTCCAAAACAAAGAGGGATACCTATCCATAAGCATCCTGCCAACAGCCACATAATTAGCTGCATTATCTGAAATAACTTGCACAACATTGTGCGCCCCAATATCTTGGATGAACCCATCCATCAACTCGCATAAAAGTGCCGCATCTTTCACATGTGCTGATGCATCAACTGATTTTACAAACATGGTACCTCTAGGACAATGTACTAAGAAGTTGATAAGGCTTCTACCCTTACCGTCTGTCCACCCATCGGACATGACTGTGCATCCAGTGCTCTCCCATGACTGCTTGAACTCTGCCAACCTAGCACCGATGTCCATCTTTTCTGCTTGAAGGATTGGGCCCCGCAACTCCTCAAAGGTGGCACTTTTTATAACCTGGGCCAACTACTGCAATGGCATCACACATCAGCTGCCAAAATGGATCGTTTTTAACAATGGTCAGAGGTATGTGACTCCAATAAAGACACCTTCCCATTACCCTGTCTGCTTCTACCTTTTTCGATTTCTTTATAACTTACTTGATAGAAGGTTGTGAGCCTGGTCCAACATAATAGGATGTGGGCTCCGCCCTCCCAAGAGGTGAAGCTGTGGAGCCCCTCCCACTACCCTCACCGATAGTGGTAGATAAAGATGCACCTAAACTTCTTGCTTGGCCAAAAACTGCAAGCTCAGCTCTGTTTGCAGCGATCTCATCCTTCTTTCTCATTTTTTCATGGATGGCATCATGGGCAGATCTCATGATTTCTGGGGTCACTGCAGTACAAAGGCCAACATCATGGCCAGGTAGTTTGGCTAAATGGTATTTCAACCTGTTAACCCCTCCCGACATGTGACGCCCACATAACTTGCAAGTCAAATTTTTCCTATTGTTACCATTCTTGGGCTCACCATACTGCCAAAATGGGTCCAATATCCTTGGCATTTTTGCAACTGGAATGCTTCAAGCCTTCAAATCAAATGCAACCCTAGGGCACAAAAACAAAAAAAATTACATTAAACTCCATTGGAAAATAATAGCAACATTCTAGCTTAAAAAATCATACCTCTAAATTTAGATTTTAAGCTATGAAAGATAAGAAGAAGAGGGTGGCTAAGAAGTAAAAAAACAAGCATGCTATTTTCCATTCTAATTTTTTCAAACCCCCATTTACATTGGGACTGTTTTTCATTTTTTGGGGCATGGAAATCAATGGCAAAATAGTAAAAACAAATAGCAAAGAAATATGCAAGAAATAGGCAACGAAATAGTAAAACAAATATGCAAGAAATCTTTCAAACAGTCCATGGAAAAGATAGAAAAATAATGGATAAAATGCACATACCTTCAACATTTGCTCCACAAAAATCCTTGGTTGAGATGCTAAATGGTGTTTGAAAGCCTCCAAAGGTGGTGTTGGTGGTCTCCTCAAGCCCTTCTCCTCCACTTCCAACAAGCTCATTTGCCAAATGACAAAAAAAAACCGCTTTCTTCCTTTACTAGGCCGCGGATTGCTTGCCTGGGCGATTTTTTCCATCGACCCGCGAGTTTTTCTCAAAAGTCGCGCTCATGATTTTTCAAAAAATCGTGCTTTTTCCTCGGCGAAAAATCGGCTAGGGGAAAAAAGCGCGACTTTTCCGATTTTTCCCGATTTTTCGGCGAGTTTGTCAAGCTTGGTTTTACCTCCTTTTCTACCTTTTCTTCTCTTGCTTTTTAGCCCACTTTCTTCACTCTTCGCTGCCCTCTTTCTTCATCTTTTTGCAGCCCACTTTTCTTCACTCTTCGCTGCCCATTTTTTTCCATTTTTTGTAGCCACTTTTCTCTTTGTTGGCTGTCCACTTTTTCTCACTTTTTTGCAGCCACTTTTCTCATTGTTGGCTGCCCTCTTTTTTCCTCCTTTGCATGTATTTTTCTTATCTAGTTTTATTTCGAAAAAGACTAAAAATTTGCATTTAAAAAGGTTTTTCTTGCATGTAGAGTAGTTTCATTTTTTACATCTAGATTCATGTTGGTTTATTAACAAATAATGGGTGCATGAGTGGTTGTCTTTTTGTGTAAGTACCAAAGAGGAAGTGAACAAAAAAAACAAGTACAAAGACTTGTAAAGATTGAAGAAAAGACTAAAAAACAAAAAGACAAATACAAGCATAAATCACATCCTTTTGTACAAGCCTGTTATCACCAACCTTGTAGTTGCCTGTGTGAGGTGGATCTAGGATGGATGGTAGAGGGGCAAGCAACTAAGGGGTGGAACCACGACTGTCTAGACTCCCAAATGGATGGTTGTCACGCCAATCAAGGCAGACTTCACTTTATGTTATCTAAGTCCAAGTCAACAAGGGGGGAGACCCTGATTTGCTCCCGACAGGAGAGATCGGACCTAGACACCAGAACAAATCAAATGTGGCTTTGAGGTACGTAAGGTGTAAGGTAAATGGAAACCCTAACTCTAGGGTTTAAGTACTAGCAATTGATGAAGATGACCACTGTCTTGGGAAACGTGACTGTGACAGGGTGAGCAAAGACAGAGTTGGGACTGTCTAGTACCAAGGAGAAAGACTCAGTGAAAGACAGGTAACTTGAGTTATCAATGAATGTTGGGAAAGTGAATGGGAGTGAGGTCAAGTTAGGGCTAGCGCTAGAGATAGGAGATTAGTGCTTTACGTGCGTTGGGCAATGGAGTCAGTATCAGCACAATGATTCAGTGAACCCACCTGGGATATACCTTGATCTATGGACCCAGTAAAGGATTTGGCCCGGAAGATTCAGGTTACAGGAAAACCAACAGAAGTTGGGCTAGCGTTAGGGCTTGGGAGAGGCGGATCTGCAGCTCTAGAGCCACCAGGAGACTATCAACTCAGCGCTGGAGGGGAAATGAGATCAGGGTAGCTTGATCTACAAACCCAAGTCAGAAAATTTCAGTAAAGATCAGATCTGGAAAAGTCAAAATCTGATGAGGGGGCCAGGAGGCTGAAAACCAGTTTTTCAGATCTACGACAACCTAGACGGAACTAGCTCAGCGTTGGGGGTGTTCTGGAGTGCTCAAGCCCTGATCTATCAGCCTAGCCTGTCAGATTTCATAAAAAGTAAACTTCGGAAAAGTCCAGTTTTCAGTGAGGGCGCCAGGGTTGTTTCAGTCAAAAACTTAGATCTAGGTCAAGCTGCCATTAATCTAGACAACGTTGAGGGTGATTTGGACTGTGTGGGACCTGATCTATCCGTCTGTGAAGTCATAAATCAGAAAAAGTCAAAACCCTAGCAGGTCAAATTTTAAGTGGGGGGGTTATGCAATTTTCTGGCTAAAAATCAGATCTAGGTCAAACCAACAAGAATTTGACCAGTGTTGCAGTAGATTTAGTGAAGGGGAGGCTCGATCTATGAAATCCATAAGTGGTTTGGCCAAAGATCGGATGATTCCCAGATTTATTGCTTTTTAGGGTTTTTAGTATTTTAGTAGTTTTCAGAAAAATTGAAGTAAAGCAAGGTACAATGGATTAAGATCTGAAGAGAAGAGACTTACCTGTTAGATCTTACCTAGAAATGCTTGTAGAAGTCTTTAACAGTGACGATCCTTGCTATCCCGATCAATTCTGGAAGATCCAAGTGATTTCTATGACAGATGTAAGCTGCAAGCCACCAATGCACCCCCTATTCTGCATGAGCAAACGTCAACAATATCAGATTTGCCAATACAAGATAAAGAAACCAAATGCTACAAGAAAGTAAAACGAAGTAATCATAGATCACAATGAAACTAATGAAAACCCCCTGATCCAAGACGAAGAAAATCGAGCGAGTTGAGGTCCCCCTGCAAAAACGCTCTAGCCAAAACGCCCTTCTGTAGGCAAAACAATGACAGCAGAAAAATATAGATCTCACAAGAATTTCCACAATGCTAGGAAGCAGAAGACTATCCAATCACCATAGTACAAAATACATCCAATACATAGTACAAAAATACATCCAAGTCCATATAATTATGACCGCCAGATCATGATACCACAAGTTAATACATGTCACAAAAATCAGTATAAGAGCAATGATAACCATAACACTATAAAAAGCTGAGTCATAATCATGCAATATAATCCATCTAAGACATCATCTGTCCAATGAGAAAGTACTGATATAAAACTGGGCGTCAATAACTGCTCTGTAATGACATAAATGGCTACATCGGTCCTCAAATCTAAGTGTCCTGAGACTCAGTTCTGACATGGGAGAGTACAATAGTCCACTAATACAATAATGATTCGACAACACTGCTCATCTCAGCATCTCATATGTAAGAGATCTGGCTGAAAAAAGTACTGTGTCTGAAAAATAGAATATGGTAGCCTGGCTACTATATATGTGATAACATCTGGCTCCAGCTGGGACAAGCGCTCTGCTGAAAAGAGCGCTTGAGAACCTCAGAATCTTTGGTCCTCGCACTCTGCTTCTTGCATCCTCAATCAATCCATCCAGCTTTGCAGCGCTACCAAGAATGTACCTGACTACCTGCAACATGTCCAGAGCTATACCAAACTCACAGACCGGTCGTCAAAACAATATGTGGATAATATATAAAATACTGAAAATAAAGATGCATGAAACTGAAAAGCACAAAATAAATCTAATCTATAACCATAACTTTCAATAAAAGTTTGATTTTTTTTATTTTGCAGGAAAACATAATTACACTAAGAGCTTCAAAGGCGAGCTTTAGGCAAAGATGTAAGATTCTACACTACTGCTAGGAAAGGCTTATTTAGGTCCTACCTACTCTATCCTAACCAGTTTGGACAAGTGTTAGGTAAAATCATAAATCCAATGTAACCACTTGCTGAACGAATCTATTGAGATTTCTTTGCAGCCAATGATACAAGTCAAAGATGGCTTGTAAGTAATTGGAATGAAAATTGAATCCATTATAACTTGTTGTTTGAAAATCGAAGAAAGGGGTGGATAAAGAGAAATGAAGTCATGCCAGGGATGAGATTTACTTTCTAAAAACTCATCTAACAAGATGCTGATAGGATCATAAAAGGTATGCAAGTTCGTTCTTGATGGAAGAAGACAATATGATTCATGACTCGGCCACTCCAAACTGTTCTTTGTTTCCTCCTCTACCCTACTAGGACATTCAATTCTATTCACTCCAGAAGAAATGGGAGAATCAGACGAGGACAAGTTGTAATGCAATGAAACTGTGAATGATCAAGCCCATTTGTTGTTTAAAAATGGAGAAAAGATGAAATTGATCTTTATACACCTTCTCAAACCATCCATAATACGGATTTACAAATTGAAAAAAATTATTCATTACGGATGACTGAGAAGAGACATGAAGTGCCCTTTCCCCAATTTCGTGATAGTGTTTAAAATCCCGGTTAGAGATTTTGAAAGTAACAACTTGATTAAAAGACAAACCCATACCAGAAGACTCAAAAAATTGGGATGGGAGGGTGGATTGAAAGTTTTCTCCCAGACTTGAAATAATTGATCTCGGAATTTGATGATAGGAAAGAGCTTTTAAACTAATTCCAGGAGTGATTTCAAGATTCAGAACAAGGTCAGTATCCACACATTGAACCAACATATTTTGATTAAGGATCGGATGAAGAATTCTATCGATACTATCAGGACAAGGATCCTCTTTGCAATGTTCTTGATCAAGTTCACTTATAATCATATCATCGTGTGATTGTTCTTCTTTAAGCTCTAGATATGGAAAACATCAATAAGCTCGGTTTCAGTTTCCCTATCACTCTTACAGGCATGCTCTTCAATCACAATATGACCATAGGATTGCTCTTTATTAATTTCAACCTCTTCTTCTTCTGCAGTGATATGATCAAGGTCTGAATTTAGATTCAGATAGGTTGGACATTGACTCAAATTATCATCAATTAAGCAATGACTATGGAGTTTCTCTTTTAAAGGCTCTTAAATGACCTCATCAATGGAAGACTCAACTAAAGATGTTTCTTGGTGGTGCATGTTAGGTTCCCTTCCACGGATCAGATCCAGGATTTTCTCTGTGACTGCTTCGGGCAATAATAACAGAGTATCTCGTATGATTTGATTGATATCCCTCTTAGTTTCAGCAGGAGGTTTCGAAACATTATTCTTGAAGTACTCTGTAACATTCTTATGGATTACAGGCACGCTCATAATTTGGAACATATCAGGAGAGGAATGGTCCAATCGAGAAAGCACATTGTCAATATATTGATTACCAATGACACAATAATTGCTAGACTGACACACTAAAATTTTAACCGTGTTCCTACTCCAACTATCAATTAACAAATCTATGAACATGTCATACCTAGTGATGGATCCTGGTGCTAAATGATCAAACCGTAGTTGAACATCCCCTTGCAAGGATTCTCCTAAGGCTCGCATATAAACATCTTCATTGTTAGCACCTCTAGATTCCATGTAATCCCATAAAATATCTAGATGACTTTCAATAGATATATCTTTATTTCCATTGAATCGGGGCATCCTCCTAGTGTAATCATTTGGCATAGGATGAGGTGCTCTTGGGATTTCAGAAAAGTCAAAAGGAGACCGTTTGTCTTGCTTTTTAACAACTCTGGTTACATGGCTATAAGGCTTTGACTGGGACTGACTTCTAGGTTGATGTCGACTTACAGGTCCACTCGGGATGGTCGGGAAATCTTTATTGCATGGGTGAGGAAGTTGGTGGGTATCATAAAGATTGTGATAACTAGATTCATATCCATAATCATGCTCGAGATCATCCTCATACCCATAGTCTGACCTCCATCTATTCCTTTCGCTTATTTGTCTTGTAGTTTCAATCATGTTTTTGGTTACTTCTTTCATGTGCCTCAAAAATACATCCGAAATTCATTATGATTTATGGTATGCTCTAAGAACTTAAGAGTAATACGTTGGGTACGATCCTCAGTGGAGTCGCGGGGTAGAGTTGCCAGGTGAACCACCCAAGTAATTCACCAATAAAAGATATGTCGTAGGGAAAGGTGAGGTAAGTTGAACCAAGGTAGGCCTCTACCTCCCCGGCAACAGCGCCAAAATGTTGGCAAAGAAAACGGGAGGAGAGCTTCAAGATAAATGTCGAACCAGGGTAGGCCTCTACCTTCCCCGACAACGACGCCAAAATGTTATCACCAACCTTGTAGTTGCCTGTCTGAGGTGCATCCAGGATGGATGGTAGAGGGGCAAGCAACTAAGGGGTGGAACCACGACTGCCTAGACTCCCAAATGGATGGTTGTCACGCCAATCAAGGCAGCCTTCACTTTATGTTATCTAAGTCCAAGACAACAAGGGGGAGACCCTGATCTGCTCCCGACAGGAGAGATCAGACCTAGACACGAGAACAAATCAAATGTGGCTTTGAGGTATGTAAGGTGTAAGGTAAATGGAAACCCTAACTCTAGGGTTTAAGTACTAGCAACTGATGAAGATGACCACTGTCTTGGGAAACGTGACTGTGACAGGGTGAGCAAAGACAGAGTTGGGACTGTCTAGTACCAAGGTGAAAGACTCAGCGAAAGACAGGTAACTTGAGTTATCAATGAATGTTGGCAAAGGGAATGGGAGTGAGATCAAGTTAGGGCTAGCACTATAGATAGGAGATCAATGCCTTATGTGCATTGGGCAATGGAGTTAGTATCAGCACAATGATTCAGTGAACCCACCTGGGATATACCCTGATCTATGGACCCAGTGAAGGATTTGGCTTGGAAGATTCAGGTTACAGGAAAACCAGCAGGAGGGCTAGCGCTAGGGCTTGGGAGAGGCAGATCTGTAGCTCTAGAGCCACCGGGAGACTATCAACTCATCGTTGGAGGGGAAATGAGATCAGGGTAGATTGATCTACAAACCCAAGTCAGAATATTTCAGTAAAGATCAGATCTGGAAAAGTCAAAATCTGATGAGGGGGGCCAGGAGGCTGAAAACCAGTTTTTCAGATCTAGGGCAACCTGGACAGAACTAGCTCAGTGTTGGGGGTGTTTTGGAGTGCTCAAGCCCTGATCTATCAGCCTAGCCTATCAGATTTTATAAAAAGCCTATCAGATTTCATAAAAAGTAAACTCCGGAAAAGTCCAGTTTTCAGTGAGGGCGCTAGGGCTGTTTCAGTCAAAAACTCAGATCTAGGTCAAGTTGCCATTAATCTAGACAACGTTGAGGGTGATTTGGACTGTGTGGGACCCGATCTATCCGTCTGTGAAGTCATAAATAAAAAAAAGTCAAAACCCTAGCAGGTCAAATTTTCAATGGGGGGGTTATGCAATTTTCTGGCTAAAAATCAGATCTAGGTCAAACCAACAGTAATTTGACCAGCGTTGCAGTAGATTTAGTGAAGGGGAGGCCCGATCTATGAAACCCAAAAGTGGTTTGGCCAAAGATCGGACGATTCCCAGATTTATTGCTTTTTAGGGTTTTTAGTATTTTAGGAGTTTTTAGAAAAATTGAAGTAAAGCAAGGTACAATGGATTAAGATCTGAAGAGAAGAGACTTACCTGTTAGATCTTACCTGGAAATGCTTGTAGAAGTCTTTAACAGTGACGATCCTTGCTATCTCGATCAATTCTGGAAGATCCAAGTGATTTCTATGACGGATGTAAGCCACAAGCCACCAATGCACCCCCTATCCTGCATGAGCAAACGTCAACAATATCAGATTTACCAATACAAGATAAAGAAACCAAATGCTACAAGAAAGTAAAACGAAGTAATCATAGATCACAATGAAACTAATGAAAACCCCCTGATCCAAGACGAAGAAAAACCGAACGATTCGAGGTCCCCCTGCAAAAACGCTCTAGCCAAAATGCCCTCCTGTAGGCAAAACAATGACAGCAGAAAAATATAGACGTCACAAGAATTTCCACAATGCTAGGAAGTAGAAGACTATCCAATCGCCATTTGAGAACATCAAATGCAAAGCAGATCCAGAAAATATCCATAAAAAAGTCTTTTTATTATTCAGATCCAAGAGCCAAAGACCCCTTACAAATGAAAAGCTCTCTCCTTTAAATATAAATGAGAGAACCACAATCATAACCGAATCCTAACCACTTTCAAAACAAGTGGCTAAGATTAAAAGATAAAATATTCCAATCAATGGTTGAGATGAGCTCAACATACAATACATGGATCAATATAACCATAAAGTACCAAGGTGGACTAAATCACCCATAAAGAGGGTAACCCACTCAACAAGAAATAAATGAAGCACATGGTGGGTCTAAGGAGTGTTTGACTAACTTCCTCTGGGTGTTCCCATGGCACAATAATATAATAATTTAATTCTTTGACTTTGTGCCTCCTTGAGGAAATCGTGAGCCTCCCAAAAGCTCCAAAAAATAATATAATAATGCCCAAAAATAGGCGTGGGCCCAATCATGTGCTGCAACTGCTGGAGAAGGTGTGGAGGACATCACTTTCATCATTGTGACTCATCCCATGTCATGTCCTTGCCTCAGTATCCCAAATCGATTTCTTCAATAGCCATTTAATCATTTTTTAAACTGCCTCGGGAAATGTGATCCTGCCAAAATAGCCTCCTAGGGTGCTTGCGTTGTCAAACTGAGCCTACCAGGCTCTCTGGGATGGGGGTACTATGGTACAAACAAGTGGCTGCACCCCCTATGCCCATATAACGCCCTAGGAGATCCAACTAAAACATCTCTCTGCTCAGGCATATCAAGCTGTGAAGAAAAACTGCATCAAAAAGGCAGAATGAGCCTGATCATATCTGCAAGTGCCCAGAACTAGAAATAAACTGCCTCGTTAGACTCAGAGAGTCCAAATCCATCTAAGGTGTATACTCATACCCCTCACAGGTCTCTATCTGATCATCAATCATATCCAATAAACAATATAACCATCTGTAAATGATCAGACACCAATAATAACTTAGACTATCATCCATCTGCTGCAAGTGTTAAAAGGCTAAGACATGCTCTACAACTCATTCAAGCAACAATCACGACACGTAGCATTCATTTCACTGGCGGTACATCAACCAATACACATACAAGGCTTTATTTATTATTACTCAAACTTAGACTTTTAGGACTATACTCACTTCATAGTTGTAGTCCATTTGGTAGTGAAGGGTGAATGATGAAATTGACAAGGCTAAAGCAAAGGATGACTTCCTGCTCAACATCATAACACTTTGGATAATGGAAAGGGAATACTCACTATAACCAATGTTGGACAAACAACAACACAAGGAATAGTAGTGCCTCACAAATGGGTGAGTTGTTTAGAGAGTGCTTATTCAACTTAGGCATCATGACTACATCAAGCTTGATCCAAGTTCACTAGGATCATCATTTTATTCCATGGCCTTTTTGGCCTATATGATCCTTTGGGACTTCACCAGTGCTTAAAAGCACAGCTAATTGCAACTTTCATCCGGGACATATTTATTTTTATAAGGTCAACAATATTTGGATATAGCATATTTTTAACCATTGTTTTTTTTGGACCTTTTCTTATACTCTTCAAGGAGTATTTTAGCATTTCATTGCTCTTGCCCTCTTTACATATGTTAAGAAACACAGTTTTATAATTTTCATTTTCCATGGGCGCATATTCAATATTTTCAATACAGGTAGTACATGAGCTTTCAGTTTTAGCCAACAACATCTCAAGTGACCAAGGGGAGTTCTGCACAATGCCAAACATCGGGACAACCGACTAGAATGATTTAGGCATACAATCCAACTTACCAAAGGCAAGTTTTGTCACCAACTTAGAGCCGAGACACAATATAAACAGGGAGGCTTGTCCAACAAAAGTTCTAGTGGGGAAAAAGGTCCTCCATGCCATAAGTCAAGAAGTCAGTCGGGCTGAAAACTAAACTGGAAGGTAATGGATGGGTGAAGACAATGAATGATGGAGCCAACACTAGCAAGCCAAAACAATGGTGGGAATGACTACCTCTATTCTCCCTAAGGAGGGTAAAACCAATGAGTATAGATCAGGAACTTCCAAGTCTAAGTAGGGACATCAATACATAGTACAAAATACATCCAAGTCCATATAATTATGACCGCCAGATCATGATACCACAAGTTAATACATGTCACAAAAATCAGTATAAGAGCAATGATAACCATAACACAATATAAAAAGCTGAGTCATAATCATGTAATATAATCCATCTAAGACACCATTTGTCCAATGAGAAAGTACTGATAGAAAACTGGGCATCAATAACTGCTCTGTAATGACCTAAATGGCTACATCGGTCCTCAAATCTGAGTGTCTTGAGACTCAGTCCTGACATGGGAGAGTATAGTAGTCCAGTAATACAATAATGATCTGACAACACTACTCATCTCAACATCTCATATGTAAGAAATTTGGCTGAAAAAAGTATTGTGTCTGAAAAATAGAATATGGTAGCCTGGCTACTATATATGTGATAACAAAGCCATTAAGGCTTCTTCTGTTTTTTAAAAGTTTCCTTGAAGGGTTGAAATTCCAATTATTGTAACTCATTAATAAAGAAGGCTAGTGGGATTAAGCCTCCCACCTTTTTCCTACATCCCCTATTTGGGGGAAGTGTGTCTTGTCTCTTTTTTCATCTTTACTTAGCTTAGCTTGCTTGTTAGACTTAACCTTTATTTTTACTAATTGCTAGATTAGACTTCATCACTTGCATGCTATCTATTTCATGTGTATCTTGCTCTTTTAATAAATCATAAAAAAGAACATAAAGTCTATTGAACTTGTCATAAGATGAGTCAAGAGCACTCTCTATTGGAGAGCATTGTTGCATTTGCATTCTCCTTGTAGATTATATAAGACTCTTGAATCTCACCATAAGGTGGATCAAGAGCACTCTCTGTCGGAGAGCTTTTTGTTTTATGTGCTCTAATAAATTTTTCAACTCATATTTCCCCTAGAATTGGAATTTACTATTTTCTCAGTGCGTATGCTCTACCCAGAAGCACTGTAGACTGTTTAATTCACAGATTTAATTCCAATTTCATAGATAATAAAATTTACCACCCCATAACCAACGAACCGACGTTGTCTGTAATATTCTAAGTGGGCAAATTCTTACTGGGGGCGCTGGGTAGCCCTCCTTGTTTGCAGTGGCTGGTTAGTTATTGAACGCCTCACTGTAAACTTGGCCGGTCCAACATGTCCTTGAACCGAGCCACTTAGGGTATTTGCAGTTAGATTTCCAGTACCTTGCGTATCGGTTGGAAATTCCCTTCACCTTAATAATCAAGATCATCATAAAATACATAATAAAATTTACCAAGAGCATTGCAAAACGATCTCACGAACATCATCAAGACTTGTATTTCAGCATCCCCAACACTTACGACTCCATTTTTGGCACTGGTCTCTTGCTTTTGCATGACCTGATTTGGACCATTTGTCCTTATTTTAAGTGATTTATGTTGTGGATGCTTTGAAATCAATCGGCCTATGCAGTTTATCTTATGTTTTGCAAGTAGCAGCTTGGATTGCTTGATTTATTATTGTGTATATAAAAAAAACTCCTAAACAACACCCATTCACATCTTCTACCCAAAAACATTTAACAACAAGAGCCTTAGACAACTCTTTTTTAGGGACTACCCCCCTTGGCTTCGTTAGGAGTTACCCTAAACGGAGGAGCTGGGATCAGGTGACAGCACCTGGCTCTTTGCTTTCCCCCAAGGCCACACCTTTCCCACTTGGGAAACAACAGTCCAAAAGATTTCTGCTGACGGTGTGCATTCGGCGGACAACAGACCATAAACAAATTTGGATGAATTTTATGTTTTTGATGAATGTTAACTTTTTAAACTAGGATCTTCTGTAATGGTTAACTGTAACATGCTTTACCTTACTTAGAGGTGTAAGGTCATGAATGCATATACAAAAAATAAGCAAGTACCTATGTAGTTTGCAGTAAAATACACCATCTGAAAGTAAACATTAAAACTGTCTATTCAAATAATAGCATTCAATAACCTGAAGTTTACGGATTGCAAGCACAACCCTTGATTTTTCTTTTATAGCTCAGACTTTGTTCTTTCAGATCAAAAGCATGGATACTCTATCTTACCTGTCAGACCAGGTTTGAAGAGGAGCTTGAGTTTATATATATCTCGTTACATTAAATTACAACCATGACCAAAAAGTTAGCCCTACAAAACTCATCAATAGTTACATATCAATTGCAGTAAATCAACGTCTCTTAAGATTGGACCAAATTGTTTCCTGCCATGGAGACTGATGTTTCTTCAAGTAAAAACTGCCATTATTTGCCACTATTCTCATGTGCTGGTAACTGCATGCCTATTTTTCATCATGCATGCCTGTTTCTCCACTTTTCTCTTAAATGCCTCACAACCACATGTTGCAAGCTTACTTCTTTGCAACGTCAAATTAAATAATTGTCTCTGAAACATTAGCAATATGGAAGAATCAGATTATTAGACATATATTCTAGTTCATTTTTACAATGGATGCTTTTTATTCTTAAAGATCAAATTTGAAGGTAAAATTTATTATTGTTACAATGCAGTAAGTTGTTTGCAACTTTGCGACCCATACTTCTGTAGAGTATGTTGTGTCCCACACTTGTGATGCTAGTGTTTTGGTTACAAATGATTACATTTAGCCCTTAGGATATATTATAATAGAAAGTATTGTGTTTTTTAATAATTATTTACTTTTTGGGATTTGGTAGGTAGCTGCATGGAAGGATGATGATGGGGACTGGTATGAGACAGGCTTACATATTTTCTGTAAGATGAGTTCTTATTTTTGGTATAAAATTGAACAAAAAATATTTTATTTCCCAAAGAAAGAATGTTCATACTAGGTCTACTCATCATTTTTGTTTGATGATTATTGTGAACAGCTCATTTCCTTGTAACACCTCAAAAGTCCTATATACCTACAGTCTTTTGTGCCTTAAATTTTAACTTTTATTACTAACAATGAACTAAACATTGAAGTTGAAGGAAGGAAAAACAATAGTCTATTGTTTAGTGTTCAAGAAGGTATGGAATTAGACTGTAATGTCCCAAGCCAATACGAGCTAAAATTTTCACGACTTAATCACGTGAAGCAAGTTCCATGGGACCTTCTATGTCTTTATGGTCATCAATTACCCATCCAAAATACACCCACTGGATTTATTCCACTTTATATTCACACTGCTGTAACTTATGCTGAGGTAGTTTGGCTTGGGGTTTTTGTCAAACAGTTGGTGCCTGTACTGCTGTAGTTTTCCTTCCTATAAATTAGTGTATGGTGTCTTGTTTAACTAGTTTTCTGATATGTTTAGAGAGTGTTTAAGTAGCATTATATGCCAAAGATCTCATTCATAAACAGAGGGCATCATAACATGAAATTACAGTGATTTGAGAGGGAGTCAACGCCAAATATCAGACTTGGAAGAAAACATTTCAGAGCTGTTTTCTTTTTATTTAAAACCAAAAGTAAATGCCTGGAAATGATGGCATTGTTATTGGAATGTGCACCCACAGTTGAGAAGATAAATGCAGTGTCTTTTGACAGAAATGGTCCTCAACCTGCAAAAAGTGCGCCCAGCAGTGATGTAGCAGCTCCAAACTCTTAAAAATGTCCCCTAGACCGGATCTGTGCTCTTCTTGACTGTGGGTTCTGCTTCTGTGAAGTAATATGCTGATATTGGGAAAGATACAGCGATTTCCTTCCTTTGCTTGAGAACTGGGGAATAAATACACTTAGAAAATAAATCCAACAATGATATCACAGCAGTTACCACGTTTTTCCTCTGCTAAAGTGATAGAATGAGGTGGCGTGTCCTCCCTCAAGGGCACACCACCTCATTCTATCACTTTAGCTAAGATCCCAAGCTTTCCTTGGGATCTTGGCTTGCTTTTTACGGCAGCCAATATGATATGCACCCAATTACTAGATTTATCTTTTAAACTTTGAAATAAACTACCTTTAAACAAGCTAAGTATTTCTTTTGTAATGCTTGCAAAAAAGAGGTAATTTGAACTAGATCCCTTTAAATATAACTTTGCATGCAAAATAAAACTGAGATCTAATTTAAAAAAATGATCTTACTAACTAGATCTATATATGATTCTACTTAATGAGATAGATCTAATCAATAAGACTTTTTAAACGGTAACCAAATGAGAGAGATTTAGAAATTTGAAGAGGAAGAGGAAGAGATAGCGCTTGTTGCTGGAATGGATCTGCAAAAAAGACTTATTAGTGAAGCACCGAGGGACACAATCTTCGCAATCTTGTTGGAAAATCGGTGGAGTCAAACTTGAACCACAGTTCTTCCAAGCACGACAAACCTGCAAGCTAAAATAAAAATCCTGCAAACAAAACCATTAAATCTGAAGGTACATATGCCAAAAGATGATATAACATGAAAAATAATCTTATTTAACATGCCAATATTAACTCATTAAAACATATATAGCAAAATAGGAGTAAGTAAACTTACTTACAATGATCTATTCCTATGATTCCAATAACCATTTAGGCAGATACCAGTTAGATGCAAAATTTGAAAAAGCAAGCATTTGATCTCAAAAGCAACATGATAATGTTGATCCACACATGAAGAGCACTCCACAATTTAGCCTCCAAAGCTTCTCTTTTATTCCAACAATAGAATGATTGATACAATATTACAACAATAACAAGCCTTTTCTATCCAGCTCTAACTAGCTTGGAAGAGAGAAAGGATGCTTTATTTATAGCTAGATTAAGCCCTTGGGGGGATACCTACACTGAAGATAAACTCAAAGTTATCTGAGCTTGAATTGAACTTATTCAAAGTTGAAGTGAAGAGGAACTGACCTCACTCACCCAACAAATTCCAACAGACCCCGACATAGTGTCCCATCTTATGACATGCAAAGCACTTTACAGTGCTCAGATCCTTCTTCTGCCCATCCTCTTGCTTGGCCCCACCCTTCTTGGGACCCTTCTTGTTCTTCTTCTTCCCCTTCGCTATCAAGGCCACATCCTCCTCATCCTCCCTACTAGTAGAAGCACTGCACTGCAAAAGACCCCTCCGAGTCTCCTCCTGAACAAAATCATCACAGACCCTGTCCCATGAAGGTAAGTTTTCCCTAGCCACCAAACCCTGTACAAACACAGCCTAGGGTTGTATCACCCCATTCAAGATTGCCCGCACTAGCTTAGGATGTAATGTCCTCTTCCGAGTAGGCCTTGAGGCCTAAAACCGCTAACCTATGTGATTCCTGTGGGTTCGAGCGGTTACTGACAGTTAGGGAATCATCTAAGGACTGATGCCATCCATAGAAAATCTAGGGCATCATCACTAGGTCAAGAAGGGCCACCGGGGCCAGAGGCCACCTTCGTGCATGCCATCCAAGCATTATTTAATGATGCATGCACTCATTTAAGTCTCCAGGCGCATGCATGCAAGTCAACTGCAAATTAGAAGATAAAGTGACTTAATTAGGTCAAAGATTAGGTTTTTTGCAGTTGAAAGTTATAAAAAGAGGATAAAACGAAAGGAGACTTCACTTTTGATGATTATTATTTTGGGAGCTCTTGAATAGTAGCACAACGTGCAGCACAGCAGTTGGGGTTGGAGACGGCGTCTTCAACTAGCAGGGTTTCGGCAGTGAAATATCTTCCCTAGTCTCATTCAGGGTAAGCCATACAGGTTCACCATTTGCTCTTACATTCATTCATAGTTATCCAGTATACGGTGTAGATTGTTGCAGGGACACGTGTGCAGCCGTAAGGGGGGTTTTCAGCCAGAAAGTCCTAATCAGTTGCTGGGTCTTTAGATCTCAGTTTTACTTCGAAACTCAGGCACCATTCTCATCATCGGCATCTTACTCCGGTACTTGGTGATTATCAGATCCGACCGTGCTCATCTGGAGCAGTTATCAGCTATTTTGGGATCAGGGGGGGTGTGAGCAACTGTCTCTCTGGAACAATTCGCTAGCCTGCCTAGAGACCTCCGAAACTCCGCATGTACCAGGCATTCTCTTCGGCACGGGAAGGCTATCAGTCCTGCAAATTGACAGCTCCATCGGACACCTCCTTCACTGAAAACGTCACCCTTATTTGGTCTGGGGTTCTTGCTGCTGGGGTTTCACCGGAAGCAGAAGATATCGGTCCATCTCCAATTCAGTTCTTGATTCTTGCATACTCTCTCAGGAGTAGTCCAGCCAGCTTATCAGTGGTAAGTGTTCATTCTATCTCACAAACCCTAACCCTAATTTTTGCTATAAAATAAGGATTTTTGCATGCCAGTTTGCATGCCCAGTTGTATCAGCATAATTGCATAGGAATAGAAAATATCGGGATTTGGGATATTACAGTGGTATCAGAGCTATCTTCTTGGCCAGCTGTGGGCTTAAGAAATGAGACATAGATAAATCCAGAGGGAGACCCTTTTGTAACCTATAGGAGGAGAAAGAGTAGATACACAGGGGACTTTGAGGATATCCAACTAGAAGATACCAATTCAGACATGGAACAAATAGGTATACACTCGGATAGGGGAAAAGGAACGGGAGAAGAGGAGGATAGGATGGAGTTTCGCAACTTAGTATCTGCATTGCAAAACTTAGCAAAAGGGCAAAAAGATGTGCTCAATGCAATCAACAGATTATCGGCGAAACCAGAAATAGGTACCAACAGTACACCTCCCTCATCGGTAGATCGGGGATCTACAAGCAGCAGTGGAAAGGTTGCGTACACTAATATGCAGAATACTCCGCACATATATAGCAGAATACTCCGCACATATATAGCAGACCTTCCAACAGGCCTACCATGCCTCACTTCTTGGCAGATACAGTAGGTGGTCCGGTCATGTAGGTAGAACCTAGCGAGCCTTTTGGGGCTTATTTGCAGGAGTATAGAGACTTAGGGGATGAGTTTCATGCTGCCATGTCTTTTTTAGATTTCTGCAACATGAAGAGTAGGAACAGGCCCAGGAATTTCAATAAGGGTTTCAATCACAACTATGAGTTGCAGAAGACCTTGGGCAGGTTGACCATCCCGAACTTTGATGGGACTCGCGGAGGATCAGCGAGGATATGGGTTCAAAAGTTGGATACCTATTTCCAACTCAATCCCATGAAATAGACAGATGCCATTAAATTGGCTACACTTCACCTGGACGGAGAAGCTCACGAGTAGTGGTACCACGGATTGGTGACATTGGGTCATAACACCATACAATCCTACGGTGAGTTCACTCAGAAGCTCATAGAGAGGTTTGACAAGAAGGATACAGAGATACATTTCAGGGAGTTGGCTCAACTCAAACAAACCGGTAGTGCAGAAGCCTTCATCTCAGAATTTCAGAGGATAGCAGTCATGGTAACAGATGTATTAGAGAGCAGGTTGACTATGTTATTCACTAAGGCCCTCACAGAGCCACTACGGGGATGGGTGAAAACCTACAAACCCTGCACTCTGCAGGATGCCATTAGCAGAGCCAGAGATCTTCAGGATTCAGTCCCCAAAAACAAGTTCCCGCTGAAAACCAATTTTCCTGTTAGGGACAAGGACAAGAAACCTTTCCAGCAGGATGTTCCCAAGAAAACATGGATAGACGAGGACACTAGGAAAGATTTGAGAAGGAAGAAACTATGCTTCACTTGTCAGGAGCCATGGGTACCAGGACACAGGTGTGCAGGGAAGGCGAAGGCTCACTACATTGAGGTATATTCGGACAGTGATGAGGATGACTATGAGCAGGAAGCCACAGAAGAACTACGGGCAGCTGAGGAAGAATCACACCAGGGTGATACACCAGAGGGAGTCATTGCTACATTATCTGGAGTACCAAGATTCCATACTCTCAAGGTCAGGGGAGTAGTACAGGGTCACAGAGTAGGAGTATTGATTGATGGGGGAGCAACCCACAATTTCATTGACTCCGCTTGGGTAGCCAAGAGAGCTATTCAGACCGAGAAGTTCGAAGGATTCACTGTAGCAGTAGCCGAGAACTCCAGCATGGAGTGCGACTACTGGATTCCAAAATTGAATGTCACCTTAGGTAACTATCAGATGACAGATTCCTTCTACGTAGTGGATGTATCGGATACTCATGTAGTATTGGGTGTTCAGTGGATTTATTCTATAGGGAAATACACTACAGACTAGAGGGCAATGGAAATGGAATTCCAGGGGCTAGAAGGCAAACGGGTAGTTTTGAGGGGCATGAACACTTATCCCCCAAAACGGGTCTCGTCACAGAGAATGGGGGCAGTACTTCGATAGGATGATATAGAATGGGCTGCAGGATGTTTTGTCACCTTTAGGAAGCCCCCAGAGACCAACACACAACACCCAAGTGACATTCAAACCTTGCTACAGAAACATGAAACTTAGAAAACTAGTCAGAGAGAGATTTTTATTTTTCAGGAAAATTGATCTTTTACAGCAAAAAACTTAGAAATTTCAAAACCAACTTATCTCAACCCAGAAGAGAAATTTTTGTCTTGTTTTCCGTGCCGAACAGTAAATAGCCAACTCAGAAAATTTACTGAAGGCTGCCTCGAAAAACGTGCCACAGTATGAACTGTACGACAACTGTTGTACGACTTGAAATAAATGCCTTGGTTTTTGTGCTGTACGACTGTCTCGATTTCAGTGCCCAAAATTCCCTTCCTCAATTTTTGTGTAGTACGGACGACCCTCGATTTCTGTGCTGTACTTGTGCCTCGATTTTTGTGCTGTACGAAACCGTAAAGTATGACCTATATGGACAGAAAGCAATTAATGCTGCTGTCTCGAAAATCGTGCCATCCTTCTCACCTCGAAAACTGTGCCAGGATTTTGTTGCTCTTCTCCTCGATATTTGTGCCCACTGGAAATCACTTCAGCTGGGTGCCTTGAAAATCGTGCCTCTCTCTTCAGCTCTCTCTTCTTTACTCTTCTCTCAAGAATGAATGCATTTTTGCCTTTCCCTTGCTTTTGGACCAAAACCCTAGGTAGGTGAGAGAACATCTAATCCAATGCCTGAGATTAGACTAGATCTAGGGATGAGAATAAATGCTCCTATTTAATTCTCATAAAAATTAATTTTACTCACCAACTTAAATTTATCAAAGTGACTTTAATCTCTAAAGTCACATTAAATGCTCAACTTAAGTCATTTAATGCAAGGGTCACTTTATTTCCCCTTTTAAGTGACTAAGGCTAAAGTCACCTAGGGGAACACTTTCCTAGGTACAAAAATCATCAGAAACAAGTATTATGTAACTTTGGTTTCTCTTGTTTCCTTGGGGGCAGGCTCTTCAATTGCTTGTTGTGGTTCAACAAGGAGAGCTTTGGCCTTTTTCGGTTTGCAAGGAGTGACATTGATCAATGAAATGCTCATACTATTGATGGAAAGACCAGTCTTTGTGCTTTGCATGGCTGACAACACTCGCTGTCTCTAAGTTAGAACCGACAATGGCTGAGAGAGTAGGGGAAGCAAAACCCTTTGTGTGGGAGGGATGTGATGGCTGTTGGGCGAGTTGATTATCCTTGACTTTGATTTTGGAAGCTAGTTTGCATGCATGCTCCTTTGAGGACATGGGGAAGAGATCTAGTTCTATCCTGATATAAGGAGGCAAACTAGAAAATGAACTTGATGCAGATGGTATCTGCAGAATTCCTTACCTTAGATTTTATGGAGAGTTTGCTGAAGTCCTAGATGAAACTTTGGACTGACTGTCCAGGAGTCTGGGAGAGTTGCAACACTTGTGCCTCCATTTCATCCTTGTACCCTAATGGATAGAACTGCTTGCATATGAAATCATATCTTTGAAATCATTTGAAGTGCTTATTGGAGATTGTTTAGAGGCTTCTTGTTGCTAGGTGTGTCTACCGCCACACGAGGGTTTCTTCTTCCATGTGCACCTTAGTTACAAGAAAATTTTGAGCACCTGTTAGAGTATGTTAGAGTAGGTTGAGTTTTTAAATAGGCTTCTAGACTGCTAATCCAAGAGTTGAGCCTATCCCATCTATGCAAATGTTAGGTTGAGGTTGTAGTTGATGTTACTGTGTTTGCTGCTAAGCGGTGAGGAGCTGTTGGATTATTCTTATCATATCTTTCATCATTTTAGCAAGAAAGTTTGTTGTCGCTGTATATGTTATTGTTGTTGAGTAACAAAGGTTTCCAGTAAGAGGTGTCATTGCTCCTGTGTTTGTTCAACCAATATTTGGTCCAAGCTAGAGTCTTGAGAGTTTGCGGTGTCATTGGAATATTATGGGCAGCTATAGGACACCATAAATGCTTGGCGAGGTTAGTTTTTGCAGCTGGAAATAACGATCCTTGGGTTATAAGCTAAGTCACCGTGTTCGGCGATTTTTCGTCGTCAAGTTCGAAAAATGCCGAATTTTTGCCCCTGCCGAATTTATTGTTGAGATTCGCCGATCAAAAATGTGAAATCAAATCTGAACGTTCCGCGAACGCAGAAGCAAATAAATTCGCCATAAATTCGGCGAATTTATAAAAAAATCGTTTTTAAAAATCATTTTGGTTTTTAAACAAAAACCCTAAAGCGCCTCCTCCACGACTATTGGCATTGTTTTATCAACATTTTTGCTCCTGCGCTATCGGGTTTACAAACTATAGTTCGTGGAGGCCAATCGACGGCGTTTGCATTGATCGAAGAGTTGATAGAGGCCACAGGTGAAATTGTTTCAACATTCAAGATCATCGCAACATTCAACATCATCGTGGACCGTGAATGGAGGACGACAACTCCTCGAGTCCTCACTTGCAGTTGCGGCGGCTTGTTTGCAGAGAATCGACTCTACTCAGTGCTGTAGCCTGTGAATCATGATCGATTCTTCTAGACCGGAGTCTCCCAGACTCTCCCAGACTCCCACTGCTGGGCGACAGACTCTCGTTGCTCAATGTTCACTGTTCGGTAGGACACTCGACCGGCGACAGTACGAGCAGGATGTAGCAACACCGGTCTCATGTTCAAACTTCATACTTCATTTAATGTTGTCGTGTTCATTATTTCTATGATTCTATGACTATCATGTTCATTGTTGATGTGTTTAATGTTCATAGTTTAATGAGCATAATGAATTTTATTGAACATTTTCATATATTTTTTAATTTCCATATATTTTAGTCATTTGAACTTAATGCCGAATTTTATGCCAAATTTTATTGCCAAAATTTTAAGTGCTGATTTTTTGCCGAATTTCAAGGTCGCCGAATTCGAACACGAACTCGAACCAGGTGACTTAGGTTATAAGTGCAGATTTAGGTCGCAAGAGATAAATTAGAAGTGTGGGACCACTCCATGGGTTTAGCCAATGTAATGGTACCTTTCTTCTGGTTTAATCAGCAGAATGGTACCATTAAGGAGGTTTAATCAGCAAATTGGTACCTTTATGTGGGTTAAATCAATGGAATGGTCTGAAAATCAACAAAGTGGGAAACCATGACTAGGGCTCATGATTAGAAAAAAGTATGGAAAGCTACCACAGAAAATGAAAAGTTGGTAAGGGAAAACTGAGAAATAATAAGTTAGCTGCTTGCTGAAGGCATAAAACATGGATTGGTGGCTTGAGGAAAATTTCCAGCAGGAAATAAATCCCAAGGAGGCTGAAATTGCATAATTTTAAAGAGGCCTGAATCAAAGACTGTGATACCAATTGATATGGGCACATTATTAGCAATGTAAGAGAGCTCATTATTAGCAATGTAAGAGAGCTCACACAAGCAAATAAGCAAGGATGAGTATGGAAGTAGAAGAGCGAATTGTATGAACTATACACTTTTTCTATACACTCAATTGTATTAACTGTATTAGTATATACTATATATAGGGTACAGAATTGTGGGCAGAGTGATAAAAGTTGACATAAAATACATTAAAGTATGAGAGTATTCAATTTGGACCAAGTCACCCCAAAATTACTAAAGATTAAGTACTAAAGTACAAAGTGCAAAAATGTAAATTACAATTATATTATATAGTGTAAGTCCACTATGAACGTTGGGGTTAAGTTTCATCAGATGTTACAGTGAATCTATAAGAAAGTCTAAATGAAATTGTGAGGCTTTGGTTGTAGAACCATAGATATTGTGTAGGTATTATAGTTGACATGTAATATCACATTATGTCCTATATTTCATGCAAAATAGTTCTTAATGGCGGAGTAGCTTTTGGAGTGACGTGTCTCTGTTGTGAAAGGCCTAGTCATTTTCATTTGGTTAATATGGCATGGTTTTCTTGATATTACTTCACATATAGATATCCCAAATTGTTATTTTTAAAATGGGAAGCAATATTTTTAGTTTGTATGGAATATATGCAATCTTGTTTCTTAATAAAGTTGTTTGGTTGTGTTCTTCATGGATGCAATACAGTTGGAGCTTATCCTAATGTACAAAACTTGTTTGAAGAGCTTGGAATCAATGATAGATTACAGTGGAAGGAACACTCAATGATCTTTGCTCTGCCAAATAAACCTGGACAATTTAGCCGTTTTGATTTCATGGAGGTTCTTCCAGCACCCTTGAATGGTATAATAATCTTCTTTAATTAGAGAATCCCTTATGCCTATTATAAGAACTCATATGGACACATATGATTCTTGCTTTCTTGTTCTGTTAATACTGTGAATTGGAACATCTTTATAACTGTAAGAATTGAAGTTAAGTTGAATTCTGAAAAAATGATGGTTCCATGGAAATGCTTTTTCATTGTTTAATTTTTTTGAAGGCACTTTCTTCAGTATTTGGCCTCTTTGTTTCTCATGCATTGAGATTAGATGGTTTGCTAATAATTATTCAATTATTACTAAAGTTTGGGTTTAAGAGGCTTGCCAGAGGTTGATTGTGCCTGAACCATTCTAGAGTGCAGAACGTTATTTACAATAACTTAGATGGGGCTAGTGAACATCCTTGGGCCTTGGCACAACCTTTCAAAAATTTCAAGAAACATGATTGTTTATAAATTATAACTCTTATTGTATTTATTTTTGCCACTTTATATTTTGGTATAATTTGTGGTTTCTCTTGATTTTGAGATTCTGATTAAGAATTTTTATTCTACTATAATATAAGGCTTCAATATATCAACTTAGAAGTGTTGAAATTTCATTTGCACCGGGCAATCAATGCAAATCTGAAAATTCACTTTCTTTCAAGAAGGTTCTTCGGATCTTAACCTTAAAATTTTTAGACTTAAGGGTTGCTTTAAATTAATGTGAAAACAGTATTGGAACAATCACAATAATTCATTTTTAGCAGCCCCCAAATTCACAACAATTCGAAGAGAAAGGATACCGATCATATCAATGAGTTTCCAGCCCTTTAGGGAAGCCTCACATGCATAAACCAGATCTGAAAACTCTTATATACAGCAGATATAACAACAAACACTGCAGCAATAGATGACTGTACTATTATCTTCAATATTAGTGTTAAGTCCCTTAACAGTTTTCTCTAAGTGTGGCAAATCAGCTAGACAATTAAGAGTTAGAAATAACCATTCCAAGAATATAAAATGCTGAAATCAAATCTGCAGTATACAAAATATGTAGACAGTTGAAAATCTCATATATTTGTGCTCAATGAATGGAGTACGTGCATACCATAGCCTCCTCTCAAGGCTAGAATGAAATCCAACCACCCAAGATGCCCGATCTAGGATTAGTCAACAAACCCTAGCTCCTTCAAGTGTAAGAATTGTTGAATTTTAGCATTAGCATGAATTCTTTAAAATTTTGCAGACTGTAAGATAACAAAAGACAAGTGCAGTAGAAACATCAACAACATCACTCACATTGAACACAATAGTTTTTCACGGAGAAACCTTTAAAGGACAAAAACCCCAAAAGCATTAGTAACTCATCTCTTAAATGAGATGACTGAGTTTCTCAATAATTCTCAAACCCTAATGGGTTTGTACCACAGATAAAAAATCCACACAAGATGAATTTTACAGAAAATTCCAAGTTAGGGCTTTCTGCCCTAATTCCTCACAGTTGCCCAAAAATATCAGAGCTGCCCAGAATAATTTTCTTTGCTGCTCAAGGTTGCCCAGATCTGTTTATTCCTGCCCAGACTGCTGCCCGAGCCTATACGGATCCGTACCTGTTGTACGGATGCTTCCTGGATGACTCAGCTGTTGCCCAAAACCCTGCTGCTGCTGCCCGAGCCTTTTACTGAGCTGCCCGGAGATAAAACAGAACTTCCTGAGCTTTGAATGACCTGCCCGAGGACATATCCGGTCTGCCCGAACTCTGTGTGGGTTGCCCGAGGGAAGATCTGGCCTGCCCGAATGCTGTGAGGGCTGCCCGAGGGTGAAGCAGGGCATCCCGTGGATAAAGCCAGGCTGCCCAAGCCCTTGCTCTCTTCCCGTGAAGTCCTGAAGGCTGCCCGTGAAGATCCAAGATCTGCCTGTGACTTTGCTGAGGATGCCCGTGAAGGTTTGAAGGCTGCCTGTGAAGTTGCAGCAGGTGAAGTGATGAATAGGGTGATGCCCTAGCCTGAAGAGAAGAGGACGAGGCTGTTGCAAATCACCATGAAACCCTAGCTGAGGGTTTACTGTAACAAGTGTGGGTGCCCTAGCTAGAATCCTCCATGCTATGGCATAACCACAAAGATTGTCCTTCTCTTCAATACCGGCGAAAATCCTCCTTGAGTAGCTGTAAGATAATGATGAGAAAATGTGTATATTCAAATGAAATGGATTGATCTTCTTTTATAGCCTTTGAATCACCTGCATGTGGGCCAAAACTTAAAAGAACAAAATAATAATATTTTATTCTTTTATTTCTTTGACTTTTACCTTTAGTGGTACTAAAGGTCTTTTTGCACTTTCACTTTGACTCCTTAGTGGTCTAAGGGTCTTCATGTATTTTTGACTTTTACCTTTTGCCTTCTTCAAGTGCCTTTTTATCAAAACAAGTGGTCAGGGTGGTCCTTCATCCCCACTGAAAGTACATCATCATAGATAGAGAGAATTACAAATGCTTTTATCTCACACTCCATGTGACACCAAGAGCCTTTAGAGCAGCACATCAGTACCCCTTGTCATAATTGAGCCTTGCATGACCCCTTTGAGAGGACTTGGTTGAGTCATGGTTCACTTGGTAGAGAAGGTGATTGGTACACTTCCCTTGCCCCTATGTTGTTAGAGATGGTGTTCAGGGTCACATTCAGAGACATGCATATGACAAAGAAGGTATACATGTTTCATTTGGCTGCTATTATTTGTCTCTCTTGTTTATATTGGTAGCTTTGACTATTGGAGTTTGTGCAACTTTGGAAGACATTCTTCACTTGTACCTCCTACGGGAGTTTGAACTTGTTGCAATTCATATAAACCCTAGAAAGGACAATGCAAACCTTGGTGTGAAAAGCCAACAATAAAAATAAAATTAAAATTATAAAAAAGGTATTTTATTGCTCCCCTAAGAGAAGTCGGCCCCAGTTAATTTTCTTAGTGGAAAAACCGTATAAATAGGAGGCGCCCCTCATTATAACACACACTCACACAAGTGGAAATTTGTATCACTGGGAGAGAGAAGTGCACACCTGCTAAAGGAGAAGACTGTTTTGGGTTTCTATCATTGGAAAGTACTTCCATCTTTTCTCTCTCTTCTTTGTACATTTATCTCCGAATTATTATCTCTATACGAAGGTTGCTGGGTTTTCTCCCATTTGGGTTTCCCAGGATAAAAATCCTTGTGTTATTGTTTTGTGCTCTGTCTATTTTCTAGCGATCCTATTGATACACTACTACAATCTTGTGAAAATATAACATGGTATCAGAGTAGTGCTAGAAGAAGCCATTGCCGGAACTCTGTCGGAAACATGTCAAAACTAGGGTTTCATCTTTCAAATCCTTCACTCAACCTTTTGGTAGGAAACGAGCCTCGGAATTTCGCTTTAAGGAGGGCGCATCTTTTGGTGAAGGCAGAATTCAATTCTGAGAATTTTCAAGTTTTGACGTAATTCTGGAGCTGCAACATCAATTAGGGTTTTAGTTTTTGACCTACCTTCTCCAAATTTTTGGCTCGACTCTACCTTTTCTCAACTCGTCTCTCTAGGGGGCATTTATTTGTGGAGTCAGTTTTGCAAAACTCCAACTTTCATTTTTGACCTAGCCTTTGCTAGAGTTTCAGATCCATATCTGCAGTCAAGATGATCAGCATGAAGGTTGAAGATCGTTTGGAAGGGGCTTCCAACTTCATCCCTTGGAAGTCTAGGGTTCTTCTTCTACTAGAAGAAAATGACCTATTACAGTTTGTAAATACAAAGGTCCCAGAACCAGAAGTTGAAGAAGACAAACCTCCCTGGAGGAAGAATGATGCCAAAGCAAGAAGGATTTTGGTCGACTCAGTAAGAGATCACTCGGTACCTCAAATCTCAGAAAAGACAACAACGAGGAAGATGTTCAAAACCTTGAAGAAGCTATTTGAACACAGTAGCATCAATGTGACTCTCACATTGAGGAATAAACTATCGAATATGAAGATGACAAAGTTCGAGAATATTGCCTCATATTTCATGAGGATCACCGAGCTCTAGGACAAGCTAAAGTCCAGTGGAGACAATCTTGAAGAAAAGGATCTCGTTATGACCACCTTAATTGGTCTCCCACCATCTTGGGAGTCCTTCATCCAAACTATAAGTGGTCGAACCAAGTTGCCCAAATTTGATAAGCTATGGGCAGAATGCACTCAGGAAGAGACGAGAATAGCAGCACACCAAAGACTTCATGGCACTCAACATGAGGAAAATCAAGCATTTGTATCTCATGCCAAGAAAGGCAAGGGAAGGGGAAGGAAGTCGTACAATCACAAGCGTCAAGATAAGAGATCAAGTCCTTCCCTAGATCAGAAGAAACAAAAGAAGGATCTATCCCAGATCCAATGCTATAAGTGCAAGAAATACGGTCATTATGCCAGTAGCTGTCAAAGTTCTCACAAAAGGAAGCATGAAGTTTCAACTGCTGATGTAGAAGAAGATCATCATCACACGAAATAGAAGAATGAAGATCGTATAGTATTCTTCTTCATATCAGCTCTATCAGTTATGGTTCCCACCACTAGTGATACTTGGCTCATAGATAGTGGTGCACCTAGACACATGACAGGATATAAAGAAAATCTCTCAGAAGTAGTTGAGAAAGATTCTCATCTCCGTGTTGTACTTGGAGATGATGCTAACTACATGGTGAAGGGATCTGGGGACACCTCCCTTCAGCTAGAGTCCAATGATACTCTACACTTAAGTGATGTGCTCTATGTACCTGGTACGAAAATAAATCTTGTTTCCATCTCACCCTTAGAAGACAAAGGATACAAAGTAGCATTTTCAGATGGAAAAGTACTTGCTTGGCAGAAGAACTCAAGCATGGATACAACCAAAGTAATTGGTGTCAGAGAGGAGAGTTTGTACCGACTGAACACACTACTAGTCCAAGCCCTAGTCCATGACTCTACAAGTATGGGTGAGCTATGGCACAATATACTAGCTCATATAAATTACAAAGCTCTCCCAGTTGTAAATACTAGTGCTACAGGTATACTAGTGCTACAGGTAGACCATGATGGAACATGTAGAGGATGTGCACTTAGCAAGAATGCCAAGAAATCCTTCCCAGATAGTGAGAGCAGATCCAAATAAATCTTGGATCTAGTGCACTCTGTCTTGTGCGGTCCAATGACAGTTGCTTCATTGGGAGGATATCATTACTATGTAACATTCATTGATGACTACTCACAGAAGACTTGGATATACTTTCTCAAGACCAAGGAATCTGAGGAAGTACTCAGCAAGTTCAAAGAATTCAAAGCACAAGTCGAGAATTTGTCAGGGAAGATGATCAAGATCCTAAGATCAGATAATGGTGGAGAATACACCTCTACAGAATTCAGTGATTTCTGCAAGGATGCAGGAATTAAGAGGGAGCACACAGTTCCCTACAAGCCCTAGCAAAAAAGGGTTGCTGAAAGAAAGAACAGAACAATTGTGGAGGCAGCCAAAGCCATGATACATGACCAGAGTCTACCTATGTTCTTATGGACAGAAGCATCTAGAACAACTGTATATGTACAAAACAGATGCCCACATAAAGTAGTAAAGAACATGACCCCAGAAGAAGCTTTCACAGGAGTAAAACCAGAAGTGGGTCACCTTCGAATGTTTGGTTGTCCAGTCTACATTCATTTGCCCAAGGAGAAAAGGCCAAAGTTAGAACCTTCAGGAAAGAAGGGAACTTTCGTCGGATACAATGAATCTTCATAGGCCTACATAATTTATATCCCAGGATCTAGACAGATTGAAGTTAGTACGGATGTGACCTTTGAAGAAGAAATGGCTGTTAGGAAAGGCAGAGGATCAGACATGGAGATCGATGATGAGGAAATGGAGATGAGATCACCTCCCCCTTCAGTTTAGAATGAGTTAGCAGAGAAAGATGAACCCATTGATCCCATTGATCTAGTCGCGGTAGTTGATGTTCCCAAAGATATGGCAGTAAGCCGAAAAAGACCTAGATGGGCACAACAGAACTTATAGGATGCAGAGGGGCATGGAGATCCACATGGCACTTTTCGAGAAAGCAAAAGATCTTAGAGGTTCTCCAGTTATGTTGCATTGATGAGTCACATTATTGACTCAGAACCCACCATGGTGGAAGAATATCAATCCATCATGAAGAATGATGTGTGGGAGATTGTTCCTAGACCTGAGGGGAAGTCAGTTGTGACATCCAGGTGGTTGTACAAAATCAAGCATGGAGTAGATGGTAATATTGAAAAATACAAGGCTAGGTTTGTTGCCAAAGGGTTCTCTCAGAAAGAGGGAGTCGATTATGATGAGACATTTGCTCCTGTGGCTCGATACACTTCCATTAGATCGATCATTGCTACTACTTTAGCTATGGGATGGAAGTTGCATCCGATGGATGTCAAGACAACCTTTCTCAATGGTATTATTGAGGAAGAAGTATATATTGAACAACTAGAAGGGTTTGTTGTCCATGGAAAGGAGTCTCATGTATGCAAATTGAAAAAGGCTTTATATGGACTCAAGCAAGCACCCCGTGCTTGGTATGGATGAATAGACGGATTCCTGGCGAGTCTAGGATTCACCAAGAGTGATGCAAACCCCAACCTTTACTACAAGGTTCTGAATCATGAGCCATTGATTTTGGTACTATATGTTGATGACCTGTTTCTCACTGGAAATGAGAAACTTATCGTATGGTGTAAGAAGAAACTCGCCTCTGAGTTCGAAATGAAGGATCTTGGATTGATGCATTACTTCTTAGGATTAGAAGTATGGTAGAGGCAGAAGGAGATTTTCCTAGGTCAAGAAAAATACACCATAGATATACTGAAGAGATTCAGAATGTTGGACTGCAAGTCCATAGCTACTCCGATGGATGCAAATTTGAAGAAGCTGAGAGATTCTGCTTCAGATTCAAATTTGATCGATCCCACTATGTATCGCCAGCTGATTGGGTCCTTGATGTATCTGACGAACACCAGACCAGATATTTGTTTTGCTGTGAATTCCTTCAGTTAGTTCATGTGCGAACTGAGGCAGATTCACTGGATTGCTGCAAAACATGTGCGAACCGAGGCAGATTCACTGGATTGCTGCAAAACATGTGCTCAGATACGTACGTGGCAGGTGGCCTGGAAAGCCTTCTAGGCTGCAGAAAATGACTATGGCCTAGCCCCGCTGCCTGCAAGCATCCATAGCCCTATGGGGTTGCCTCACCTTGTTGTCCTGTAGAGACAAATGAGCCTTACATCATACAATGGATGAGTGCTCATCCTTTGGCCATTGACTAGTTTATAACATTTATATACATGCGTTAGTGCTTAAAAGCACTACTAATCGCAACTTGCCTTTTGCATCATTTAGATATAACATTTATGCTTTCCGATGCTTTAGTGTCTAAAGACATTGTTGGTAGGAGCACTTGTTTTGAGGACTAAAGGAAAACCATCTAGTGAACTTGACCACACTGGTCAAGCCACATAGTTCATATCCAGAGACACAACAAGACATGGAGTCTATCATGCACAGGGGTCAAAGTGGGGAAAATGATCTTCAATCTCACAGTTTTTAGTCATAAGTCATGGGATAAATTAATTACAGATGAGACTGGATGAATGGACAAGTGACACATGAAACCAACAAAGCAATAAAGTCTAAAATTTGTGTAAAGCATGGCATAAGCAATGGTCTTCAACATCAAATTCTCTAATCATTCTCAACACAAGTAAATCATCAGTAGACCATATCATATGAGCATAGGTCACCATAATCATTGTAGCATGACAAGTCAAAGGTGTTAGTATACATTAGAGAGCAAAATCCTACCAAGAAGCAATACATCTGATCTCACCATATACATGTCTCTACCTGATGTGCCCATAATGAACTTTGTACCATCTCTGCTTCTCTGCTCGAATGAACTAGGTCATCACCAAAGTCACCTCAATGGACAAGGAAATCTCAGTCATAGCAAGAAAATACTCTGCATCTGCTACTGAATAAAGACTCTGAGTTGCTCATGCTGTAATAATGATCCATGTTGTATCCCATAAATATGTCTGGCTCAGAGAATAAAGAGAAAATCTGTATGCTGCATTATAGTAGCCCAGCTATAACATATATGTGATAACAGGCGACTCCTATAAAATGAAATGCAGAAAGAAAAGTAAGGCTAAAACCTAGAATCTATTTAATAATTTAACTTTTATTTCTGAAATCTATTTTATAAATGAGAAATATCTTCAGTATTTAAAAATCTTATTATGGTATTTCCTATACCTTATAGAAAGGAGAATTGAAATGGATGATGATCTTGTCCACTTTTGCACACACTTGATTACATTGACAGGCTTTCGTTTTCTGCTGAGAATAATATTTATTTTATATGATTTCAGGAATTTGGGCAATCCTAAAGAACAATGAGATGTTGACTTGGTCAGAAAAATTACGCTTTGCAGTTGGACTTTTACCAGCAATAGTTGGGGGTCAAACTTATGTTGAAGCCCAAGATGGCTTAACTGTCAAGGAATGGATGCGTAAGCAGGTAAGATCTGTTTATTTCACCCATATCTGGATAATTTGACCGATGTACATGCTGGATTTAGTCATCTTTTGTGTGTGTATCAAAATGATTCATATCTTTGTGTTTATAGTCTCGCCTGAAGATTTGCACTTTGCTTCTTGGAGTGTGTTAGAGGGTGTTTTGCATTACCTGTGACACAATATACCTAAGTTGCAGTAAACTTAGAAATGTGTTCAAGTTTTGGAAACAGGAATGCCTTGAAATGCACCCCCCCCTCAAAAGGGTATGTTGGCAGAAACATAGTATATGTATAAATAACACATTATCTTTCAATAAATAAGAATGGTAGGTAAATTTGTAGGTAGGTTGAGAAACAAAATAGAGGTTAATTTGTCTTCATATATATATATAACACATTTTCTTGCAATAAATAAGAATGATAGGTTAATTTGTAGGCAGGTTGAGAAACAAAATAGAGGCTAATTTGTCTTCATTTGCCATAAATTAGGGTTTTTAGACTTCATATGAGTCCCATGCCCCTCATGGGCATTTAGGGATTTCTGAGAATTTTTCAAGTGTCTGTGAGTCTCTGATACTGGTATGTGGGTAGTTTGGGAGTTTCATGCAACATAGCAATATACCTATACAAGAATATGCAAGGCTAGAGCTATGGGAGTTAGTATGAATACATCCCTACTCAATTGACTAAGAGAAATGTGGCTATCAAGTCAACCATTGTCTGTGTAGCTGACCATGTCACAATGGCAGGGAAAGTCGTTTGGTCATCTCCCAAACCTCCCCATGCATATGGGTCAGTGTCATAATCTAGTTGACTACTTGATCGCTTTAAATTTTCCTTGGGGAATGTAGTCCCAAGGGGATCGAATTAACACTTATGGAAAGTGCCATTGTTGCCTTGCATAGTGCCCTCCCACTTCAGGTCAGTCCTTGCTAGTCGTAGGGGGTCATCCCCAATGATTTGAAGTAAACAAATTTTCAAATTGTACCCTGCAAAGACTTTAAACATGCGAAATATACTAGCTGAAAAGTGAAATCTCCAAAATAGTTCATATTTCTTTCATTAAACATTTTAGGACAGCAAGCAAAGTTCACGTTTACACTTAAGAATGCTCAATCAGCATTTTCCCTTCGTAAATCTGTAATAAATCACTTTAGTACTGTGACAAAAAGTTGCATCTACAAGTAAAACACACCAACCAGTGAATAAAGTTGCTCTTTTAAATTATTTTTGGACTGGTATCTTCAATCCAATGGGCATGATGAAAAGAATAAAATTGATGAGGTGAGTGTTGTTGCCGCCTAATTCGCGCCTCGGGTAACGTGGAAGAAATCTTCAAGCCACTGGGTGCGACCTTGGGGGCAAGTTCGAGCCAAGTGATATCACCTGATACTCGGCTCCTTCGTCTAGGCCACCTCCTAGCGAAGCCAAGGGGGTGGACACATGATTCGTATCTCTCAAAAGAATGGGCCAAGGTTAAAAATAAATCAAAGTTTGAACATGCCTTTGCTTGAAACAATGAATGGGGTCCACCCCTCCATCCCCTCACGCGAGCTTCACCTTTTCTAGCGTGAAGGCTCACATCAACTCTTCCTCATTCTAGTTTCACTTTGCTAAACCAAAGTTTTAATTTACATAACATAATACCAAGGGGGAGGGGTCCACCCACTCTCCCCATTCGCTAGCTTCCACATGCTAGCTGAAAGCTCCATGATGTCACCCATTTCCTCACGTGAGTTTTAATATGCTTGAGCCAAAGTTTGTAAACCAAAGTTTGAATCAAACTTAAGTTGAATGAGGATCGTAAGCCTTAAGGGACCCATGCCAAGTCACCATTTTTAAATATTTTTTTAATTTTCATCTTTTTCAAACTTTGATCATGGTGCCAATTTGCCGAAATTTAGCATTAAAATGCTCTTCTGATGCATCTTTAGCTGAAAAATGCTCAACAGGGTGTTCCGGCTGCCCGACTGATGTGGAAAGTGGTCCTTGGAGTAAAGTGGACACTCCGGGTGTGAAAACGAGTGTCCCCATGTCAGAAACGGTCTACGTATTTGACTTTTATTACATATTGAAAATTTCTAATTAAACCATTAAAAAATGGCCTAATTTTGTGGAAAATTTTTATTTTCTCGGAAACTGACAAAACTCTAGGTGGACCTAGCACATGTCCATACGACTCAAAATCAATGCCTAGCATGTTGAAAAACACTGACACGAAGGCTCTAATAACCTCCTAAGCCTGAGACACCAAGACGACTACCCCAAGTTTGGAGGTGAGTGAAAAACTCAGAAATTATTAGTTGTTTGTTCAACAACCAATAATAACCGAGGGAAAAAACACTCTGGGCTAGTTGGCTTGATGCTTAAGTCTAGGAAGCCAAGCCTTTTATAAAGAATTAAATGCTAGGACATTTTTTACAAATTCCCTAAGGGGGTATGAAGTTATGTAACATGAGTTTACAAAAAAAAAACAAAATGTTCCCAGAAGAAGCCTGAATGACTTCTGAACTTTGAATAGTGAAAAAGTGTTTGTTCTCATCACTCGGCTCACTTGATAATACCAACTAGGTATGACCTAGTAGGTAACAACTTGCAAATTGCAATAGAATGATGGAGAAAGACAAATGAGAAAGAGTAGGAGAAGAAAACATTTAAGATTTAAAATTTTAAAATAGTGGATTTTTTCTTTTTAAAACAAACAAAGAGTGAGATGTCTCCAATGGTGATTGAATGTCTCTATGGCATCTTTCAATCTGCCATCCAAGCTCTTACAGATATCAACTTTCAATCTCCCTTCCAAGCTCGCACAATTTTGCTCACAAACAACTAGCAAACCCACTCAAAACCCTAACAAAGAGGAGTGAAATGAGAAATAGAATGAGTGCAAATGGAGTGAATGAGTGTTTAAATCCCGTAAATGAACCCTGGTCTTGCCCAAAAAGCCAAGTGGAACCATGTCTTGGTTCAAAAAATCAAAAGAAAAACAAAATCTCCTTCAAAGTGCGAGAGCGTTTTGGGAGCATTGAGGAAGCAATTTTTTTCCTTGTGGGTGTGACTTGGAAGCACCGAGGAAGTGCTCTGGGAGTGATGCTCCTTGAAAAACAAGGGAGTAATTTTTTTGCTTAGAGAGCGTGCTCCCTATTACCCTCTCTTGCTTACACATGGTTGTCCACATGTGAAATGTTTTCACATTCTGTCAACGGAGTGTTACCTTGGATGCAGGTTTCTGGGGTTGTCTCTTTCAAGATCAGATCATGACACCTTGTTGAAACAGTAGAGGCAGTCAAACCTAGCTGCACGAGAAGAGGATAAAAAAAAATAGTCTTTGTCTGCCTGCATTGAAGATTCAACAGAAGTAGAAGAGCTCCCAGGCGTGCTTAGTCTCAGCCTAAAATTCAATTTATAAATTAAAGGCTCCACAGGTGGTGAACAAAGCCTGTGAACGCTCGATTGGTTAAAGAACTGTCTAAAAGGTTATATTCAGTTTGAGGCTTTTTTCTTTTGGCGTGGATGGTGAGGTTTGATCAGAGAGCATACTGGCTCTGCAGGAAGCTAGTTGTAAAACAAGACGAAGGGAATGTTGATAGGCATAATATGCCCTTACTGATAATGACTTCAGATGATACACACAGTCGAACTCAAGATCTTCTTAAGTCAAATGCATATTTTGGGATGAAGTCTAATCAAGTGCACCTTTTGAAGCAGGAAAAAGTAGGCATGCTTGGAAAACCATGATGCTAGTTTGGCATTAGATACTTCAAAAAAGTAAAAAATTCAGACAAAACCACAACCTATCATGACATCTTAATAAGAGGGCAAAGGTGGCAGTTTTTACTCTACGTATATAGCAAAGTCTAGAAGGCATGCCTTCAGGACAAACTGTTGTGTGATGGGGATCGCAGTTTAAGGTAAATCGGGTGGTAGCTTAGTGCTCATAACTCCTTTTCAAAAGATTAAAGCTTGAGATAAAATAAACTTTGACAGCGATGCTACCATCAAATCGCCATTTGGCTGCTCGAGTTCAAACCACTGACAGCCGCGATCTTCTTGGGGTGTCTTCACGTGAAATTTTGGAGCAAGTTTTGAATCGTGTCATCTGGCAGGTGATCGCAGAAGAGAAATAAGACAAGCACTCACGTTTTGGTGACTTCGTGGAATTTCTGAGCAGCTCCGATCCATTGGTCTGCCTTGATTGCCCTCATAAAGCATTTTCGAGATATCAAATTGAGGGAGGAACCCATCCATCAAAAGTTAGTAATAACCACGTGTCGTCTTTCTCATTTGTTGCCAGTCACATAGTCAGTAACTCTCAGTCTTAAGGTTTTATTCAGGTGATTCGGGACAAAGACGTTACGTGGAGTTGGCACAATTGTTTTGTCCATCCGGATGATCCACGTCCTCGACCGTGGCAAGGATTATTTTTACAAGATTTATGCATCATCTCCGGGATCAGCATTCAATGCCAGAGTTTGGTTTTCGGCGAGTCGCGGAGATATTCACTATCACGAGGAGCAGGAGCAGCGGATTGCATTGGTGTTTGTTTTCTTATTTGTCATCTGCCAGTAGTGTGGAGATAGCATCAATTACGCGACGTGATTCAATTTCAGTTCACAAGTGGGCAAAGCTTCTCACAGGATCGAGCTGAGATTGATTTGCGGTCATTTTTCTGTTTAGCAACCACTCATTCCTGTAGCAGCCGAGCAACACTTGTCTACGTTTCGGTGTTTTTATTTTTATTTTTGGCCAACTCACATGAAGTTGGAGTAGTCATCGTTGCCACCTGTTTTGGCACAATTACACATCAGTCTTTCTACTTGGCAGCCGATGGTGAAGATTCGGGTGAATCATGCCTTGTCGAGTTACCAGAGAATGTCTTTTTTGCGGTGGGCAACTTCATGTGAGCCCACATGGAAAGCCACTCCAGTCTTATGACTTGATTCCTTTTTGGTTGCCCGCTTTGCGTTAAGAACAAATAGTTTAAGTGGGAGATCTTTTTAATAAGTGGGGTTTTGATTATGTATTGGAAATTTGGAGGTATTTCAAGGGGAGGAAAAAGTGGATCTAAACTTCATCCACTTTTTCCCTTTATTTCATTTTATTATTATTTTTTGCTTTTTGGAAAAATAATAGGAGCCTTTTGGCCTATAAAGAAGCGGAGTCTTCTTCATTGTTAGGGATGGAAAAAACTGGGAGGAATTTTCCCCAGACTTAATAGAAAATTACTTTTTTGGGTTTCATGGTTTTCAGTTGAGTGCCCTCTATGGTGTGTGGCGTAATTTTGTGTTATTGAGTGTTTGTTGTTAGAGGTTTTCTTTCTTTTCTATATCTTCATCGGAGACCATAAACAGACGCTCCCGTCCTATTGGAAGGCGGAAATCCTAGCAGTTGCTAGCCTTTTCCCTTTGTGAGCATGCATGCACGGGTTAGATGCTTACACTTTATCAAGCTTGATTGTGTAGCATCTCCTTTGTCTGCATAGCGCATCTTTTGCGTTTAGGAAGAAGAAGACCTAGTAGCTGCCCCTCTGACACAAGGCCCTCGTGGGTTCTCCCTTGACTCCACTTTTCCCTTTAGGTATACCGGCACTGGTGCATTAGTGGGGTTTGATCCTTCCTTCCTTCCGTCAACCTTTCAATACTTCTATGCTACAACCATTTCGCTAAGGCAGCCTCTTCCAATCACCCTGTCTGCAATTGTTTCTTGCCTTAGCGATCTTAACACTAGGGACGCCCCCTTTGAGTTGGAGAAGAGTCAACCTGAAGCGAGGAAGAGAGGAGCGTGGTGACAGTGGCTCCCCTGTTTGCAGTTGCCATCGGGCTGGTGTGCCTAATTTTGGGCTTTGACACACGCATGCCGGTCAGGAGCGGCAACACTCCCTGAATGGAATCACGTTCCCAGGAGGAATTCTTAATTGCTACTTCTGGAAGTGTGCTTTGATAGCTAAGCATTATGGGGGAGGGTGCTCCCCCGCAGCTTAGGTTCGATAGGGCCCCAGTAAGACATTAGCGGGTGGAAACTGCCTCCCTTTAGACCAAGATTGACCTGGACACATTTTGAAAGTTGCAAACAGCGAGGATTTTTTTTCTTGTTGTTTGTGGACCATTTCCTAGGTATTTTTGTTTCCAAAGCATTTCCAGTACGAAAACATTGGGGGGAGCAAGAGTTTTCTGCAGATTAGCTTTATCATCTTTTTTCGTTACTTTGTTCTGATTCTGAAAGCTCATAAAATTTATATTTACAATTCTGTTTTTTGTTATGTTTGCCTCTCAACTGAACTCCTGGGAACACTGTTATGAACCAATTGGTTCATGAATATTCACCATTTCAATAGTTTAAAAGAAAAAAGAAAGTACAAAATGGTTGATGGTTAAACTATACATTTCCTGGTTTGTCGAAATCAGGCTTTGATGTTTAGGCATGGGCCTTTTTATGAAGCTTATTTTGATCATGGTGTGCTATTTCAGCTAGATTTTGCCATCTTAAGTATTCTGTCTGTCAAGGCTTATAATGCACATTAATGGCAATGAAGAAGTGACGTTTTGGTGAGCTATTTTGGTACAGTTCAAATGAACTGTTTCCTTCCTTGAGAACAGATTAAAATGGACCATTTTAGTTGACTAATTGTTTTTATTTGGTTTTCATGTTCTTAGCTTTCCTTTGGTTTCTTTATTTTCAGAGTGCGCTGTGAAATCTTATCTTTTCTTCATGGCACTCTGAAGGCCTATAACAAATCTGTGACAGGGGGTACTTTTGGAGTGAATATCATGATTTGATTCTTGTATCTTGGTTTCTTGCTTTTAATGGATCAGTCACATTTTACTTTGGGAATTGCAGGGTGTACCAGATCGAGTCAGCGATGAAGTATTTGTAGCTATGTCAAAAGCTTTAAATTTTATCAATCCAGAGGAGCTTTCAATGCAATGTATTTTGATAGCCTTGAACCGTTTCCTTCAGGTCCAATAATATAACTTAATGCTTTCTTAGTCTTTCTTTCATTTTAAGGATTTGGCTTCAGGATAGTCATAAGTTCATGTATAGTAAGATGTTTCTGTATATTTTTATGCTCGTATCGCAACATGGAGGTTAATCTCAATTCAATACAAATTGCATTTGCAACATGAACAAGAAAACCATGAGCGTGTCTTCTGTTTTGCTCTGTGGGGATTCCCTCTTCCTGATCAAATCACACATTGGGAGTGAAGGCTAATAACCTTTTTATTCTTATTGAAGAAAGACTAACAACATTACCAAACACTGTAGGACTTCTTTGATGAATTCATTTGCACCATAGCTTTTATAGAGATGTTTTGAATTATGTTAAAATTGTGAAGTTCCATTTAGAAGTGTTAAACAATATCTTACAACAAACAGGATAATCTGCTTAAACATATAGAATTGTCAGAGAATATTTCTAATAAAAAAATTATTGACATGTTTAAAAAGCTAACCAAGAAAGGAGTATGTAGGAGAAGTTACCGTGCGGTGTAATATATAAGCAAGGCCTTTGCATTATGCATTGATGCATATTTGAAACAGGAAAAGCATGGGTCAAAGATGGCCTTTCTAGATGGAAATCCACCCGAGAGGTTATGCAAGCCAATTGTTGATCATGTCCAATCATTAGGTGGTCAGCTTCAGATAAATTCTCGACTACAAAAGATAGAGCTTAATAATGATGGCACAGTGAAACACTTTCTTCTAGCTAATGGAAGCATTGTTGAAGGAGATATTTATGTATCAGCAATGCCTGGTAAGACTGATAACCTCAAAATACTATTGAGGATGTGTATTGTCCTTGCATTATTTATCTTAGCTGGTGAGAACACTTTCTGAACTTTTTCTGGCTTGGCAAATTTGTTTTTGCATGTGAAATAGTTGACATCTTAAAGCTAGTTTTACCCCAAGAATGGAAGGAGGTTTCCTACTTTAAGAAACTGGAAAAGTTAGTAGGAGTGCCGGTAATCAACATCCACATTTGGTAAGCTACGAATCCATTATTGCATAGAACATGTACTTATTTGAGCATGCATATCTACATACTTCATGTTACCATCAGACAGCCGATCATCAGATGCAATAGTGCATGCCTGATCAAAACAGGCTTTCAGGATTTAGTTAGTTTTCTTCTCCTTTAAAATCCTTTTCTGTAGAGGTTATGAAACCACAGTTGGAATTTTCGAATTATATTTCTATGGCATATTTTTGATACTTTTGTGTTTTGCTTACAGGTTTGATAGAAAACTGAAAAACACATATGATCATTTACTGTTTAGCAGGTATTGACAGATAGTATCCTTTCATATTAGATGGTATTGAAAAGCTTTATAGAATTGAACTTTGTCTTCTGATATAATATGTTAAAATGTCAATAGGCATTTATATGCCTTCATTGACTTGTAAGCAATCATCGCATATTTAATGAATTAATTAGATGAGCCTTATTCTAATGTTTGGAGGTCTTTGTTTTGATGAAAATTGGATTTTTAGATTTTAAAGCTGAAATTGAGGCACAGAGGTAAATAAAGGAAGCAAATATTCATTGCCATATTGCAAATCAATATTCTAAATTATTATTAGGTCGGAGTACCTTATTTGTTACCGGCTCAAGTTTCATTCTCAGCTGAGGCCTGCATAATGAATGCATACAACAGACATTATGCTCCATCTTTCTTGTGGATTTCTTTGTTTTCTAATGCATTTATTGGTATATTTTCACGTAGTTCTTGTATCTCAAAAGTTCACATATTTTCTTGTATTTTCAATCCATGTATCACCCTTGAATCTTGGGCCTGGTAGCTGTGCTTTGTGGTGTTATAAATTATAATAAACAGTTGTGTATATCTCTCACATATGATACATAGTACATACTCTGTTCTGAGACACATTAAGTTTAATTGAATTTTTTGATTCAGAGGTTCTAATAATTTTATTTCTTTGTGTATGATTGCTTGCAAGCATCATTCTACATCAAGACAGAAGTGACAGACATATTTTTAGTATTCAGATGTATTTATGGTAGCTTGTGGTCTCACTAATAGAGAAATTTATCCTTTTTTTTTGCAGAAGTCCTATTCTTAGTGTCTATGCAGATATGTCTGTTACTTGCAAGGTATGTACTATGTAGTATGCATGTGTAAATTCCATATCATTGGATCAGTTATTACAAAAGATATTTTAAGAAACCCGAAATTAACATTTACAAATACGTTCAAGTTTTCCAAGTCTATGTTGAAGTGCTTCATTTAGGGATATAAAAATATTTGACAATTTAGGGAAAATCAACTAAGCTAAAACAAAAACTGGAGACTCTTCGACAGAGAGCGCTCTTGACTTTCTTTTCAGCGAAGTTCAAGAGACTTTGGGTTCATTTTATTAAGCAAGTTAGAATATGAAGAAAATAAAACACTACTAATGCAAGATATAATGGCCAAACTTATGCGTCACTTTTCTGATCAACCTCCACTAATCGGCAAAGCCTTTGGGTGGAGATGAGAGCATAATTCATGGCGACGAAGAATGGTTTTATTTCTACTTTTGTAATAAATAAAAAGATTAAATCATTAATCTATGAAATGTGAATGCAAGTATACAACTTGCACTTGAGAGGTGAGTGTGTGCAGCGGTGGGGTTAGAAAAATGCAATCTCACAAAATTGACAAAAGGACGCAAATCTCCCCAGGGGGGATGGGATGTTGGTGTTGGTTACCCCACTGCTCTCGTTTAATTCTTTTACAACTTTTTATGATGAAGATGGAGTGCCTCTTAGTCCATTAACTTGGATCTAAGAGCTTACAACGGTACACCAAGGTACTATATAGTATAGCAAAGTGGGTGTCCACTGGCTTGTTCTAGGGGCTTCGTGATGGTCTTGGTCACTCCAAAACTCCACTTTTACGTGCAGACCTGCTAAAAACCAGTGAACAAGAAATGTTAGAAAACGATGGGAAAGACAATCCAAAATAAAAAAATTTTGTACTAAGAAAAATTTGCAAAATTTTGAATTGTAAGCACGATTTTTTCAAGCTTAGATCTAATCGAAAGATGGATTTCTTTAAAGATAAATCAGATCTGAATACTTAAAGAAAGATAGACTCTAAATAATAAGCATGGAAGGGCAAATCTACTCTATAAGCATAATCAACAAGTAACTGGAAAGAGAGAGAGAGTTTGGGTTTGAAAGAGGAAGAAGAGAAAGCTTCGCTCAAGCTTGAATCCTTCTGAAACTTAAAGGTATGGTATTAATGGGCATTAGAACTTGTAGACTGCTCGAGATTTTGAAGAAGAGGGCGATGCATCTGAGCTCTTCCCCTTACTCCAACGTCGTAACCTGCAAAAGCTTGTTCACACTTGCACAAAAAAGGGATCAAATCTAGTATATTTAACAAAATGAAACCAAAAGAGCATGGATATAACTTAATAGACAATGCTACTCTCGAATATCTATGAAGCCAAGATATAAGTAAATAAATTGAAGCATCAAATATTTACCCTATGTGTTTAAGAAAACCCTCCAAGCTAGATTGATTACTTGTTTGAATCCATGCATAAACAAACTAGAACAATATTACCTCAATGAGCATACACCATTCACCATGAACACCAACACCAATGGACCTCCAAAGTCTCAATATTATTCAGATAAACAACAATAGTACATGAGCAGAGGTTCCTTGCTGCCACCATGAAAGAGGAAGGAGGACTTCTTATTTATACAAAAAGGAGAGTAGCTGCCCAGCCCTAGCGTGAGCATGAGGAAGGAGGGCGCAACCCTGAGGAGACTGAAGCTCCGATAAACTGATAGGCAGTGTAACGGAGGTCCAACCGAGTGCTGGAGTAATGAGAGGGAGTGAGGTGGCCTCACTCCTCCTTTGTTTTATCACCCAGCTAATCAGAAGAGGCCACAACAAGGAATTCGCCCACATGAGGAAGAGAGGCGCAAATCTCAAGGGAGAGTTAACTGAAGCACCTCGAGACTGACTCAAATTTGTCTGGTGTTGATTGGAATCTCCTCCGATACTCTGTGTCGAGCTAATTAGCCCTTTATTTTATTCAATTTGGTCTTTTTTCGAGAGATTTGATTTATCTCCAATAAATAATTAAATGATTATTTTAATTAAATATTCCTCATTTATTGATTTTGATGAAATATTTAATTAAGAGAAAAATAATCATCTAAAACTTAGGATAATTGTGTCTACGGGTTAAATGAGTCTTTTGGCTTAGAAAAAAAGTCTTTATTTGCCAAAATCCAGCCTCAGACCACTTAATTATTACAATTGAAAATTTTCAATTAAACCATAGGAAAAATGGTTTAATTAATTGAAAAATTTAATTATTTCTCTATAGTCAAAAAATAAAAATTAAAAAATCCGAGGACGTTCGGGATTGTTTTTTTCGGACGATGTTTTAATGCATCCCAGGGCCTAGGAAATGACCATAGAACACACCAATAGTGTCTAGTAGGTTCATATTTTAATGTTGGACACTAATAACCCCCCAAGGCCTAACCGCCAAATTTGGGCATTCCAACTTTTGAGGTAGTAGGAGAAAAAATCATCGATTATAACTCGGCTAAAGGCAAAGAAACAATGTTGCCCCAAGTTTCCGGGACAGGGGGACGTGGGAGCGGGGAAACGCACATTCGGGATGCATGGAGACCACCCCCAAATTTAGGGATATTCGGGGGGGACGTGGGGACACCTCTAAAATTATAAAAATAAAATAAAATATCAAATATAATGATTCATTTGATGTATATTAATGATTGTGCAATGTAAATACTAAATATATCAGTTTATTTTCTAAGTCGTACCAAGTAGGAATTGTAAAATGTGAAAATAATGGGAAAACATTAAAAAAAAATTCCCAGGGGCATGGTTGGGGAGGGAAAGTTTCGCCCAGGAGTCCCCAAGTCCTCGGGACGCAGGAAACGCTTCCCCGACCCTACGGAACGTGTCCCCGTGGAACACTGCAAAGAAATAATCGAGAAGGGAAAAAACTCCTTGGAATACCCTATTTGATTGTTAAGTCTAAGGGAACCGAGGCACTCAAGACCCCCCTACTAGCACACTTTTTTACAACCCCAAGGGGCATGGGCATTTTCACAAAAAATTAAAAAAGGCTAGCCAAAATTGGCTAACTGAAACACACTGAACTTCTGAACTGTGGAGATGAACATTCATCATGCTCAATAACTAGCGGCTCAATAGGAAGTTCAACTATTGTACAAAATAGTTGGTGGTTCTAAACTCATAGTCTCCGTCAAGAATACTCCTAGCAGTTGGGAGACTTATTTGTGTTAAGTGTGTTTTAGGCGGCAACACACCTTTTCTAATAGCTCAATGATTAATAATTTTTGCTTTTCTAGTCTAACATTGGTGTAATCCTTCGAACCCTTTTACATTTGAGATTCCTAAATTAAGTTACATAGCTCAACTACCTAAATCAAATGAGCGTATATGAAGTGATTTATCCATATCGAGAAGAAAGGGGGTCTTTGTGAAATAACAATCAAAGTAACATAGGAGTGTTAGGTCTGTCCTTAACTTTCATCAGTTAGGAGTTTTAGATGTTTCTTCCATATGTGTGCCTAGGAAGTGTTGTCGTGGGTCATCCATCCTCACGCCTTCATAAGGCGATCCACTTTTGTTGTATGCACATTTAATTCCTCTTGTTGAACTTGTGATTACTAGGAGTTGTGGAGTACGGACAGCATAATCTTCTATGATGGGTTCTATATGTTACCACTCAAAATAGCTCCTGGACCAAGGTCATGAATCACGATGCAACAAGTGGCAAGCATAGGAGGAGATAGAGCCCAATGTCACCACAACCTAGCTCCTTAACACTTTAGGTCAACTCCTAAGACCAAGGGGGAGTCCCTGACATCGATGATACATATTTGCAGCTGCTTAAACAACAAACACCTTTCCCAAGAAACCTTTCATTAAAGACCAATGCTGTATGGAGTCAAAACAATGATGCATAAACAACACTGGGAATGGGGTAGGAGTTATAACACTTAATTTCAAATTCCGAGAAAATACCCTGAATGTCTTACTGCTGTTATAAGATGTCAACAATCAATAATGATCCAAAAACTTGATAAAAATTGATCAAAACAATACCAACTCACAACATAAGATGTACCTGGAGGTATGGAGGTGGGGGGGATATGCAATAGGTTGAAGTAGGGCCCTTAAACCAGATCTGAAAATGTAAAATCAGATCTGGTTTATGCCTTAGAAAGTCCTTCAAATAGATGGTGGTCCCCCTTATCATGTTCCCCAATGAAATTCCAACCCCCCAAGGATTAATCCAGTCCCAAAGCCTTGCTTTTCAGGCCTTCAAACTTGGTTGGAATGATTAACATACCTGTTGTACCTACAATAATAGATTTGCTAAACAAAACCCTAGCAAGCACAAGTTACCAAGAATCTCACAATTCCACCAGAGGAACAAAAAGCCCTTAAGGATTCACCATTAGTTCAACAAGGGCACACTTTTCTATCTTAACATAAATTCCAAATTCCTTATATTTTTTGAGATATGAATTTTTTATAATTTTTAGGGTTTTTCCAATATTATATATTTTTGGGTATTTTTGCTATAAATATACAAGAGAATTTTGATAAAAATGCAAAGGGAAGGGATTATGACCTTAGTCTTTAACCCTAGGGAAATTAGAGATTGAGGTCAATGTTTCTACTCAATTTGGCTATTCAAGATTTACGAACTAGGGCAAATGCTAGTAACCGGATACTAGGTCAAAGTAGCCAAACCCTTATTAGGTTAAACAATGAATCCCAAGGCCCATAGTGGAGAGCTCCGTCAAGAGAAAAGTCTCATTAAACAAGATCAACAAGATACCAAAAACCCTAATTTACCTTGTTAAGGTTCAAGAGCAATGTGAACCAAGAAAATGGAGAGATCTTACTAACATCAACTAAGTAAAAAGGAAGAGAAAGGGTTTTTAGGTCCTCCTTAGCCACAAGTTATTACAACTATTCTTTGAATCAGTCTTTCAAGATAGTAAACCTTATAAATTCCACCATTCAACCCTCATCACACATGATTCATGCCAAAGAGAGAGGTGTGCATCACTCAAGTGCTCCAGTAAACCAAGATAAAGAGAAAAAGGTTCATAATTAGATCCCTTGTCTTGTTTCAAATGAGTGCTAGGAATCTTTATTTATATGGGGCTTCCTTGGCTTATCTAACTTTAGAGCTTACCTTTCTAAAAAGTAAAATAATTTAATTTTAGGGTTTGTCACCCACAAGCCGGGGATTAAACCACAAAAGACTAAAAATAATGATAAAGTAAATGCAATTGGCTTCAACCAAGTGAAGTGGCGATTCGGGGGAGGACGTCATGCCCCAACTAACCCCAACATTGTAGAAGATCCCTCAACATCCTCTCCTTTACCAAGGCAAAGCTCTCTTGACAAAGCTGACATCATGATGAAGTGTGTACATGCGAACAAAGAGGAGGGGGTCATACAAGAAAGAGAAGGTCCAAGTGGGCATAAATGAGGTTTGCCAAATTGGGTATAACAAACCCTTACATGCGCAATCACCTTTTACATAGCTAAACATGAGTGTGGCTAGGGGCCCCTTAGGCATGTGTCCTAATGGGTCCATTTGAAGAAGCACTAGACACGAACCCAGGGCACAAATGGCCCAACATGACGGGGGACTTCCACCCATCAAGGGGCAATCAGCAATGCCACTAAGCCAACACTTCTTGGAATGAAAACCAAAAGGACCTGCCATGACCAGACCATGGGTCTTGAGCCTAGCTAGACCAACACTTTTACAAAAACAAGCCTAGACTTGGCCTTTTACAATGGCAAAAGACCCCTTCACTCTGGTATCTCTTGAAAGGCATGCTGTAGACAATCTGGGGCGTAACACTATACATGTTCTTGCAATTTAATATTGTGTAAACGACCGTGATTGGGCTGTTATTTTCTTGAACACTATTCCAATGAAACATCTAGATGTTATCATTATTTTCCTAGGTGCATGGTCTGTATCTAGATAGAGAACATTTGAGTTTAAACGTTCATGAAATAATTCAAGAAAAAGAGAAACACTATAGACTAGAAGCAGTTGGGAGATAAATAATGAAAGAGCTTGTGTTGATAATAATTATATGGTGTCATGGACTAAGTAGCAAGGATATGTCCTTCACAGTAAAAAAACCTGTGCTTCAACTAAGAAATGAAGTTTATTTATGTCTGAAATTAATGGTGTTTCAAAATATTTAAATGAAGATGATGTTTGTTTCTCATGAACGTCCTGAAGTAAGTGACTAATACATGGCACATAATCTGCAAGTCATCAGTAAAGCTAGATGAGAAAGGCTACATCTGATTCTAGTTATTGAAAGTTGTTTAAGGATAAAAAAGCAATGGATAGTGCAGCCTGAAATAATTCTGCAGAGAATATCTGCTTGTCTTGATTATAACTTATTTAGTTGATTCAATTAGTGTTCATCTTTATTTGATTGGTTAAATTCAGCCGGAATGTCATTGATTAGGTACTCTATATTTAATTCAGGGTCATTGTTTCTTATTTATTGTATATTTGTGTTGTACATATAGGAATACTATGATCCAAATCGATCAATGCTGGAGCTTGTATTTGCACCTGCACAAGAATGGATTGCTCGCAGTGATGAGGAGATTCTTGAAGCCACACTTAAGGAACTCTCGAAACTATTTCCAGATGAAATTGCAGATGATGGAAGTAAAGCAAAGGTTTTAAAGTATCATGTTGTTAAAACTCCAAGGTGAGATTTTGTCCATTGTGGTTGTTATTGTTGTTATAAAATTATTTATTTTTGTTGTTGGGTGTTTGGGTCAGTTACCACCCAAAATTGCACTTAAGTTATGAAGCCCTTATAATGAGTGTCATCATAGGGGAAACTAAGAAGGGATATTCAATGTCACCACAATAGCTCCCTCTCTGTTTACGTCAGATCTCCTCTGGCAGAAGGGGTATCCCTAAGACTAAAATTACTATATATATCCTTGAGACCTAATATTAATTTCAGATTTAGTAAAGCAGGAAAATTATTGGTTTTATGTTATATTTTTGGGTGGTTGAAAGGTTAGATTAGACTAATGCCAAAAGATGTAGATCCACATATGTGATCATCAAATGTTCTCCAATTAATGCCTTAGGACGGACTTGAGGTGCCCTAGGGATATTTGCAAAAGGTGGGCAATGGTGGTTACAACCACCTCTTAAAAGTAGGATGCCCTTAAAACATGTGCTCCAAACCACCATACTCAGAGTGCTCATCAAGAGGGCCACATATAAGCTACCTCCAATCAAACAATGATAAAGACCATGTCAAATGAGTGTTTTTCAAGGAATGTGGTTACTCTTCCTTGAAATGCTAAAAAATAGCAAACACCTCCCCTAAAGCTAGGGTGCTTCCTCAAAAGTGTGCTTTGACCTTGATTCAAGAGCATTTATGACCAACTGATCCTCCAAAACGTCCTCATAGATGGTGTGCTCTTAAAATGTGTACAAGGAATGGAACACTCCTCAAAATATGCCATAAACCATAAATGGGAGGCACAAAAGCCTCGGGTGTTCTCTCCAAGAATGACCAGTATAATTAGCCCAGGCAAGGCACTCCTCAAACCCTCAAGCATTTATCCAAGTGATGTGTACATGCATCCAAATATGTGATTATACCTCACGATTTGTGAAATGCAACCTCAATAAATATATATGCATGGGAGTATGCTTATAAGGGTTCAAAAAACAAAAATCTGCCACGTGTGCTCAATGATGGAGTAGACACCAAAAGCTGCAACCAAGGCCTCCAAAACAATTACCCATGAACAACCTTCTGAGAAAGGACTTCAATACTAATACAAGTCTTCATGCATCATTAGTGGTAACAATTGGCTCCATATGGGGACAAACACTCTTTTGAAGAGTATATGGCAATTCCAAAATCTCTTTTGTATTTGTGAAAACTGCAGTAAAAGGTGAGAAATAGTGGCAGGATGGATCCAAACATCACATCCTGTAACCCCATTGCAGACCATCCAATATGTTTTTGTTCAAGTTACAAAATTTCAATGTCTTTACAAAGAAAGCATAAGTTAAAATGCCAAAGGGATCATAGCAATTGAAAAACTAATGCCTGCAAATCAAGTTTATTCTTCCTACCTTACTCTAATATAGGAGGGCGCAAAACCTAGGTGAAGCATAGAGCCAATGTAACCACCATATCATCTTATTAACACCATGAGACCTTCTCTTGTGTTTTGCAATAAACCTAAACAAGGCTACATCAATCAACCTATAAGCATATGTTGTAAACTCCATTGCGAGATGGCTGAAAGATGAAGTGAACTCCTAAAGAAGGCAAAGAACACCATGATCATGCCAAGGTTGATGTGTACCCACTACTACCACTACAAGCTTGCTATATCCATTGTTGAATAGGGCTGGTGTAATTATCATCTCGAATATAAGCATAGGGTAGCTCATCATCAAGCCATGAAATATCATCCTTCATGCCCTTAAGCAACAAGGGTTTAGGTGGCTCCAAAAATATGCAACACCATTGCTGCCCCTCTTTGCTGCCCTCACTCAACAATGCACATGATGTATGAGACAACATATCAGATTTGTTAAAATGAATAAGTTCATGAGGGCTTGCTGCTCTTGTTGTAGAAGCTGAAAACTTCTGTAATAAACCACAAACCAATCATGCTTTTGTCGCAAACAAATCGCAGTCTCAAAAACACACATTCTTGCTGATTTTTCATAGAAAAATGGGTAAGAGATGGAGGCATTAATGACTTGAAAAATTCTGCATTTTTAAGATCCTGAAAATGCTCCTCATGATGCAATAAATCTGCCCTATTGATAAGTGCACATGGCTGTTCATTGACCATGGAAAATACTTCAGATACCTTAGCCATGTTTAGCTGTCCAAGATTGTCAAAAGTAG
>LPNX010740991.1:186639-197925 GCA_001517045.1 Pseudotsuga menziesii | reverse complement strand
CCATGGGGGGTTTATTTAAATGAAATTTTGGCTATGCTTAGCCATCCCCCAAACTTAATTACCATGGCCTTATTTGATTTTTTCCTTCAAAATCAAATAAGTNCCATGGGGGGTTTATTTAAATGAAATTTTGGCTATGCTTAGCCATCCCCCAAACTTAATTACCATGGCCTTATTTGATTTTTTCCTTCAAAATCAAATAAATTTAAATTTTTGACTTAGGAAAATTAAAAATTTCCCTAGGGGAGATAGACCCCTTCTGACTAAAATTGGTCTATCTCTTCAACCACTTATCAGAACGACATGGGACTCGAAGCAATGGCTTAGGGGGTTTCATAGCAATTTTATTTTGCATTCATAGCCCCTATTACAAAATGCCATGCTTGAGCAATTACATTATTACATCAAAACTCAGTTAATTAACCACCAAGGGGTGGAATTAATTAACTGGAAAAAATTAATAAAATTTCAATAACATAACGAAACTCCACAAGACTCTAGACAAATGTCTAGCATGGTCATGAATTACACTTTAAAGCCTTAGCCACCTCATGGACTTGACTGGTAGAACGCCCATCACCACTTCGGAGGATTTTGAGTGAAAACCAAACCGATTAAACTCGTTTGTTCAACAAGATCAATTGGAAAGGGAAAAACACTCGATGAGGGGACTTCCCTAACAATCAGTTCTATGGTGTGGCATCCGTATCATATGACCCACACTAGTACATCAAATTACATTAATTTTCCCACGCAGGGGGGCGGACATTTCGTTTTACAAAGGGGCAATAGCCCTGCAGAAGAGAAAAATCCTCAGATTTTCTAAGGTACAATAATGTACATCCTAATGTACATGGAGTTGCCACCTAGTCGAAATAGGTGGGCAACAGGCCCAAAATGTCTTTTTTATGCTAAATGAAGTGGCTTTCTATGCTGATTTTCTTCCACCATGCTCTCATTATCTTTGTCAAAGATGGGATTTCCATGAAAAAACTAGTGATAGACATCCCATGTATGTCTTCCAATCAAAGAGAGAGTGCTTACATCATCTCCTTGGCTGCCATGTTGTTCATCACATGGGCTAGTGGAAGCACCTATAAGTTCTTCATTCTCCAAGGGTTTCTCTACCATGTCAGTCATCTTCAAATCATCAAGGGCTTCATCACTAGATTCAAAAATTTGAGAAGGGAAATGACTTACCAATCCCTTGACTTCACATTGTTGATGCTTATATCTCGGGCGAGAGATTCTGCATATGGTAGGTGTCAAGCATGCAAAAGTTGTCCATTTACTTTCTAGCTACTTGCTTAGTTATTGAGTAAGTGACTTTAATATCTCTTTCCTAACTTTAAGTTAGGAAAAGCACATTATTAACTTAATGTTGGCTAATGACTAAAAAGTGAACTTAAGATTAAGTCGTAGTCGTTGATATTAAGTGAGGCTCAAGATCTAATCTTGCCATCCATCACTTTGGAGATTAGGGGTTAGGGTTTTGGTCGTTGATATACTATAAAAGAAATCCTAAGGAGAGGAGAAAGGCACAAGGTCATAAGATCATTTCAAAGAGAGAGGATTAGTGGTTGAGGAAAGAGAGCAAAGATTTTGCAGGGAGAGAAGATCCAAGCAAGAGAGAGAGAGGTCGATTCATATGCTAATGCAGAGGGCCAAAAGGCTGACGTAGGGCACTGTATAGCTGGCACAGTTGCACGAGGGAGTGATGCATGAATCGAGCAGGGTGAGGCAATCTACACCTGTGATGCCGAAGTGACGAAGAGGGACATACGAGTGATGCAATCTACACCTGTGATGCCGAAGTGACGAAGAGGGACATACGGGTGATGCAGAGCCGATTTGGCTTGTGGGTGATTTCTCGAGTTTGCTAATACAACATTATTCAAGGTGTTAACACCTTGTCTTCAGCCATGTCTCTCACAAAGTGGTACTACAAATCATTTCTCTGGGATTGAGTTACAGGTTCCATTATTGTAATTTATGATTTCTCTGTGAGCTTATAAAAGACGATGAACATTGCATATTGGTTTTTCCCCATTGGGGTTTCCAAGGTAAATAATTGTGTCAAATGTGTGAATGATTTGTTATTTATTTTCGTTGCATTACTGGTTAAAAATATCTAGTATTTATGTTTATAATTTCCAAGTACACAATTTATAGATAACAGAAATCAGAATTTGGTATTGAATAAAGTTTAACATGGTATCAGACCAAGGTTGGCTCTAAGAAGGAAATCACACTTGGCAAGGATTTACACAAAAAATTTGTATTCTTCGGTCAAATTATTAGATTAGCCAGGATGTCAGTAACTGGACTGAGAATTGATGACCGATTGGAGGGTGCATCCAACTTCAAGCCTTGGAAGGAGAGGATAGCATTAGTGCTGATGGAGAACGATATTTGGGAATTGCAGATCAACAACAAATCGTTCCTACTGATTCTACACAATTGGCTGAATATACCAACAACGATGTGAAAGCTAAGAGAATCATTTTGGATGTAGTGAAGGATCATGCGATAGCTCATTTGTCTAGAAAAAAGTCAGCCAGGGAGATGTGGGAAGCTCTAAGGAAGATCTACCAGAGTGATAACTACAACAGGAAGATGGTGTTGAAAGAGGAACTCAGGAGTACCATGATGTCTAGATCAGATTTAATGGCTTCTAATCTCACCATGATCACATATATACGTGACAGATCCAGAGTTGGTAACTGAATGGCTTCACCAAGCCATGGGCTCCTTTTGTCAAAGGTATTATTGCTTGAAAAAATATTCCTAGCTAGGAGATTTTATGGGATGGATTCATCCAAAAGGAGACTCGAGAGGAGTCCCTATATGGAGGCCAATGGAAGGGTGATGATGAGGAGAACCTTGATCTTGCAAGTCATGCAAAAAAGAGCAAAGTGAAGGCCAAGTAGAATACAGGTGGAGAGGTTTCCACTCATGAAGGGGAGAAGGACATGAGCAAAGTCAAGTGCTTTACATGTCACAAGTTTAGCCATGATGTAGGTCAATGTATGAACAAGAAGAAGGGCAAGGGAAAAACGTAGGTTGCGGCATCAACAAACAAATAGGTGAGTGAGTTCGCTACAAAGTTTGAGAAGGAGTTTTCATTAGTGTCTTGTCTTTCTCTAGCACCTTGGGAAAGGATGCATTGTTCGTGGACAGTGGGGATTCTCACCATGTGACGGGATTGTGAGATTGTATTCACCAGTATCACAGAAGAGGAGTCAGAGCTACATGTGGAGCTGGGTGATGATGCCAAGTATGATGTTAGGGGGACTAGGGATATTTACTTTCATCTAGAGTCAAGAGGTCCTTTGGAGGTGAAGGATGTGCTATATGTACCGAGGATGATGAAGAACCTAATAGCGATTTTGACCATGGACAACAAGGGTTATGTGGTCTATTTCAGGATGGACAGGTACTATCGGTTGAAAGGATCTAGTTCAAATACGGGATGAGTAATAAGAAGCAGAGTGGGGAATATGTACTTTTTGAAGGATCAACCAATACATGCTCTAGTTCATTGTGACAATGATAGTTTGTGCGAGTTATGGCACAGGAGGATGGGTCACTTGCATCACAGGGCTTTTCCAATACTAAGGGAGATTGTCATTGGCCTTCTAGAGTTTAATGTGGAGCAATAGGGTGTATGTAAGGGATGTGTGCTTGGCAAGTATTCTAAGACCAACTTTCCTAGCAGTGATAGTAGGTCTAAGGGGATATTGGATCTAGTGCATTCAGACTTATGTGGTCCTATTTCAGTATCTTTGTTGATTGGCTATAACAATTATGTGACCTCCATAGATGATTTCATTAGGAGGGCGTCAACCTACTTTATGAAGACCAAGGATGAGGTTTTTAGTTTGTTTCGGGAGTTTAAGGCTCTTGTGGAGAACCCAACAGAGAGGAAGAATAGAATTCTAAGAACAGATAATGGAGGTGAGTATACGGGAAACATGTTCAAGGATTTCTACAAGGAAGCAGGGATCAAGGAGTTGATAATACCTTACAACCCACAACAAAATCGGGTTACAGAGATGAATTGTTAGATTTTTAATGGTTATACAAGATCTAAAACATTTAGCATCATAACATCATAACCATTAGCAAAGGATCACTGAAAGAAAGACAAATGCAGCAACACAAGAGAACACAAAGATTTTCCTCGGGGAAACCACAAGGGAGAAAACCCCACAAAACTTCCTTAGTATAGAATTTGACCAAGACAGTGTAAAACTCAGACAACCAAGACACTGTAAAACTCAGACAACAACTTCTCCTTCTTTCTGGCGCACTACTACTTCTCTCTCTCGCGCACTACTACTTCTCTCTCTCGCTAAGAACAGCTTGAGTGAGTGATTACAAATGAAGGGAGACACCTCCTATTTATATTCTTCTGTTGACTTGACATCTAACTTGGTGGGGCCGACTTCACTAGCTGTCAGGGCCGACTTGTCCAACTGGACATTACAAATAGCATTTATTATAATGACACTTGGGTACTAATGAACCAACTTACAATGGAGGGTTTACCTCATGACTTTTACATGACCAATTACATCAAGGACATCTCCGAATGGAGGAAGAACATCTCCAATGGAGAATACAACAAAAGTATAATAGAATATCTTCCGAAGTTACAATATTTTAACACTCCCTCTTAACTAGGAAGGTATTCTACATCAACAACAACCATCATTACAATTGTACAACTGACTGGTGAATCTCTATATGTCATAGGAAGTTTTGGAACATCATCATACATCTTCATCATTGATCTCAGTTGGATCATCTTCTGTAATCTTAGTATGTAAATACTAAATCATCTTCTGTATGTGTTGAATCATCTACTATCAGCATCATCTTCTAGATCATCTTCTGCAGTATCAATATGTGGATACTGAATCATCTGAATCATCTTCTGTAGCATCGGTATGTAAATACTGAATCATCTTCTGTCACGTTAGTAAATGAATACTTAATCATCTTTTGAATACTGAACCTTCTTTTGTAACATCGGTATGTGAATACTGAATCATCTTTTGCCATATCAGTATGTGAACACTGAATCATCTTCTGAACCTTCTTTTGTAACATCAATATGTGAATACCGAATCTTCTTCTGTCACATCAATATGTGAATACCGAATATTCTTTTGAAACATCAGTATGTGAATACTGAATCTTCTTTTGAATCATCTACTTCCCAGCATCAGTGTGTAAAAACTGAACCATCGTCTTTAACATCAACATCGTCCGAATCATCTACTTGCCAACATTAGTGATGAATTCTCATCTTGTAACATCATCATCTGAACCATCATCATTTGCATCTTCAGTATGTGAATACTGAACTATCATCATCTGTATCTCCAATATGTGAATACTGAAGGCATCATCATTTGTATCATAAGTATCATCATCTGCATCTTTAGTATGGGAATACTGAAACATCATTATCATCTATATCTTCAATATAGAAACACTGAATCACCATCATCTGCATCTTCAGTATGGGAATACTGGAACATCATCATCTGTGTCTTCAGTATAGAAATACTGAATTGCCATCATCTGCATCTTCAATATGTAAATACTGAAACATCATCTATATCTTCAGTATGGGAATACTGAAACATCATCATCTGTATCTTCAGTATAGAAACACTGAAACATCATCATCTGTGTCAACAGTATATAAATAATGAAATAATCAACAACTTCATTAGCATGTTAGTACTAAAAACCAAATCATTTGTAATGCTAGATCATCATCTGCATTACTAGCATAGAGATGCTGGAACATCATCATCATCAACACAAAGTGTTGTGACTTCAACTACATCAACATTAACAGCACAGGGTGCTGAGACCACAATCATATCAACAACAACATAAGGTGTTAGGACCACAACCACATCAACATCAACAACACAGGGTGCTGAGACCACAATCATATCAGCAACAACACAAGGTGTTGGGACCATAACCACATCAACATCATCAACACAGGGTGTTGGGACCACAACCACATCAACATCATCAACACAAGGTGTTGTGACTTTAACCGTATCAACATTATCAGCACAGGGTGCTGACACCACAACATCAACACAAGGTGTTGGACCATAACCACATCATCGGCATCAACATGTTGAAGCAACATCATTATCAACATCAGTATAACAATACTGAAGCAATCATTCCATCAAGCATCTCAACAAGCATCAGTATAACAATACTGAAACAATTGACTCAACCATCATCAAAACATCTTAGCAACCATCATTAACAATCATTGACAATCAACAGTATAAAAATACTGCAACAATCATCAAACATCAACAACAATCCTCAACAATCAACAGTATAACAATACTGTGATAACCATCAAGCATCTCAGCAGTTATTAACAATCAATAGTATAGCAATACTGAGGATACATCTTGCCCTTCATCTTCTTCAGAGCAGCATCATGGTGAGTTATCTGGTAGATCCATTTGGGCATTTTGTCTAACTTACTACTCTTTCGAGCCAAACAAGTCTAGTTAGACAGATGGATCTCCCTGGGGACCAAACAAGCCTTGTCTGGCTTACTAACACTTTCGGACCAAACAAGCCTAGCTAGACATACTAATCCCCCTAGGATCAACAGGTATTTAGTCTGGCTCACTAACCCTTTCAGGCCAAACAAGCCTAGCTAGACGTACCTTCCCCTAGACTGACCTACTCACCACTGCATCCAACATCTACTTTCACTCCGTCTTTCGAGAGAGGTTCTTTCGGACTACACCAAACTTGTCTCGAAAGTATTCAAACTTTACAGGAGCTAGAGGCTTAGTCAATACATTTGCTACTCGTTCCTCGGTGGGAACATACTTGAGCTTTACAGCTCCCTTCAGCTACATTCTCTTCTTGTACATTTGCAATTGCATCGTACATTTACAACTTGCATCATTCTTCTTTTGTGTAACTATAATTGCATCATTCTTCTCTTGTACATAAGCAACTGAATCGTACATTTGTAACTTCATCATTTCTTCTCTTGTGGGTGATTGCATACAATCCTTCCTACAAGTCAGATACAATTGTTATGATTATAAACATTTCATGACATATTCAATATGACAACTTTCAATGCATAAAGATATATATAATCATGCAACTATCTCTGCTAATGCAACAATCATCTAAGGCCACTTACCCATCACCTGCATATTAGTAGTAAACTACAAATATTCTACTATACATTTCCTAAATCTAGAAACATATCATGTACACATCTTTGAACATCTAAATATATAGGAAATGACTATTCAAATACTTATCTTTGTTTGTTTGGTAGAATCAATCTTGATTTCTGTTTTCTTGAATTACTGGAGTCTTCATCGTTTGATTCTGAGGACCTGTTCCTATCTTGCTCATGATCGGAAATACTGAGTTAGTCTTCTTACACCATAGATCACATAGAACTGTGTCTGTGTGGCTTATCGGTGCATCTCCTCTTATCCAATGATGAAATGGATAAGAGTATAATCTTCATCTTCATAGGTATAATTATTTAGGATCATATTCCTCATTACTTGAGGAATCTTTACTTTCTTTCTTCTTAGCTACAATATATTCATCCTTGGTTGCATTTAGAGAAACACTTTGCTTTCTGCAATATGTTGGAGTGCATAGTACTACGGTCTACCAACTCAATCAAAGTCATCATACCTTTGCAGTACCCTTTAGGTACCACACCATTTCCTCTGCATATTTTACTTGGATAAGTAAAATGTCTTCTGGATTTCATCATGCTTCTAATCTCAAGAATCATGTCAAGATGCTAGAACTTTGAGATCTACCGTAGTCACTCCCTCTTAGGTGGAGAAGCATCCTCCCTCTGCATCTATATTAGGACAATGGGGTGACAGGTAGTCTCCTCTGCTGTTAGTCTTCTTTGTATTTATGTCACTAGATATCAGGATCCTTCATCTCGAACTTTGTTGCAAGTTTTCTCTTGTCCTTTATAGGATTCTATCTCCAATCTTGTAGTAAAGGTTGGGATCTCCATCACTCTAGTTGATCCTCAAGTTTCTCATGTGACTGTATGCGCTATTCCATAGGTGCCTATTGAGTTTGTACAAATCCTTCTGTACATAGGTGGTTATCTATAGAGAGTCTCAAACGATATAGTTTGCTTGATCTGATCTTTTACATTGATTACACCAATTGTCTAGTGTAATATCCATTACTGAAGAGGTGTGTCTAGCACCTAGAGCAATGTCTTTCCAAAATCGAATCTCTCTTTTGATAGAGCCCACGAACCTTGCTTCGTATTTTTCGATACTTTGATCGACGGTATACTTAGTTTTGTAGATTTACTTGGAAGACTTTACAAAACTTCCCTTCATGTTATGAACTCATATCCATACATCATTATGTATGATCGACTGGTACTTCTTAGATCAAATCATCCTGCCATTCTTCCTTCTTGGGACATTCTTTCGCAAGGTGTCCTTTCTCATCACAACCGAACTATTGAGTTGTGAGATGTCCTTCTATTCCTGGCGGGAATGTTCTTCCTTCTTCTTGGCCTGGGTTGATAGGGATTGATTGTCATCTCTTCTTTAATCAATCGTGCATTTCTTCATATGTGATCTTCCTACTACGACAACTCTCTCGACTGGATTTGGAAGACCATTCAAAGTTGTAATTTATGCTTATGCTTCTTTGTCATTGTCTTCAACAACTTCTAATTGCTCCTTGAGATGAGGTCTTCTTGTGAAGTAACCATTGAATGTTTTCTTCACATTCTTTGAGTTGAGTTTCCAAGGTCATCATCGTTCATATTGTTCATTGCATCGAACATATCCTTGGGAGTCTTCAAGGATGATACCCGTGAGATCCAATGGAGGCAGAAATACTCATCTTTGTTTTGACTAGGTCCTTCATGGCATGGTAAGCACTCTATAATTCCATGCTTAGAAGTTCTTGGCTCTTTCAAGCTTGTCCTCAAGCTTGGTACTGTTTGTTGTTATGATAAAAATGAGAACCTCAAATGGAAATAGAGAGGATGAAACTTACCAGTGAGTGCTTCAACTTGATGTTTGCTTGAAGGATCTTTTGAAAGACTGCTTCTGGTGGACCTAGGGTTTGATAGAGAAACCCTAATTTTTCAACTTAGGTATCTTTCGTATCTGATTAGATAGAAAGATGTGCCTCCTCAAGGCAAGTTGAGTAGTATACTTATTTTCCCAAAACTGTGGACATAACTGCAAAATATTTGATGCCCCAGTTTTCTTCGACAACAGTGTTAGGTCAAAAAATAAAAGTTCATAGAATGAGAAAATTCTTACATAGAGAGATGCACCTTCCTAGGGAGAATTTGATGGTCCTCCTTCAACTTATTGGTGGATGGAAGTAACCGGATCAGGAAGCCCTAGTTTTGTTTTCTGGTTTCTTCTGCAGAAATGACTGATCTTGTTTCTACGATATCTCTGAAAGTACTTCTCCTCCGTGTCTGAAACTTCGCACTGAGATAGCCTCGCTTGCCCTCTTTCCAGCACCGTAGGTTAGAGCAGAATTGGTTTCACCAATTGGGACTTATGCTAATTTTCCCAAGGTGACTTATTTCAGGACTGTTCATCATATCGAACTTGTACGGATAGCCACGTGTCACTCGTTCACCTTCGGGGTCTAAAATTTTTACCACAAAAACTACAGTCTGTGCCGTTTCTGGAACAACTTACGAAATCTCATTTGGACCTTCCTAGCCCAAGATATAGCAATTCTCCCTAGGTCACCTGTTTAAGGTTGAAATCTGGGAGAGGCTGGAACCCTGAGTTGGAGGAATCATATCTCCTAAATTATAGCGAATCTGAGGCTGAAAATTTTACACAGAGTACATTAGGAATTTATCTTCGTTTTATAAAGTTTCGGCTCCTGAGGATTCTCTAATCTCGAGAAATGGCGAAAGTACCAAAATTACTAGTTTTGGTCTTTTAGGGTTTTCAAGCTTGAAACCCTAATCTTCAATAGCTGTAGCTGTAGCACTGTTTCGGCTGCACAAAGACTTCTTTCAGGGTAGCTCTGATACCATGTTAGATTTTTAATGGTTATACAAGATCTAAAACATTTAGCATCATAACATCATAACCATAAGCAAAGGATCACTGAAAGAAAGACAAATGCAGCAACACAAGAGAACACAAAGATTTTCCTCGGAGAATTCGACCAAGACAGTGTAAAACTCAGACAACATCTTCTCCTTCTTTCTGGCGCACTACTACTCTCTCTCGCTAAGAATAACTTGAGTGAGTGATTACAAATGAAGGGAGGTGCCTCCTATTTATATTCTTATGTTGACTTGACATCTAACTTGGTGGGGCCTACTTCACTAGCTGTCAGGGCTGACTTGTCCAACTGGACATTACAAATAGCATTTATTATAATGACACTTGGGTACTAATGACCCCACTTACAATGGAGGGTTTACCTCATGACTTTTACATGACCAATTACATCAAGGACATCTCCTAATGGAGGAAGAACATCTCCAAAGGAGAGTACAACAAAAGTACAATAGAATGTCTTCCGAAGTTACAATATTTGAACATGAATAACATGGCCATCATTGGAGCTACCAAGGCAATGATCCATGATCAGGATTTACCCATGTTTTTCCGTGAAAAAGCATGTAACATGACAATGTACATTTAGAACAAGAGTCCTCATAAGGTTCTTGAGGACTTCCGAGGAGGCATTCACAGGAGTGAGACCAGAGATTGGTCAGTTTTGTATCTTTAGATGTCCGAACTTCGATGTATGTGCATGTACCATATGAGAAGAGGACGAAATTGGAATATTTAGGAGAGAAGGGTATTCTTGTTGGATATACTGAGACTTCAAAGGCATATGGAGTATACATCCCATCACTTGGTAAAACAATGGTGAGGAGAGATGTTTTGTTTGTTGATAGCCGAGCCTTAAGGAAGTCACAAAACACCATTCCAATAGCGACACACGATGAGGAGCGAGAGGCTTTGAAGGTTGAGGTAAGACTAGCATTAGTAGGTATAGGGACTCAGTCTTAAGATCAGGAGGAGGAGTTGCAGGCTCCTTCTACTTCTGTTAAGAGGAAGTAGAGATGGCTCGAATAGAAACTGAAATATGCTCAAGAGCATGTGGAGCAATGTTATCGGAACCGGACCGGTCATCGAACCGGCGAAGCCCAAAATGTGAACCGGACCAGAAACCGGCAAAAAACCGGGTAAAAAACTG
>LPNX010740991.1:163596-182478 GCA_001517045.1 Pseudotsuga menziesii | reverse complement strand
AGTTTCGCCACCCACCGAAACGTTTCGGCTTGCGTCCCCCCACGTCTCGCCAAAACGGGGACGTCCCGAAATGTTTCGGGTGGAGTTTCGGAGTCCTCGGGACGCCCGAAACGCCGAAACGCGTCCCCGTGTAACACTGAAAAATACCCAAAAAATTCTAAGTTAAAAAATGTAAGACAAAATAGCAAAAGGGAACCAAGGAAATCAAGCTTTCCTTGGGATCTTGGCTTTCCTTTTGAGCAGCCTATATGATATGCACTCTTATGCTAGATATAACTTTAAACTTTAAAAGAAAAAGCTAATGCATGCAAGCTATAGATTTCTTTTAAAATGCCATGCAAAAGACAATTTCTTTATGCCAGATCTATTCTAGATGGATGAGCACTGCTTAGTAGATCTGATAAAAGAACTTGAAAACTAGATCTAAGTGCAAGATTTATACTTTTTAATGCCAGGATCTTAAGTAAACAAGTTGGGTAACAAGGGGGGGCATTTTTTTTTAAGAATGAGAAAGGAGAGAGAAAAGAGTATTTTTGCTAGTGGGGGTTTCACTTTGAAACACTTCGTAGTGGGGTACCGAGAGACTATGTCTTTTGTATTTGCCTTGAAAAGGGGAGCATCAAACTAGATCCACACCGTTTCGAAGCTGGGAAACCTGTAGCTAAACCAAAACTCGAACAATACCGTGAGATCTTGAAATCACATATAAAAAGAGGTTTAAAAAATGCATGAAAATAAACTTATTTAGCATGCAATGTTGGACCTCTAAGCATACAATGATAATACATGAATTAAAGTACTCTTACTTTCAACTCCTATTCCTACCAGTTTAGAGAAACCATCATAGGCAAGATCTAAGCCACAAATATTGAGGAAAAATTGGAACAACACAGCCTTTTACCTCGATAATGCATGACAATCTGAATCCACACAACAAAGAATACCACCACTAGCCTCCAAAGCTTTCTTTTATTCCACAAAAAATAACAATAGCAAATAGGTTACAACAGCTTGCACTCTCTTGCTCCAAACCAAACTAGTTTGTGTTGAAATATTCAATATTGTAACTTTGAAGAATATTCTATATATATATATTTTATGGTCCCCGATGGTCTTACCGGGAGTATCACTTGTATTTCTTTATACCCCGATGTTTCTAATCGGGAGAACTAATAAGAGTCATGAGGAAGTGCCCTCAAATTGTAAGTCGGGTCGTTAGTACCCCAGTTGTGATTACCAGAACCTACATAACTGAGTTAATTATTAAGTGAACGAAAGAATATAAATAGAGGTGTGACACTCCTCATTTGGAACACACACACTCACTTGTGTAGCGCATGAGAGAGAGAGAAAGAGCTGTGGCTGGAGAAGGAGGAGGATCAGTCTTTTGGGTTTTACCTTTTATCTTTTTGGGGCATCTATATTGAGGAAGCTTTTGTTGGGTTTTCCCCTTTAGGGTTTTCCTAGGATAAATCTGTGTTCTTTTTGTGTGGTTGTGCTTGTCTATCTTTCAGTGATCTTTTGGCTTATGGTTATGCTGTTATGATGCTAAATGTTTTAAGATCTGATATAACCATTACAAATTCAACATGGTATCAGAACCACCCTGAAAGAAGACACTGTGCAGCTGCAGAATCTAGGGCTTCTTATTTTTTGGGTCTCTCTCCACAATCCATCAGCAAAAGAAGGCTAGGCTGACTCTCCATTGAAGGGCGCATCTTTTTGTCGAAGCAGAATTTGATTCCAGGCATTTTCAATTTTTGGTGCGGGAAATTAGGGCTTCTTACATAAGAGAAATTTTTGAGTGAGCCCGGCATAGGATTACTCTCCTCATCAAAATCGAAGTTCAGAGACCTGGGTCGAGATTTTTGGTTGGGTGAAACTCCAAGAAAGTCAAACCCTAGTTTGACCCTGGGCCTGAAAAACCCTAAAATACTAAAACTGATAAGTTTTGGTACATTCACTATATCTCGGGATTGAAGAAGTCTCAGGGGCCGAAACTTTCACAGGTTGAAGATAAATTCCTGATGTACACTGTGTCCAAGTTTCAGCCTCATATCCGCTATATTCTAGGAGATATGATTCCTCCAAGTTAGGGTTCCAGCCTCTTCCAGGATTCATCCCTAAGAAAGACACATAGAAAGAATTGCTATATCTCGGGCTACGAAGGTCCAAATGAAATTTCTCAAGATGTTCTAGAAAGGGAACGGACTGTACTTTTTGTGGTACAAGTTTTAGACCCTGAAGATGAAATAGTGACACATGGCAGTCGGTACAACGTCGCTATGCTGAACAGTCCTGAAACAAGTCACCTTGGGAAAACGCTCATAAGTCCCAATTGGTGAAACCAATTCTGATGAAACTTGTGGTGTTGGAACAAGGACAGACTAGGATACCTCAGTACGAAATTTCAGACATAGAGGAGCAGTACTTTTGGAGGTACCGCAGAAACAGTATCATGCATTTCTGCAGAAGTAATTGGTAAACTAGGGCTTCCTTTCCCGGGAGCTTCCCTCCACTATTTTCAGAAAATGAGTACATTGGACGCCTCGCCTTGAAGAGGTCTATCTTTCTATCCAATCAGATATGAAAGATTCCAAAATTTGAAAATTAGGGTTTCTCTGACAAAGCCTAAATCGGCCAGCTCTTGAACTAGGACGGACACCTCAAATCGGTAAGATCTAATCTTTTGCTATTTACATTTGAGGTTCTTATTTAAAAATGTCTAATCACACCAGCTTGATGACAAGCTTGGTGAAACTAACAACTTCCAAACATGGAAGTATTGGATCTCACTCGTTCTTGAAGAAAATGAATTGGACACCTACATAAGTAGAGAGGTTCCAGTTCCAAAGGGAAATGAGGCTAAAGCCTTACACAAGAAGAAAATCGACTCATAATAAGAGAAGTGAAGATGGGAGCAACTGAAAATCAAGCGCTCACGATTCAAAGAAGATCCCTCAAGCAATGAGGAATATGAAGAACTCAATTCTTGAAGAACCCCTTATCCATCTTAGCATTTGGATGAGAAATGATGATGTCATGAATGAAGAAGATGATGAAGCAGAAGGATCAAGAAGGAGTCTACCCACGAAACGAATAAAGGATAAGTATTCAATTGTCATTTCATGATATTGTTTTTTTATGCATTTGATTATATTCAGTTGATGTGTTATGCATGATAGACTGTTTGCATTAATGACAGTATACTACTAATATGCATGTGATGGGTAAGTAGCTCATGGTGCTATACAACTCTCCATTGCTACTTGTCTAGAATGCAACCTCTTTTCTAACATATTGGATTAGTGCACAATCTCAATGATGTCATGGTAGAGATGGAAGGCATCTAGAAAGTTTCCGTGAGATATGGATGAATGTTGTATTGGCTAAACAGTTGCATGATGCATAAGCATTTGTCGTTATGCATATGTTCTATGAAATGGTTCTGACCATGCTACTAGTGCATTTGAATTGTAGGAAAGGTCTTGTACAACCGCCTACAAGAAAAGGAGGATGAGACTTGTTCCGAAGAACAAGTGATGACAATTCAAGATTCACTCCAATAAACATGAATCTGAAGCTCCCAGGGTCAGAGACACTGTGACAGAAGAAAGAGCTTCAGAGAGCGGTAGATCCACCTCGAAAGATGAAGACCACCTTAGGTACGAGAGATAACTCAAGATGAAGAAAAGTATGGCGAGACTTCCAAACCAAAGTAAGAGGCCTCGGACACACTCTAGTTGTGTAACACAGTTAGGTGACATCATTGATGCTAACCTTTCCAGCTATGAAAGAAGCTATGATCAAAGAGTAACAGTTGATCATGGGGAATGATGTCTACGATATGATTTCCAGACCTAAAGGGAAGTCCGTAGTATCTTCCATATGGATTTACAAGAACAAGTGTATAAAGTAAGGTTCGTGATTTGCCTCAGAAAGAATAGACTATGACATGACATACTCTATTGACCGGACCCACTAGAAGTATATATCAAGCATAGAACCACTTGTACAAAATGAAGAGGGAAGATGATACTCCGCTTCAGGGGGAGTGATTACAGAAGATATCTGAGTTCGACATGGTACGACATGATGGATCGAGACTTTACCAAGAGTAAAGTGGGTTCCAACCTTCAAGGTTGAATGCAGAAGACTAGGATATGTTGATGACCTGACAAAACGAACTCATGGAAGATGCTATGATGAAAGGATACTAGAATTATGTTTGGGATATAGTACCCAAACCAGAAAGCAAGAGCGTGGTATTTTCCAAGTAGACTTGAAAGACAAAACATGTTGCTGATGGAAGGAAAGATTTGTGGCTAGAGGATTCTCTCAGAGAGAAGGAATTGATTATGAAGAGACACTTGCTCCAGGAAGCAAGGTACACTTCCATCAGAACTATCATGGCATCTGCTTCCATGATGAAGTGGGATCTGCACCAGATGGATGTAAAGACAACCTTCATGAATGGTATGATTGAGGAAGAGGAAGACGTTTACATCGAACAACCACAATGATTTGAAGTTGAAGACAAACGGACTCACGAATGCACGTTGAAGAAGGCCCTGTACAGCCTGAAGCAAGCTCCTAGAGCTTGGTATGGAAGGATAGATAGTTTCTTGACGAGCTTGGACTTTACCAAGAGTAAAGTTGATCCTAACCTTTAATTCAAGGTTATAGAAGATGAACCTGCCATACTATTACTATATGTGGATGATTTATTTCTGACAGGGAATGAGAAACAGATTGTGGAAAGCAAGAAGAAACTTGGCGAAGAATTTGAGATGAAAGACCTTGGGTTAATGCATTACTTCCTAGGTCTAGAAGTACGACAAAGTTCAGAAGGAATCTTTCTCAATCAGGGAAAGTATGCTGTAGAGATATTGAAAAGATTCAATATGTTGGAATGCAAAGCCATGGCCACACCCATGGATTCCAACCTGAAGTTGTTAGCTGATGACTCATTAGAGTTAGTGGATGTGACTCAATACAGACAAATTATGCGTCATTGATGTATCTAACAAATACCAGACTAGACATTTGTTTTGCTGTGAACACCTTGAGTTAGTATCTAGTTCAACCTAGACGTGTTCACCTGGTAGCTTCAAAACATGTGATGAGATATTTGAAAGGGACTATAGATTTTGGTCTATACTATGATGGAAGCCATGAGTACAGACTGTATGGCTATACTGATGCAGGTTGGGTTGGAAGTGTCTCATATAGAAGAAGCACATCAGGTGGATGTTATTGTCTGAGGTCTGTTATGAGTTCATGGTTTAGCAGGAAATAGTCCAGTGTTTCTCTTAGCACGGCTGAAGCAGAATACATAGTAGCTTGCTCTTCTAGAGTGTGATGATGATGATGTTACTGATCGAAAGATCAGAGTGTGATGACGATGACGTACTGATCGCAAGATCAAAGTATGATGATGATGATGATGCTGATCGAAAGTTCAGAGTATAATGATGATGATGACATACTACGATGATGATGTTGCTGATCGAAAGATCAAAGTGCTACTGATGATGATGTTGCTAATCGAAAGGTCAAAGTACTGATGATGATGCTGTCAGTCAAAGTGTTGCTGTTGCTGAAGACTGATGATTGAAGATGAAGACTAAAATACTGATGATGATGCTGCCAGTCAAAGTGTTGCTGTTGCTGAAGATTGAAGATTGAAGATGAAGACTATATGATGTTGAAAAGCTTCCAATGATTTATAGATGTGTCCCACTGATGATGTTGATGATATCCTCTCTCTCCTATTGTTGTTGTTGTTGATGTTGTAGAATACCCTTCTCGTTAAGGGGGAGTGTTGAAATATTGTAACTTCGAAGAATATTCTATATATATATTTTGTGGTCCCCGATGGTCCTACTGAGAGTATCACTTGTATTTCTTTATACCCCGATGTTTCTAATCGGGAGAACTAATAAGAGTCATGAGGAAGTACCCTCAAATTGTAAGTCGGGTCATTCGTACCCCAGTTGTGGTTACTCGAACCTACAAGATTAAATTAGGATTACTTGAGCCTACATAACTGAGTTAATTATTAAGTGAACGAAAGAATATAAATAGAGGTGTGGCGCTCCTCATTTGGAACACACACACTCACTTGTGTAGCGCATGAGAGAGAGAGAGAGAAAGAGCTGTGGCTGGAGAAGGAGGAGGATCAGTCTTTTGGGTTTTACCTTTTATCTTTTTGGGGCATCTATATTGAGGAAGCTTTTGCTGGGTTTTTCCCTTTAGGTTTTTCCCAAGATAAATCTTTGTGTTCTTTTTGTGTGGTTGTGCTTGTCTATCTTTCAGTGATCTTTTGGCTTATGGTTCTTTTGTTATGATGCTAAATGTTTTAAGATCTGATATAACCATTAAAAGTTCAACAGTTTGTGAGAGAGGCAGAGGCTTTATTTATAGCCAGAGCCAAGCCCCTGGGGGGCTACCAACATTGAAGATACACTTGAAGTTATTTGACTTTGAACTGAAGAGGAACTAAGTTGAAGTGAAGAAGGACTGAGTTGAACTGTAGAAGTGATTGACACCTCTCTCAGTTAACTCATAATCACTTGCCAACCAATCCCATCTAATTGCCAAATCACCAAATCAAACCTCCTTCACTCCCTCACGCGTGAGCTTTTGAGATGACCTGAGGTGAAGGTGATATTACCTGGTTCATGTATGTTTTAAACCAAAGTTTCCTTTTAAAACCAAATACAAAGAAGCTTCAACATGGGAGGGTTCCACCCCCTTTCCTTCTCGCTAGCCTCCACTTCATTAGCATGGGGTTGACGTCACCCCTTCCTTCATGATTTGCTACCCCAAAGTATTAAATAACAACCACAAAAATATAACGAAGCTTAAAGGGGAGGAGACATATCACAATCATTAACGTGGAGGTGACATCATCACTTCTTCACGTGAGCTCCATTTAAAATTAAAACCTTAAAACTATGCTTTACTTAAGTTTGAAAGGAGACCGTGAGGCTTAGGGGGGCCCATGCCAAGTCATCCCTTTTTAAAATATTTTAATTTTTTGACTTTTCAAACATTTGACCTTAGTGCCAAAATGGTGTAACTTAGCATTAAAATGCTCTTTTGATACATTTTTAGCTGAATAGTGCTCCATGGGGTGATCCGGCTACCCGACTGATGTGGAAAGTGGTCCCTGGGGTAAACTGGATGCTCCGGGTGTGAAAACGAGTGTCGCCACGTCAAAAACAAACTCCGTATCTGACTTTCATTACATTTTGAAATTTTCTAATTAAACCATTAAAAATGGCTTAATTTTGTGAAAAAAGTTTCCGAAACTTTAGGGGGACCTAGCACATGTCCATACGACTCAAAATCAATGCCTAGCATTTTGAAAAACACTGACACAAAGGCTCTAATAACCTCCTAAGTCCGAAACACTAAGACGACTACCCCAACTTTGGAGGTGTGAGTGAAAAACTTAGAAATTATTAGTCGTTTGTTCAACAACCAATAATGACCGAGGGAAAAAACACTCTGTGCTAGTCGGCTTGATGCTCAAGTCCGGGAAGTTGATCCTTTTATAAAAAATTAAATGCTAGGATATTTTTTACAATTTCCCTAAGGGGGTATGAACATGTGTTTACAAAAAAATAACAAAAAGTTCCCAGACAAAACCTGAATGACTTCTGAATTCTGAAAGGTGAACAAGTGTATGTTCTCATCACCCGGCTCACTTGATATTACCAACTAAGTATGACTTAATAAGTAACATCTGGCTCCATCTAGGGACACGTGCTTTGAATGATCCTCTGATCAAAGAAGAGGATGTGAGAACTCTGGAATCTCTGGGTCCTGCACGAAAACTAAAGTCCATCAGTAACACATATATAAAAGGAAACCAACTGGGAAACTAAGCTATTGCACAAAGTTAGTATATAATGTACAAAAAGAAAAACTATTTTACAACACTAATATACAACAAAACCTTCAAAGTTAGTACTATGATACAACATCTATAATACAAAAATATTATACAAAAATAAAATACATGCAAGGATAAGTTTAGAAATAGGCCCTGATACCACCGATGCCAATAAAGGCATCAAACCGTCCCGGTGAAGAACATTTTGAGCAGAAGGCCATTCACTGGAAGGTTTAATCTTTCCCCTTCTAGGTCATTTAGATAGAAAGAATTTGCACCTTCTACTTCGTCAATGATATAAGGTCCCATCCATAGGCTGTCAAATTTTCCATGCTTTCCATATTTTTCCCTCTGTTTGTCCCATAGCAAAACTGTGTCACCTACTTGAGAGGATCTAGGTTTGGTAGACTTATCAGAGGTCCTCTTGATTTTATCTGAATTTCTGATACTCTGGTCAAGGGACTTCCTTCTGTTCTCATCTAACTCAATCAACTGGTTAACTCTGTTCTGAATGGCATCCTGATCTGAGCTAAAGTTATGAAGAAGCTGATACATTGGAAGCTTTAAATGGATTGGTAAGGTGACATCTAGGCCATAGACAAGTTCAAAAGGACTCTTCCCGGTTGAACTCTATTTGGTAATCCGAACAGCCCATGACGGATACTTAATTTTGCTATCCCATGCTTTCTTATTATCACCAACCGTTTTCTTGATTATGGTCATTAAGTTTTTATTACTTGACTCGGCTAGACCATTTTCTTGAGGATAATAGTTGGATGAATGCGATAAGACAATGCCATATTTGAAGCAAAAAGATGACATTTCTGAAGGACTGAAACATGGGCCATTATCTGTGATAATTCTGGTCGGCACACCGAATCTTGTGATAATCCTATCTTCTAGGAAGTCCACGACTACAGCATCGGTTGCCTTCTTGGTGGGTATTGCCTCTACCCACTTGGTGAAATAATCTATGGCGGTAAGTATCCAAGAATAACCATTGCTTGAATTGTCTTTGAACTTACCAATGAAATCAAGCCCCCACTGCTGGAAAGGGGCTTGGACTACTATTGGTTTTAAGGGCAAAGCTTTCACCTTTTGCTTCCCAGTGAACAACTGGCACTGGGGGCAACTTCTAACAAACTTATGCACGTCTGAAAAAAGGTTTGGCCAATAGTAACCTGCTCTAAGAATTTTGTGGACGGTTGTTCTAGCTGCAAAATGCCCACCACAAAATCCTGCATGGAACTCAACCGTGAGTCTCTTAGACTCAGGTTCATCAACACATCTAAGTATTAAGCCGTCCGGGTTTCTCCAACCTAGACCATTATTTGTTAAACAATACTTAGTTGCTTTTAACCTTAATGCTCTGCGTTTATGGCCAAGTAAGTGATTAGGGCATGTAAGGTTACGAAGGAAAAAAATGATGTCTGAACACCAAGGTTGTTGCTCTAATCTCTGAAGCTCGTCTGATACACTTCGTTCTGGATTACTATTCTGACAAATCATTCCTAAAGATTTCTCATTCCCCTGAGTTAACATCTTTGCAAGCCCTTGTCCCTTAATCAATTTAGTGGGTTTTATCTCTAAGTCATATTCCTGAATCTTTGAAACCCATTTACCTCTGATGCCTAAACAATCCTGCTGAGACATGAAGTCTTTGACAGCTGCATGGGGTACATACCCAATGATTTTAGAGTATCCGACATAAGTTCTGAAATGTTTAAGGGACTTGACAAGAGCATAAGCTTTGTTTTCCATGGAAGTGTACTTCAATTCTGAATTTTGCAAGGCTCTACTCATAAAGGCTATAGGCTGCTCTTGTTCTTCACTGTTTTTCTGAAGCAAAACACCAGCAATGGTGTCTTCCGAGGCGAAAGAGAAAATCTGGAACTCTTTTGAATAATCTGGACTAATTAAAACAGGTGATCTAGATATAGCATCTTTGATGCTTCTGAAAGCATCCATCCCTTCATCCGTCCACACAAATTTAACATCTTTCTTTAATACTTTTTGTAGAGGTTTCATTAGTTTTGCTAAATTTGGGATGAATCTTCTTATGGAATTTATCTGACCGTTGAAAGACTGGAGAGCTTTTAAATTCTGAGGCAAGGGGACCTTCTTAATGGATTCTACCGGTTCAGGATCAATCTTGACCCCATCCTTGGAGATAATGTGTCCCAACAACTTGCCTTTCTCAACCTCGAAGATTGACTTGGCAGGATTTAAGGAAATGGCATATTTACGACATCTCAGAAATACCTGCCTAAGATGACCTATGTGGTCAGATCTTTCTTTTAAAAAAAAAGTTAAGTCATCTTGATAGATTTCGATCACTTTGCCTATGAGTTCTTTGAAGGCAAAGTCCATGGCTCTCTGGAAAGTGGCACCTGCATTTAATAAGCCGAAAGGCATTCTTAAAAACTTGTAAGTGCCCCACGGTGTGGTAAATGTTGTTTTATGTTGATCTTCTTTATTTACTAACACCTGGTTATATCCTGAAAAGCCATCCAACATGGACATCATTCCTGAACAAGTTACTCTTTGAAGTAATGTTTCCATGTCGGGCAATGGGTAATTATCTTTTAGGCATGATGTATTGAGATTCCTGAAATCTATACATATTCTAATTGACCCATTCTTCTTTCTAACAACAACTAAGTTGGAGCACCATGATGAATGTCTAGTAGGTGCTATGATCCTTGTTGCTAACATTTTCTGAAGTTCCTTCTGAACAATGGGGGCCAACTTAGGATTTATTCGCCTAAGTTTTTGTCGGAAAGGTTTGATCCCTTAGCTTCTTCTGTGAGGGGAATAGTGTGCTGAAACACATCTTCCCGATAATCTTTAAGTTCATCATAACTAAAAGCCAGCACATCTCTATATTCTTTGATTAGATTGATTAAACTGTTCCTTTCCTTTTCTGAAGTACCTTTTCCAATTTTTATTAACTTGGGGTCCTTGTTTGTACCTATATTTATTTCCATATAATCCCCAATTTTTATTGACTCTTTTTTATTTTTGTGACAATCCTGTCTGTCAAACAACTTTTCAAAAGCTATAAGGCTACTCGGAATGTGATTTCTCAAATTATCCTCATCCTCATGATACTCTTTACCCTCTTGCTGATAACTGATCTTGCAACCTTCAAACTCATGGAGATTATGGATGAACCTTAAGAGTTGTTTATCATCATTAAAAACCTGCCAGTGATCTACATTATCAGGAATTGATTGCCTAAAATTGATTTCCATTTTGCGGTTCCCACTAATCATCTCATCTGAAGGTTGAAGGGTGGATGCTGCTATTGCCAACTTATGTGCTAAACCATTCATTTCTCTAGGGATTTTCCGAAGATTGAGTGCATCAAACCAGTCCATGGTATCCCATATAGCATTCCTATACTTTCTTAGTCTATCACTTTTACACTGATACTGATTCTTGAGCTGGAGGATGACTAAGTCTGAATCACCTTTTATGTTTAACATTTTTATGCCCATGTCTTTAGCGGTTTCTAATCCTAGAAAGAATGCCTCATACTCAGCCACATTGTTCGATGCTTCAAACTCCAATCTAAAAGAAAAGTTGTAGATTTTATTAGAAGGTGAAATGATAAATATGCCTGCACCCTTTCCAGCTTAGGAATAAGCTCTGTCAAAGTACATTTTCCAAACTTCATCTATCTCTTCATTTTTGATATTTTCTTTAATAGGGGCCATGAAGTTGGACAAGATGGCATAGTTTCCAAAGTTGTCAGTGCAATGCACAAATTCATTTCCGGGTTTCATAGGATTCTTTACATGCTGCTTTCTTTCCTTTTCTCTGTGAAGTATAACCCTAGTGTCTTCTGATGTAGGTATTGTTGCGTATGTCCAATCCATTTGGATGTGTCCACCTAGAGTTGCAACCCACTTTTTGGACAAAAGCATTCTCGAATTATCTGGTACATTGATTACAACAACATCCATTGCCATATCAATGTCAGGATACTTGGCCAACTTTACATGCAGGTTTAAAATTATCCCTACCACTTCAACTTCTCTTGCATCCATTGCACAAACATTGTGGTAGGGCCGTGTGATTCTTAGGTTTAACTGTTCCATTACCTTCCTTGTAATTACGTTTGATGAAGCATCTGAATCTAACATGCAGTTATGAAGAAGAAGATCATCAACTAAAAGAGAGACATAAAAAGGCGGGTGATCCTCTCTTTTGGATCAACACTATGAAGGACTATAGGCATATCTTCGAGGACAAAACACAAATCTTCAAGGACGACATTATTACTTGGAGGAGCAGTTTCGTTGACAATATTATGACTACGTTCTAAAATTTTGATCAGATTTTCTTTTTGGCTAGGAATTTGAAGGATATCAGTAGCATAAGCTGAAATTTTAACATCATTCAACCATTGTCCCATGTCAAGCTTTGATTCTATAGCAACCAGAGGGTTTATAACAGGAGGAATTGTTACCTTAGGCTTGTACTGTTTAGTTGGTGTAGACTTCTCCTTTCTCTGATAGGTAGCTCCTTTGTATTTAGCATTCCTCATTTTTAAGATTTTTTCCTGGGAAGGCATTTCACCATAAGTTTGAGAGATGAAATCCTTTTCCAGACTATAATCTACGGCCTGTTGCCAATGTTGGTTTGTCAAAGGGTAGGTTCGACCTACCATGTTAATGAACTCAGGCTCGCTTGATGGTTTATCCAGACTATTGATTTCAGGGAGTACATGTTCCATTACTTGGTTTGCAATGTAACAAGTACTTTCCTGGTGAAATTGAGAACAAGGCCTGCAAAATGGAATTGCATCCTCTACTAGGTTGACTGAATCCAACTGGTTTGGAATCCAAGGTTCTTGAGTTTTCTTTTGATACATCTGATTAGGCTTTGGCTGAAAGTTCCTTGGTGCATGAGAAACATGATTTCTTTCCATCATAACCAACCTATTCTGAATATGATTTAGCAGAGCGGCATGATTGGCCATTTGTTGGTTTTGATTAGTTACCAAGGTTTTCATCATTTCAGCCATTTCCTTCATAGGATCTTTAGATGTTTCCTTATCCTCTGATTCAATAGCCTTTCTTTTAGTTTCTTTGTTGTAGGAAGTGTTTCCTCTAGTGTACCCTGGTATGTTGGACTTACCCGATGATTGCATGTTCTTTTCAATTTTCTCGGCCAATTCCTGGGCAGTCTTTAGATCAGCAGGTTCTTTATCTCTTAACTGATACCTCAAATCTGCAGTGAATGCTTCAATATAATAGATGAGGATAGCAGCATCATTTGGCTTGATGTCTTTATGAAGATCAGAAACAATGCGCCTGAATTTTGTATTAAATTCATCCATGGTTTCATTTTCCATCTTTTTTATGTTATGAAGGGCAGCAAGCTGATGTCTTGGTTCCCTTTTCTCTCCCCATTTCTTCTTAAAACCATCCACGAATTCACTAAGAGTTTTGTATGAATTATCAGCTAAGTCAAGGTACCATTCTCCAGCATCATCTTCTAAGGATAAAGCAAAGACTTCATTTTGACGTTGTCATGGTCATGGGCAACATCATTCCAATAACTAACCAGGAGCTTTTCAAACTTCTGAAGGTGAGACTTGGCGGTGATGGCATTGTTGCCTTGAAATGTGGGGAGCTTCTTGATAGCATCATTCAGAATGACATGGGGAGCACCTTCTATCTGAGAAAAGTCAAGGGGTTTGAAGAAATCCGTCATTTCTTGAGATTGATGAATATGACTCTCTACAAATAAATGATGGATATCTGAGAGGGATTGGGACCCTAAATCTTCAAGGATTCTACGAGAAGTCTGTCTATTTAATCTCTTTCTGTAAGCCCTTTCAGGCTTAGGGATGAGGTCAAATACTCCTTCGGAGTTCCTTCGGGTAGAATACCTTGGAGGGATATTAAATAGTGGAGTCTCTAGATGGTTCGAGTTTTAATTTAAATTTTTAAAGATAAGATCTATCAATTTTTTTTATCTTTTTAAAAACAAAAAGTTAAGTCATACTCGGGAATAAAAAGATTGCTCCCCGGCAACGGCGCCAAAAAATGTTGCCGCCTTTCACACACCTGGGGGGACGTTGTAGAAATCTTCAAGCCACTCAGTGTGTTCTTGGGGGAAAGTCTCGAGTCAAGGCTGTCACCTTGTTCTTGACTCCTCCATTTAGGCCAACTTCTAATGAAGCCAATGGGGGGTAGACCCTATTAAAAGAAAATCTATGGTTTTTAGTCTACGAAAGAAAAGACTAAATCTAGGAGTTAATATGAAATTGATAAAATAACACAATGGACTATTGCAAGAAAGAGATCACATCAACATCATATGAGAATGAAAGCATCATTCACGACATTTTGCAATAATTGATTTAAGCATTGAAAGTAAAACAGACCAGTGTCGATGAATATGGAGTGCTTGTAAAAGTGGAGTGTTGTTGTGTCGTGTAAGTATTGCAGTTGTCTCGTTGGTCAGTTTTAAAATTATTAATAAGTAATTAAGGGCGTGGGTTAATTGTGGGTTTGGTCCAACAAGTCAAGCCCCTTTGAACTGAGTGCTAAAGCGGTAACACCAAGTGTCCAACGGGGCGAGGATGAACTTGCTTGGAGTAGCCCCCTGACTCTGTAGTAGTTACCCTTTGCAACCTCCCGAGTTCTTGAGAAAATCACTTGTGTGGATTTTACTATTAAATCTAGTAACTCGTATCCCTTTCTGATACAGCCAATTGATCAGACAAGCTGCAGCGGTGTAGAGCATACGGGGAAGGAGTCTTGGTAAATTTTTAAGGATTTCAAACTTGTGTTCTTGTTAAAAATAAAAACCTCTAGGAATCTTTTTCAGTCCAAATGGACCTCAATCGGGAAAGTGAGGAGGGGTTGATTTTAGATAACAGAAAAATACAAAAACACAACTCACTGATTGTCTAATTAGTCCTACCACGCATCTCTTTCCCCTTTCGGGTCAATCGGGAAGTTGTGGGGTAAGTAGTATGATTACTTTGAATTTGTAAAAGATATTGAAATGCTTATGATTCAAAGTATACAGTGCTACTAAAAACAACTAAACTAAAAAGAACTGAGAAAATCACAAAATCACAAAAACGCAGAGCCCCCCTGGGGGGATGGGGAGTTGGCTCGAAAGAGCCTACTCAAACTTGCTTTTTTATTACTTGATTACAATGCTTTAGTAGAAATGCCCTTTGGTCCTTGTTATCTGGGATCCAAGGGCTTACAAAATATAAGGAAAAGAAGCGTAGCTAAAGGGGAAGCCTCCTGGAAGCCTCGGATGGCCCACAAATTTGGTTTTTGGGAAGCATATCTTCGTCTTTTCGAACAGACTTGCTAAAAACCAGCAAGCAAAGTTTTGTAAAAAGTGCCCAAAAACACTTTAGAATTGTCTTTGGACAACACAAAAAATACCCAAAAAATTCCAAGTTAAAAAATATAAGACAAAAGAGCAAAAGAGAACCAAGGAAAGCAATCTTTCCTTGGGATCTTGGCTTGCCTTTTGGGAAGCCAATATGATATGCACTCTTATGCTAGATATAACTTTAAACTTTGAAAGAAAAAGCTAATGCATGCAAGGTATAGATTTCTTTTAAAATGACATGCAAAAGACGATTTCTTTATGCCGGATCTATTCAAGATGGATGAGCAATGCTTAGTAGGTCTGATAAAAGAACTTGAAAACTAGATCTAAGTGCAAGATTTATACTTTTTAATGCCAGGATCTTTAGTAAACAAGTTGGGTAACAAGGGGGGAATTTTTTTTTAAGAATGAGAAAGGAGAGAGAAAAGAGTATTTTTGCTGCTCGGGGTTTCACTTTGAAACACTTCGTAGTGGGGTACCGAGGGACTATGTCTTTCATATTTGCCTTGAAAAGGAGAGCATCAAACTAGATCCGCACCGTTTCAAAGCTGGGAAACCTATAGCTGAACCAAAACTCAAACAATACCGTGAGATCTTGAAATCACATATAAAAAGAGGTTTAAAAAATGCATGAAAATAAACTTGTCTAGCATGCAATGTTGGACCTCTAAGCATACAATGATAATACAGGAATTAAAGTACTCTTACTTTCAACTCCTATTCCTACCAGTTCAGATAAACCATCATAGTCAAGATCTAAGCCACAAATATTGAGGAAAAATTGGACCAACACAGCGTTTTACCTCGATAATGCATGACAATTTGAATTCACGCAACAAAGAACACCACCACTAGCCTCCAAAGCTTTCTTTTATTCCACAAAAAATAACAATAGCAAATAGGTTACAACAACTTGCACTCTCTTGCTCCAAACCAAACTAGTTTGTGAGAGAGGCAGAGGCTTTATTTATAGCCAGATCCAAGCCCCTGGGGAGCTACCAACACTGAAGATACACTTGAAGTTATCTGACTCTGAACTGAAGAGGAACTGAGTTGAAGGGAAGAAGGACTGAGTTGAACTGCAGAGGTGATTGACACATCTCTCAGTTAACTCATAATCACTTGCCAATCAATCCCATCTAATTGCCAAATCACCAAATCAAACCTCCTTCACTTCCTCACGCGTGAGCTTTTGAGACGACGTGAGGTGAAGGTGATATTACCTGGTTCATGTATGTTTTAAACCAAAGTTTCCTTTTAAAGCCAAATACAAAGAATCTTCAACGTGGGAGGGGCTACCCCGTTTCCTTCTTGCTAGCCTCCACTTCATTAGCGTGGGGTTGACATCACCCCTTCCTTCATGATTCGCTACCCCAAAGTATTAAATAGCAACCACAAAAATATAACGAAGCTTAAAGGGCAGGAGACATCATCACAATCATAGATCATAATCATTAATCTGGAGGTGACATCATCACCTCTTCATGTGAGCTCCATTTAAAATTAAAACCTTAAAACTATGCCTTACTTAAGTTTGAAAGGAGATCGTGAGGCTTAGGGGGACCCATGGCAAGTCATCCCTTTTTAAAATATTTTAATTTTTTGACTTTTCAAACATTTGACCCTAGTGCAAAAATGGTGTAACTTAGCATTAAAATGCTCATTTGATGCATTTTTAGCTGAATAGTGCTCCACGGGGTGATTCGGCTACTTGATTGATGTGGAAAGTGGTCCCTAGGGTAAAGCTGACGCTCTGGGTGTGAAAATGAGTGTCCCCTCGTCAGAAACGGACTCCGTATCTGACTTTTATTACATTTTGAAATTTTCTAATTAAACCATTAAAAAATTGCCTAGTTTTGCGGAAAATTTTTATTTTCTCGGAAACTGACGAAACTTTAGGGGTACCTAGCACATGTCCATACGACTCAAAATCAAAGCCTAGCATTTTGAAAAACACTGACACGAAGGCTTTAATAACCTCCTAAGGCCGAAATAGCAAGACGACTACCCCAACTTTGGAGGTGTGAGTGAAAAACTCAGAAATGATTTGTCGTTTGTTCAACAACTGTAATATCCCAAATCCTGATATTTTCGAATTCTATGCAAATATATTGAAACAGCCGGGCATGCAAACTGCCATGCAAAATTCCCTATTTTATTGCTAAAATTAGAGTTAGGGTTTGTAGGATAGAATGAATAGTTACCACTGATAACCTGGCTGGAATGCTCCTGAGAGATTATGCATGCATCAAGAGTTGAATTGGAGATGACCTGGTATCTTCTGCTTCCGTTGATACCCCAGCAGCACGCACCCCAAATCAGCTAAGGGTGACATTTTTAGTGAAGGAGGTGTCTGATGAAGCTGAGAATTTGCAGGATTGATAGCCTTCCCGTGCCGAAGAGAATGCCTGGAACATGCAGAAATTCGGAGGTCTCTAGGTAGGCTAGTGAATTGTTCTGGAGGTTCAGCTGCTCAGACCGCCCTGATCCTGAAATGGATGATAACTGCTCAGGATGAGCAAGATCGGATCTGATAATCACCGGGTACTAGAGTATGATACCGATGATGAGAGTGGTGCCTGGGTTTCGAAGATAAACTGAGATATGAAGACTCAGTGAATGATTTGGGCTTTTCCAGCTGAAAACCCCCGACTGCACACTTGCCCCTGCAAACAATCTCTGATGGATACTGGATAACTGTGAATAAACTGAAGAGCGGATGGTGAACTTGGATGGCTTACCCTGGATGAGACTAGGGCAGATATCTCACTGCTGAAACCATGTTAGTTGAAGACGCCGTCTCCAACCCCAACTGCTGTGGCCGCACGCTGTGTTGCTACTCAAGAGCTCCAAAATCAATAATCATCAAAAGTAAGTCTCCTTTCACTTTATCTTCCTTTTATAACTTTCAACTGCAAAACCCTAACTTTTGACCTAATTAGGTCACTTTAATTTCTAATTTGCAGTTGACTTGCATGCATGCGCATGGAGACTTAAATGGGTACATGCATCATTAAATAATGCTTAGATGTCATGCATGACGGTGGCCTTTGGCGCTGGTGGCCCTCTTTGACCTAATGGTGATAACATATTGATGCCCTAGATTTTCTGTAGATGGCATCAATCTTTAGTTGATTCCCTAACTGTCAGTAACCGCTCGAACCCACAGGAGTCACATAGGTGAGCGGTTTTGGTCCTCAATGCCTAATCAGATGAGGACATTACAGTCCTCCCCGCTTGAGATTGCTTGTCCTTAAGCAACTGCAAACTGGGATGTTGCAATACCTGTTCACCTGCCCATGTGGCATCCTCTGGCAGTAGTTCTTTCCATTGAACCAAGTATTCCCTAATTACCCGGTTCTTGAGTTTCCTTTCTCTAGTCTATATGATCTGTTCAGGAATCAGTATCAGCAGTCCTTCATCATCTAAAGTTGGTAATTCTGTTGATAGAGTAATGTGTTGCCCAAGGGTCTTTTTCAGGTTGGACACATGGAATACATTGTGAATTTTACATTCCTGTGGTAGTTCTAGTTCATATGCCACCTCTCCCACCTTTCTGATGATTCTGTAGGGTTGATAGAAATGAGGTTTTAACTTTTCCCTGT
>LPNX010740991.1:112429-158390 GCA_001517045.1 Pseudotsuga menziesii | reverse complement strand
TCCTATAAAATAGGGATTTTTGGCTGGCAGTCTGTAAGCCCAGTTATATCCGCATAATTGTTCAGAAATAGAAAATATCAGTATTTGGGATATTTCAGGCATCCTCTGGCAGTAGTTCTTTCCATTGAACCAAGTATTCCCTAATTACCCGGTTCTTGAGTTTCCTTTCTCTAGTCTGTATGATCTGTTCAGGAATCAGTATCAGCAGTCCTTCATCATCTAAAGTTGGTAATTCTGTTGATAGAGTAATGTGTTGCCCAAGGGTCTTTTTCAGGTTGGACACATGGAATACATTGTGAATTTTACATTCCTGTGGTAGTTCTAGTTCATATGCCACCTCTCCCACCTTTCTGATGATTCTGTAGGGTTGATAGAAATGAGGTTTTAACTTTTCCGCTCCTTTCTTCTTAAGCGAAGACTGTCTGTAAGGTTGGAGCCTTAAGTATACCAAATCCCCTACCTCAAAGCTCCGCTCAACCCTGTGTTTGTTTGCATATAAATTCTGCTGATTCTGGGCTGTTTGTAAGTTTTCCTTCAAGATTTTAAGAATATCCTGACTATCTTGTATCCAATCCTTTGCCTTAGGAGCCCTACTGTCTCCGAATGCTAAATTTGCATAGTCCAAGGCCTCGTAGCCATATAATGCCTTAAAAGGTGACATCCTAATAGACATGTGATAGGTAGTATTGTAGCAGTACTCCCCTAAGTGTAGCCATTTCATCCAGGTTCGCTGCTGCCCTGTTACGTAGTTCCTCAGATATCCTTCAATCCACTTGTTGACAATTTCAGTTTGTCCATCGCTCCGGGGATGATAACTCGTGCTGATAGCCAGTTCGGTCGCCACTAATTTGAATAGTTCCTGCCAGAAGGCACCTGTGAATCTACTATCCCGATCACTGACAATGGTCTTAGGTAACCCGTGTAACTTGAAGACCTCCCTGAAGAATAACGCAGCTACTTGAGCTGCAGAGTAATCAGATGATATAGAAAAGAAATGTGCAAACTTGGTCAGTCTATCAACTACAACATATAAACAATCCCACACTTGGACCTTGGGCAATCCTGTAATGAAGTCCATGGAGACACTTTCCCACTTTTGTTCTGGAATTGGTAGTGGTCGAAGTAACCCTGCTGGATGGATGTTCTCAATCTTGTTCTGTTGACATATGCTACATTCTCGTACGTGCTGCATAACTTCCCCTTTGAGGCCCTTCCATGAGAACCTCTCTCGGATCTGTCTATAGATCTTCAAGAAACCCTGATGCCCTGATAATGGAGAGTCATGTGCTGCCTGCATGATCTTTTTCCTCTAAGTGGATTCTGGGATGAGGTATATCCTGTTCTTGTAATAGATGATGTCATCGACAATCCTGTACCTGTCATCCTGAATTTGTCCTTCCAATAATTCACAAGCGAATTTATTTTTGGAGTATTCTACTAAGAGAAGTGCCCTCCAATCTATGGATATACTCATGAGAGATAGTGAGGCGGGTTGCCTGGATAATGCATCAGCTACTACATTATTCTTACCTTTTACATACTCGATCTTGAAATCGTAGGCTTGTACTTTGTTGACCCATTTCTGTTGGTGCTCATTCAGTTCCTTCTGCTCCAAGAAATACTTGAGGCTGTTATGATCTGTTTTGATTTTGAACTTACTGCCCACCAGGTACTGTCTGAACTTCGTGAGAGCATGTAAGATGGCTAGCATTTATTTGTCATACATGGAGTAGTGGCGCTCGTAGTTCTTCAGTTTACGGCTCTCAAATGCAATAGGGTGATGATTTTGCATCAATACTGCTCCTAGCCCTTCCCCTGAGGCATCACATTCTACTACAAATGGTTGTGAGAAGTCCGGTAATGCTAAAATTGGACAAGAACTCATAATGACTTTCATCTCTTCGAACGTTTTTTGTGCTAGTTCTGTCCAGGTGAATGCTCCCTTCTTTGTGAGATCTGTGAGGGGTGCTGCAAATTGGGAGAATCCCTTAACATACCTTCGGTAATAAGTGCACAGACCTAAGAAACCTCTCAATTTTGTCACTGTTTTTGGCGCGGGCCAATCTTTGATAGCTCGGATTTTCTCCATGTCAACCTATACTCAATATCCCAAATCTCAACATTTTCTAATTCTAAGCAAATACGCTGATACAATCTGCCATACAAAAATCCCTATTTTATAGCAAAAATTAGGGTTAGGGTTTGTGGGATAGAATGAACACTTACCACTGATAAGCTGGCTGGACTGCTCCTGAGAGAGTAGGCATGCATCAAGAGTTGAATCGGAGATGAACTGATATCTTCTGCTTCCGGTGAAACCTCAGCAGGACGAACCCCAGATCAGCCAAGGGTGACATTTTCGGTGAAGGAGGTGTTCGATGAAGCTGCTGATTTGCAGGACTGATAGCCTTCTCGTGCCGGAAAGAATGCCTGGCACATGCGGAAGTTCTGAGGTCTCTAGGCAGGCTAGCGAATTGTTCTAGAGGTGCAGCTGCTCACGCCCCCTAATCCCGAAATGGCTGATAACTGCTCAGGATGAGCACGATCGGATCTGATAATCATCGGGTACTAGAGTTAGATGCCGATGATGAGATTGGTGCCTGGGTTGCGAAGTAAAACTGAGATCTGAAGACCCATCGAATTGTTAGGGCTTTCTGGCTGAAAACCCCTTACGGCTGCACATGTGCTCGTGCCGAAACCTCGCTAGCTGAAGACGCCGTCTCCAACCCCAACTGTTGTGCTGCACGCTATGCTGCTATTAAAGAGCTCCAAAATAATAATCATCAAAAGTGAGTCTCCTTTCACTTTATCTTCCTTTTATAACTTTCAACTGCGAAAACCGTAATCTTTGACCTAATTAGGTCACTTTATTTTCTAATTTGCAGTTGACTTGCATGCATGCGCATGGAGACTTAAATGAGTGCATGCATCACTAAATAATGCTTAGATGGCATGCATGATGGTGGCCTTTGGCCCTGGTGGCCCTTCTCGACCTAATGGTGATAACATGATGATGCCCTAGATTTTCTATAGATGGCATCAGTCTTTAGATGATTCCCTAACTATCAGTAACCGCTCGAACCCATAGGAATCACATAGGTTAGCGGTTTTGGTCCTCAATGCCTAATTAGATGAGGACATTACAGTCCTCCCCGTTTGAGATTGCTTGTCCTCGAGCAACTGGAAACTGGGATGCTGCAATACCTGTTCATCTTCCCATGTGGCATCCTCTGGTGGTAGTTCCTTCCACTGAACCAAGTATTCCCTAATTACCCTGTTCCTGAGTTTTCTTACTCTAGTCTGTATGATCCGTTCAGGAATCAGTATCAACAGTCCTTCATCATGTAAAGGAGGTAATTCTATTGATGGAGCAATGTGTTGCCCAAGGGTCTTTTTCAGGTTGGACACATGGAACACATTGTGAATTTTATTTTCCTGTGGTAGTTTTAGTTCATATGCCACCCTTCCCACCTTCCTGATTATTTTGTAGGGTCCATAGAAGCGAGGTTTTAACTTTTCTGCTCCTTTCTTCTTAACCGAAGACTATCTGTAAGGTTGGATCCTTAAGTATACCAAATCCCCTACCTCAAAGCTCCGCTCAACCCTGTGTTTGTCTGCATATAACTTCTGCTGATTCTGGGCTGTCTGTAAGTTTTCCTTAAATATTTTAAGAATATCTTGACTGTCCTGTATCCAATCCTTTGCCTTAGGAGCCCTACTGTCTCCAAATGCCAAATCTGCATAGTCCAAGGCCTCATAGCCATATAATGCCTTAAAGGGAGTCATCCTAATAGACATGTGGTAGGTAGTATTGTAGCAATAACCCCCTAAGTGTAACCATTTGATCCAGGTTCGCTGCTGCCCTGTCCATCGCTCTGAGGATGATAACTCGTGCTGGTTGCCAGTTCGGTCCCCACTAATCTGAATAGTTCCTGCCAGAAGGCACTTGTGAATCTGCTATCCCGATCATTGACAATTGTCTTAGGTAACCCATGTAACTTGAAGACCTCCTTGAAGAATAACTCAGCTACTTGAGCTGCAGAGTAATCTGATTATATAGAAAAGAAATGTGCAAACTTGGTCAGTCTGTCAACTACTACATATAAACAATCTTGCCCTTGGACCTTGGGCAACCCTGTAATGAAGTCCATAGAGACGCTTTCCCACTTCTGTTCTGGAATTGGTAGTGGCAGAAGCAACCCTGCTGGATGAATGTTCTCAATCTTGTTTTGTTGACAGATGCTACATTCCCGTACGTGCTGCATAACTTCCTCCTTGAGGCCCTTCCATGAGAACCTGTCTCAGATCTGTCTGTAGGTCTTCAAGAAACCCTGATGTCCTGATAATGGAGAGTCATGTGCTGCCTGAATGATCTTTTTCCTCAACATGGATTCTTGGACGAGGTATATCCTGTTCTTGTAATAGATGATGTCATCAACAATCCTGTACCTGTCATCCTGAATTTGTCCATCCAATAATTCGCAAGCGAATTTATTTTTGGAGTATTCTACTAAGAGAAGTGCCCTCCAATCTGTGGATATATTCCTGAGAGATAGTGAGGCGGGACGCCTGGATAATGCATCAGCTACTACATTATTCTTACCCTTTACATACTCGATCTCGAAATCGTATGCTTGTACTTTGCTTACCCATTTTTGTTGGCGCTCATTCAGTTTCTTCTGCTCCTAGAAATACTTGAGGCTGTTATGATTTGTTTTGATTTTGAACTTACTGCCCACTAGGTACTGTCTAAATTTCCTGAGAGCATGTAAGATGGCTAGCATCTCTTTGTCATATATGGAGTAGTGGCGTTCGTAGTTCTTCAATTTACGGCTCTCAAATACAATAGGGTGATGATTTTGCATCAATACTGCTCCTAACCCTTCCCCTGAGGCATCACATTCCACTACAAAGGGTTGTGAGAAGTCTGGTAATGCTAAAACTGGACAGGAACTCATAATAACTTTCATCTCCTCGAAAGTTTTCTATGCCAAGTCTGTCCAGGTGAATGCTCCCTTCTTTGTGAGATCTGTGAGGGGTGCTGCAAATTGGGAGAATCCGTTAACGTACCGTCAGTAATAGGTGCACAGTCCTAAGAATCCTCTCAATTTTGTGACTGTTTTTGGCGCGGGCCAATCTCTGATAGCTCGGATTTTCTCCATGTCAACCTGTACTCCTTCCTCATTGATTATGTGCCCTAGGTACAGCATTTCCTTCATACGAAATTCACACTTGGACATTTTCGCGTAAAGCGAGTGTTCTTCTAGAATGCTCAGTACTTCGTCTAGGTGTTTCAGATGCTCGTCCCATGTTTTGCTGTAAATCAAGATGTTATCAAAGAATACTAGCAGAAACTTACGTAGCTGAACTTGGAAGGTATGGTTCATGCATGACTGAAAAGTGGTTGGGCATTGGTAAGTCCAAACGGCATGACCAATAACTCATAGTGACCATAGTGACAGCGAAAAGTTGTTTTGGAGATGTCTTGGTCCCTTACTTGGATCTGATGGTACCCCGAGCGAAGATCAATCTTGGAGAAGTATTTGGCTCCCCGAAGTTCATCCATGGGTTCATCAATTCTAGGGATGGGATACCTGTTCTCAATGGTCTTTTTGTTGAGTGCTCGATAGTCGATGCACATTTGCAGTGTACCATCCTTCTTCTTGACCAATACTACTGAGGATGCGAAGGGGCTAGAACTGGGCCGAATGTATCCAAGCTCCAGTAATTCTTTGATTGTTTTCTCGATCTCATCCTTGTATCTTTTGGGATGTCGGTAAGGAGTGGTGATGACTGCTTGTGTCCCCTCCTGTAGCTCAATAATGTGTTCAAAGGCTCGGTCTGGCGGTTTACCTGATGGAAGGTCCCGAAAAACCTTTTTATGCTTCTGTAGCAAGGCCTGAATGTCACTTTGGTGTCGTGTGCTGGTTTCTGGGGGTTTCCTAAAGGTGACCAAACATTCTACCACCCATTCTATATCATCCTGTCGGAGTACTGCCTCCATTCTCTGTGACGAGACCGGTTTTGGGGGATAAGTGTTCATGCCCCTCAAAACTACTCTTTTGCCTTTTGGCCCCTAGAATTCCATTTCCATTGCCCTGTAGTCTGTAGTGTATTTCCCTATGGAATAAAGCCACTGAACATCCAATACTACATGAGTATCCGATACATCTACTACATAGAAGGAATCTGTCATCTGATAGTTACCTAAGGTGACATTCAATTTTGAAATCTAGTAGTTGCGCTCCATGCTGGAGTTCCTGGCTATTGGTACAGTGAATCCTTCAAACTTCTCGGTCTGAATACCTCTCTTGGCTACCCAAGCGGAGTCAATGAAATTGTGGGTTGCTCCTCCATCAATCAATACTTCTACTTTGTGACCCTATACTACTCCTCTGACTCTGATAGTATGGAATCCCGATATTTTCTAATTCTAAGCAAATACGCTGATACAACCGGGCATGCAAACTGCCATACAAAAATCCCTATTTTATAGCAAAAATTAGGGTTAGGGTTTGTGGGATAGAATGAACACTTACCACTGATAAGCTGGTTGGACTGCTCCTAAGAGAGTATGCATGCATCAAGATCTAAATCGAAGATGAACTGATATCTTCTGCTTCTGGTGAAACCTCAGCAGCATGAACCCCAGATCAGCTAAGGGTGACGTTTTCAGTGAAGAAGGTGTCCGATGAAGCTGCTGATTTGCAGGACTGATAGCCTTCCCGTGGCGGAGAGAATGCCTGGCACATGCGGAAGTTCTGAGGTCTCTAGGCAGGCTAGCGAATTGTTCTAGAGGTGCAGCTGCTCACGCCCCCCTAATCCCGAAATGGCTGATAACTGCTCAGGATGAGCACGATCGGATGTGATAATCACCGGGTACTGGAGTAAGATGCCGATGATGAGAATGGTGCTTGGGTTTCGAAGTAAAACTGAGATCTGAAGACCCAGCAAATGATTATGGCTTTTTGGCTGAAAACCCCTTACGGCTGCACACGTGCCCTTGCACCAATCTCTGTAGTATACTGGATAACTATGAATGAATGGAAGAGCAAATGTTGAACCTGTATAGCTTACCTTGAATGAGACTAGGGCAGATATCTCACTGCTGAAACCTCGCTAGCTGAAGACGCCGTCTCCAACCCCAACTGCTGTGCTGCTATTTAAGAGCTTCAAAATAATAATCATCAAAAGTGAGTCTCCTTTCACTTTATCTTTTTTTTATAACTTTCAACTGTGAAAACCCTAATCTTTGACCTACTTAGGTCACTTTATTTTCTAATTTGCAGTTGACTTGCATGCATACGCATGGAGACTTAAATGAGTGCATGCATCATTAAATAATGCTTAGATGGCATGCATGATGGTGGCCTTTGGCCCTGGTTGCCCTTCTTGACCTAATGGTGATAACATGATGATGCCCTAGATTTTCTATAGATGGCATCAGTCTTTAGATGATTCCCTAACTATCAGTAACCGCTTGAACCCACAGAAATCACATAGGTTAGTGGTTTTGGTCCTTAAAGCCTGATCAGATGAGGACATTATAGCTGTAATATCCCAAATACTGATATTTTCTATTTCTATGCAAAGTTACTGAATAGCCGGGCATGCAAACTGCCATGCAAAATTTCCCTATTTTATAGCTGAAATTAGGGTTAGGGTTTGCAGGATAGAATGAACACTTACACTGATAAGCCGGATGAATATGCTCCATAGAGAATACGCATGCAAGATGAGCTGAGTTGATGAAGAAATGACCTAGTTTCCCACTGCAATACCCCGGTAGGCTGAATCAGATAAGTGTGACATTTTTGTTGAAGGGATGGTCAGTTTCAGCTGGAAATAAGTCGAAAGGAAGGTATGCTAGTGCCGGAGAGGATGGTCGGTGCATGCAAGGGTTTTGACCTCCCAGATGCCCTAGTGAATTGATCTCCCAATCTGCTGCTCACGCCGCCACAACCCTGTAAACTGCTGCTAGTTGCCCCGGATGGACAATCTGATAGCTGATAATCACCCAATGTAGTAGAGTGATCCTATCAGTGAGGATGCAGGCTGCATGCGGAAGAAATATAGTGATCCAGAGTCCTGGTGAATGACTAGGGTTTTCCTAGCTAAATGCCCCCAGCTATACTGATGAATCTGCAATAACCTTCGGACTTATACTGGAATACTGAATAATGATGAATGCATTAGGTACAGTGACAAACCTGGATGGTTTATCCTGAAGGAAACTAGGGCAGATGTCTTACTACTGAAATCCCGTTAGCTGAAGATGTCGTCTCCAACCCCAACTGCTGTGCCTGCACGCTGCGCTGCTTCTCAAGAGCTCCAAAATAATAATAATCCAAAAGTAAAGTCTCCATTCACTTTATCTTTCTTTTATAACTTTCAACTGCGAAAACCCTAACTTTTAACCTAATTAGGTCACTTTAACTTCTAATTTGTAGTTAACTTGCATGCATGCATATGGAGACTTAATTGAGTGCATGCATCATTAAATAATGCTTAGATGTCATGCATGTCACTTTTGGGGTTTGCATGCATGTCACTTTGGGAATATTACAGTCCTCCCTCGCCAAAGATTGCTTGTCCTCAAGCAATGCCAACGCAAATCCACAATCAATCAACTGAACCAACTGAATCTGGGGATGATCCCAGGGTCCCAAATTATCCTAGGAGATCTGTAGCACCCTCTGCTCAAAACACTGCACTGTGCGGTACCATCACCAGAGACCTCTTGAAAGCACCCTCTAGCAATCACTAAACTGTCAGTCACTGTAATACCGGGGTTCCAAATCAATCTGAGAATTGCAGAGGTCAAAATGCATCCATCGCTACCCTGCGTAGTATCGACACAAGGAGCATCATGTAGACTCCCAAGTAACGCCATCAGTAAACATTGTATCCATCCCTTATAAGGTCTTCCGCCTAGATCCCAATGCAAACTTGTGCATATTTCATCCCAAATATCTGAAGGCTCTTGTGGGACTATACCTTTGGCTAGGAATGTCTTCCCAAGAATTGCCCACTCAATAGGACACCAACTCTTAATCTCTCTCCACTCCAACCCCCGAAAATTACCTTGTCCATAAGCACCATCACAAGGAATAATCCTACCAAGCTGACATTCTACCCTTCTGATTTCAACTAGAATTCTCATATACTGCTGGTCAATTTCTCGATCCTGGCCAACCTGTAAAAACCATCCACCATTATGCAAATGTGGACTCAAGCTACTGCAAGCCCTGTCTATGTACTCCTTAAGAGGACTGCTTTGAAATGCAATAGTATGTTTCTTCTGTTGCCCCATCAAGGAATCCAACTGCTCTTCTATACTAGACAGCGTGACCTCTGACTCAGTACATACAACTCGAAGAACTGTAAGCTCAACATCTCGTTGTACTATGGTGTCTCAGAGTATCTTGGTCCTCTCTTTCATCGCTAGAATGCTTTCTTTAACACGTTCAATCTTCTTTCGGTGACTATCATCTGGAAGCTCTATCTCATGCATGTATAAACTCTCCCTAACCTCCATGTGTGACTGCTCACTGTCTCCACGGCTGTGCTCATTGCCTTGCACCTCATGTATTTTGTCTGTCATAACTGTCTAGATTCCTGTTGTAGGTGATGAAGAATGTACCAACTCCAACTCATCACATGGTTTGTCCACAATCTGACTAGCAAATGTGCGTGTGTCGCTAGACTCACAGGATGGCTCTAATGTTATCTCCTCGTGCACATCCTCATCATGTACTGTTGACTCCAAATGAACCTCACCAACAACCTGTACTTCATGCTCATCTTTCTTCACTCCCCCAACTATGTCTTTAAGGAGATCCTCATTCAAATCCTTGGGCTAGATCCCGAACTTGATGGTGTAATAATCTTGAAAGGACAATGTTGCATATACATCATCACCCAAGGCTAGATACTCCTGATATCGAGGCAAGTGTTGAAGTACTGCTAACCTCTACCAATTTCCAGTCAAGATCCTTCTCATTGTCTTCATGTTGCTGGCAAAGAAAAACCTTTGTTCTGACATGCACTTCACCAACATCACTGACATACATTTGCATGTACATGCATGCATCAACATGCACTTTTATTCAATTGCTATGTGCCCACAGCTGGCAAGGATCATGCTCAGATGCCACTGTAATCTCCCGAATACTGATATTTTCTATTTCTATGCAAAGTTACTGAAATAGCTGGGCATGGAAACTGCCATGCAAAATTTCCCTATTTTATAGCTGAAATTAGGGTTAGGGTTTGCAGGATAGAATGAACACTTACCATTGATAAGCAGCCTGAATATGCTCCAGAGAGAATACGCATGAAAGATGAGCTGAGTTGATGAAGAAATGACTTAGTTTACCGCTGCAATACGCCGTAGGCTGAATTAGATAAGTGTGACGTTTTTGTTGAAGATATGGTCAGTTTCAACTGGAAATAAGTCTGAAGGAAGGTATGCCAGTTCCGGAGAGGATGGCCGGAGCAAGCAAGGGTTTTCACCTCCCAGATGCCCTAGCGAATTGATCTCCCAGTTTGCTGCTCACACCCCCACAATGTAATATCCCGAATCTCGATATTTTCTATTTCTATGCAAATATTCTGATATAATGGGGCATGCAAACTGCCTTGCAAAAATCCCTATTTTATAGCAAAAATTAGGGTTAGGGTTTGTGAGATAGAATGAACACTTACCACTGATAAGCTGGCTGGACTGCTCTTGAGAGGGTATGCAAGCATTAAGAACTGAATCGAAGATGGACTGATATCTTCCGCTTTCGGTGAAACCCCAGCAGCAAGAACCCCCGATCAGATAAGGGTGACATTTTCAGTGAGGGAGGTGTCCGATGAAGCTGCCGATTTGCAGGACTGATAGCCTTCCCATGCCGGAGAGAATGCCTGGTACATGCGGAGTTTCTGAGGTCTGTAGGCAGGCTAGCGAATTGATCCAGAGAGGCAGCTGCTCACGCCCCCTTGATTCCGGAATCGCTGACAACTACTCTGGATGAGCACGGTCGGATCTGATAATCACCGGATGCCGGAGTAGGATGCTGATGATGAGAATGGTGCCTGAGTTTCGAAGCAAAACTGAGATCTGAAGACCCAGCAACTGATTAGGCCTTTTTGGCTGAAAACCCCCCCTTACGGCTGCACATGTGTCCCTGCAACAATCAATACCGTATACTGGATAACTTATGAATGAATGTAAGAGCAAATGGTGAACCTGTATGGCTTACCCTGAATGAGACTAGGGCAGATGTTTCACTGCCGAAATCCCGTTAGCTGAAGACTTCGTCTCCAACCCCAACTGCTGTGCGGCACGCTGTGCTGCTATCCAAGAGCTCCCAAAATAATAATCATCAAAAGTGAAGTCTCCTTTCGCTTTATCCCTCTTTTATAACTTTCAACTGCGAAAACCCTAATCTTTGACCTAATTAGGTCACTTTATCTTCTAATTTGCTGTTGACTTGCATGCATGTGGATGGAGACTTAATGAGTGCATGCATCATTAAATAATGCTTGGATGGCATGCATGGAGGTGGCCTTTGGCCTTGGTGGCCCTTCTTGACCTAATGATGATGCCCTAGATTCTCTATGGATGGCATCGGTCCCTAGATGATTCCCTAGCTGTCAATAACCGCTCGAACCCACAGGAATCACATAGGCTAGTGGTTTTGGGCCTCAAGGCCTAATCGAAAGAGGACATTACAGTCCTCCCCGCTCGAGATTGCTCGTCCTCAAGCAACTTCAAACTGGGATGCTGCAATACCTGTTCACCTTCCCACGTGGCATCTTCTGGCGGTAGTTCTTTCCATTGAACCAAGTACTCTCTGATTACCCTGTTCCTGAGCTTCCTTTCTCTAGTCTGTATAATCCGTTCGGGAATCAGTATCAGCAGTCCTTCATCATCTAAAGGAGGTAATTCTGTAGATGGAGCAATGTGTTGCCCAAGAGTCTTCTTCAGGTTAGATACATGGAACACATTGTGAATTTTGCTTTCCTGTGGAAGTTCTAGTTCATATGCCACCTCTCCCACCTTCCTGATTATTCTGTATGGTCCATAGAAGTGAGGTTTTAACTTCTCTGCTCCTTTCTTCTTAATTGAGGACTGTCTGTAAGGTTGGAGCCTTAAGTATACCAAATCCCCTACCTCAAAGCTTCGCTCAATCCTGTGTTTGTCGGCATACAACTTCTGTTGATTCTGGGCTGTTTGTAAATTTTCCTTCAATATTTTCAGAATGTCTTGACTGTCCTGTATCCAATCCTTAGCCTTAGGAGCCCTACTATCTCCAAATGCCAAATCTGCATAGTCCAAGGCCTCATAACCGTATAATGCCTTAAAAGGAGTCATCCTAATAGACATGTGATAGGTAGTATTGTAGCAATACTCCCCTAGGTGTAGCCATTTGATCCAGGTTCGCTGCTGTCCTGTTACATAGTTCCTTAAATATCTTTCGATCCATTTGTTGACTATTTCCGTTTGTCCGTCACTTTGGGGATGATAACTCGTACTAGTAGCCAGTTCGGTCCCCACCAATCTGAACAGTTCCTGCCAGAAGGCACCTGTGAATTTGCTATCCCGATCACTGACAATGGTCTTAGGTAACCCGTGTAACCTGAAGACCTCCCTGAAGAATAACTCAGCTACTTGAGCTGCCGAGTAGTGTGATGATATCGAAAAGAAATGTGCAAACTTGGTCAGTCTGTCAACTACTACATATAAACAATCTCGCCCTTGCACTTTGGGCAATCCTGAAATAAAGTCCATGGAGATGCTTTCCCAGTTCTATTCGGGAATCGGTAGTGGCTGGAGTAACCCTGCTGGATGGGTGTTCTCAATCTTGTTCTGCTGACAGATGCCACATTCCCGTACATGCTGCATAATTTCCCCCTTGAGGCCCTTCCATGAGAACCTCTCTCGGATATGCCTGTAGGTCTTTAAGAAACCTTGATGCCCTGATAAAGGAGAATCATGGGCTTCCTAAATGATCCTTTTCCTCAATGTGGATTCTGGGACGAGGTATATTCTGTTTTTGTAATAGATGATGTCATCAACAATCCTGTACCTGTCATCCTGAATTTGCCCGTCCAATAATTCGCAAGCGAATTTATTTTTGGAGTATTCTACTAAGAGAAGTGCCCTCCAATCTGTGGATATATTACTGAGAGATAACGAGGCAGGACGCCTGGATAATGTTTCAGCTACTACATTATTCTTTCCTTTTACATACTCGATCTCGAAATCGTAGGCTTGTACTTTGCTGACCCATTTCTGCTGTCGCTCATTCAGTTCCTTCTGCTCCAAGAAAGACTTGAGGTTGTTATGATCGGTTTTGGAGATGTCCTGGTCCCTTAGCCTGATCTGATGGTATCCCGAGCGAAGATCAATCTTGGAGAAGTATTTAGCAGTGTTCCACGGAAACTCGCCCCCCAGGGTTGGGGGCTCGCCCCCCTTGCTCCCCATGCCCCGGGGGCTTGGGGGCTCCTTTAGAAACGTTTCCTCATGCCCCCAAAAAAGCGAAACTTTCGGAAACGCAGGAGGGGGCGCGCCTCCTAGCTCTGAACGTCGCCCCGCTTGTGGGGGGCGCCCACACGCCCTTCCCCGAAGACGGGGGGCTCCCACATGCACCCCCATGATTTTGCATTTTTAAATTTTTTAAAATTCAAAATTAAAAAAATACAAAAAAAAAACAAAAACAAAAAGCATAAATAAAAAACTAAACCCTAAATTATGCTTCTGACCTTCCTCGTGACTCATTCATTTCCTCATTTCCGCTGCCGTGACTGATTGAGGCTGCCGCGTGAGTGAATGGAGGTTGCCTGAGCTCGTGACTACTGTGATTGCTGTGAGTGAATGGGAGTTTGCAGGAGTGGAGTGTTGCATTCTTGCAGACGTTGAGCTCGTGGTCGCCGGCTTGAAGGAGAGGAGCTCCCAGCTCGTGGGTCGCCGACTTGAAGCCTGAAGGAGCTTGTGGGTCACCGACTTGAAGCCTGAAGGAGCTCGTGGGTCGCCGGCAAGATATTTTTAATTGACTGTAAGTTGTTGATTAAATTATTTTAACAAACAACATATGGCATTTTTGCAATACCATTGATAGCCAGTTTTAAATTATCCTACAAGATCGGTACAGGGATCTATGACAGCTAGAATGGTTCCATAATGCAGTGAACTTTGCTACAAGGCTGCAGCTTAACTATGGCATAGTGATATATTATACGTTTAGCTCAATGGAGAGCCTCTACCTCTACCCGTACATCTGGACTTCGTTCTGTGTCTCCTGTGTCGTTTCTCACTAGTTTCTCTTACCATAGCATTCCTTTTAGGATCTTTTATTGAGATCATACTGTATTAGTCTCAACTTTTTTAATCGTGCTTAATTTAATTTAATGGAAATGTGAAAGCAAATTTCTAATGCATGTTCGGGGTGTAATTTTTTATATTTAAATTCTGACTATGAAGATACAGTCTCAACCTTTTTTTATCGTGCTTAATTTAATGGAATGTGAATGCAAATTTGGTTGCTATATATAAAACACACTTAGCCTTCTAAGTAAAAAAATTAAAAATTGAACAAGTCGAGTTCCTTTTAATAGAAAGAAACCATGTTGGTTAACAGTTATGAAAAACCTTTTAATGCTGATATTATATCATCCTACAGGATTGGGTTTTATGATTTATCAGATTGTCTCGTATTTCCACCAGCAATTTGAAACCAACATCATTTATTCGTAAATTGTAATATTGTTGCTATGAATCATTGAGTTGTCACTTGTGTATGTTTGTAACATGCTTGTTAGATTATCATTAAATTGCTAGTTTTTAAATTTTAATTTACATTGTTAGGATTTATGATATTTATTATATAGCATTTATAATTTTTTTTTTTAATTTATATATATTTTTATAATTTTTATGACCTCGACGCCCCCTCGCCCCCCACCGCCCTCGAATTTCCCTAGAATTTGGGGGTAGTCTCCACACGCCCCCACCGTGCGTTTCCCCGCTCCCACGCTCCCGCGTCCCGGAAACTTGGAGGAACATTGGTATTTACCTCCCCGAAGCTCATCCATGAGCTCGTCAATTCTGGGAATGGGATACCAGTTCTTAATGGTCTTTTTGTTGAGTGCTCTATAATCGATGCACATTCGCAGTGTACCATATTTCTTTTTGACCAGTACTACCGAGGATGTGAAGGGGCTAGAATTGGGCCGAATATATCCAAGCTCCAGTAATTCTTTAATTGTTTTCTCAATCTCGTCCTTGTATCTTTTGGGATGCTTGTAAGGAGTGGTGATGACTGCTTGTGTCCCCTCCTCTAGCTCTATGATGTGTTCAAAACCTCGGTCTGGTGGTCTACCTGATGGAAGGTCCCGAAAAACCTTTTCATGTTTCTGTAGCAAGGTTTGAATATCACTTGGGTGTTGTGTGCTGGTCTCTGGGGGTTTCCTGAAGGTGACCAAACATTCTGCAGCCCATTCTATATCATCCTGTCGGAGTACTGCCTCCATTCTCTGTGACGAGACCGGTTTTGGGGGGTAAGTGTTCATGCCCCTCAAAACTACCCGTTTGCCGTCTGGCCCCTGGAATTCCATTTCCATTGCCCTGTAGTCTGTAGTGTATTTCGCTATAGAATAAAGCCACTGGACACCCAATACTACATGAGTATTTGATACATCCACTACGTAGAAGGAATCTGTCATCTGATAGTTACCTAAGGTGACATTCAATTTTGGGATCCAGTAGTTGCACTCCATGCTGGAGTTCTCGGCTACTGCTACAGTGAATCCTTCGAACTTCTCGGTCTGAATACCTCTCTTGGCTACCCAAGCGAAGTCAATGAAATTGTGGGTGGCTCCCCCATCAATCAATACTCCTACTCTGTGACCCTGTACTACTCCCCTGACTCTGAGAGTATGGAACCTTGGTACTCCAGATAATGTAGCAATGACTCCCTCTGGTGTATCCCCCTGGTGTGAATCCTCCTCAGCTGCCCGTAGTTCTTCTGTGGCTTCCCGCTCATAGTCGTCCTCATCACTGTCTGAATATACCTCAATGTAGTGAGCCTTCGCCTTTCCTGCACACCTGTGTCCTGGTACCCATGGTTCCTGACAAGTGAAGCATAGTTTCTTCCTTCTCAAATATTTCCTAGTGTCCTCGTCTAACCAGGTTTTCTTGGGAACATCCTGTTGGAAAGGTTTCCTGTCCTTGTCCCTAACAGTAAAGTTGGTTTTCAACGGGAACTTGTTTTTGGGGATTGAATCCTGAAGATCTCTTGCTCTGCTAATGGCATCCTGTAAAGTGAGGGGTTTGTAGGCTTTCACCCATCCCCGTAGTGGCTCTGTGAGGGCCTCAGTGAATAACATAGTCAATCTGCTCTCTGACACATCTGTTACCATGACTGCTATCCTCTAAAATTCTGAAATGAAAACTTCTGCACTATCGGTCTGTTTGAGTTGAGCCAACTCCCTGAAATGTATCTATGGATCCTTCCTGTCAAACCTCTCTATGAGCTTCTGAGTGAACTCACCGTAGGAGTGTATGGTGTTGTGACCCAATGTCACCAATCCGTTGTACCACCACTCGTGAGCTTCTCCGTCCAGGTGAAGTGTAGCCAATTTAATGGCATCTGTCTCTATCATGGGGTTGAGTTGGAAATAGGTATCCAACTTTTGAACCCATATCCTCGCTGATCCTCCGCGAGTCCCATCAAAGTTTGGGATGGTCAACCTGCCCAAGGTCTTCTGCAACTCATAGTTGTGATTCAAACCCTTGTTGAAATTCCTGGACCTGTTCCTACTCTTCATGTTGCAGAAATCTGAAAAAGACATGGCAGCATGAAACTCATCCCCTAAGTCTCTATACTCCTGTAAATAAGCCCCAAAAGGCTCGCTAGGTTCTACCTGCATGACCGGGCCCCCTATTGTATCTGCCAAGAAGTGAGGCATGGTAGGCCTGTTGGAAGGTCTGCTATATATGTGCGGAGTATTTTGAATATTAGTGTACGCAATCTTTCCACTGTTGCTTGTAGATCCCCGATCTACCGGTGAGGGAGGTGTACAGTTGATACCTGTTTCCGGTTTCGCCGATAATCTGTTGATTGCATTGAGTACATCTTTTTGTCCTTTGGCTATGTCTTGCAATGCAGAAACCAAGCTGCGAAACTCCATCCGATCCTCTTCTTCTCCTGTTCCTTTTCCCCTATCCGAGTGTATACCTGTTTGTTCCATGTCTGATTTGGTATCTTCTAGTTGGATATCCTCAAATTCCCCTGTGTATCTACTGTTCCTCCTCCTGTAGGTTACAAAAGGGTCTCCTTCTGTATTCATCTAAGTTTCATTTCTTAAGCCCACAGCTGGCCAAGAAGATAGGTCTGATACCACTGTAATATCCCGAATCTAGATATTTTCTATTTCTGTGCAAATATTCTGATACAACGGGGCATGCAATTGCCATGCAAAATTCCCTATTTTATAGCAAAAATTAGGGTTAGCGTTTGTGAGATAGAATGAACACTTACCACTGATAAGCTGGCTGGACTGCTCCTGAGAGAGTATGCAAGCATCAAGAACTGAATCGAAGATGGACTGATATCTTCCGCTTCCGGTGAAACCCCAGCAGCAAGAACCCCTGATCAAATAAGGGTGACGTTTTCAGTGAGGGAGGTGTTCGATGAAGCTGCCAATTTGCAGGACTGATAGCCTTCCCGTGCCGAAGAGAATGCCTGGTACATGCGGAGTTTCTGAGGTCTGTAGGCAGGCTAGCGAATTGATCCAGAGAGGCAGCTACTCACGCCCCCTTGATCCCGGAATCGCTGACAACTGCTCCGGATGAGCACAGTCGGATCTGATAATCACCGGATGCCGGAGTAGGATGCTGATGATGAGAATGGTGCCTGAGTTTCGAAACAAAACTAAGATCTGAAGACCGAGCAATTGATTAGGGCTTTCTGGCTGAAAACCCCCCCTTACGGCTGCACACGTGTCCCTGCAACAATCTATACCGTATATTGGATAACTTATGAATGAATGTAAGAGCAAATGGTGAACCTGTATGGCTTACCCTGAATGAGACTAGGGAAGATGTTTCACTGCCGAAATCCCGCTAGCTGAAGACTCCGTCTCCAACCCCAACTGCTGTGCGGCACACTGTGCTGCTATCCAGGAGCTCCCAAAATAATAATCATCAAAAGTGAAGTCTCCTTTCACTTTATCCTTCTTTTATAACTTTCAACTGCGAAAACCTTAATCTTTGACCTAATTAGGTCACGTTATCTTCTAATTTGCAGTTGACTTGCATGCATTGCGGATCGAGACTTAATGAGTGCATGCATCATTAAATAATGTTTGGATGGCATGCACGGAGGTGGTCTTTGGCCCTGGTGGCCCTTCTTGACCTAATGATGATGCCCTAGATTCTCTATGGATGGCATCTGTCCCTAGATGATTCCCTAGCTGTCAGTAACCGCTCGAACCCACAGGAATCACATAGGTTTGCGGTTTTGGGCCTCAAGGCCTAATCGGAAGAGGACATTACACACAACCCTGTAAACTGCTGCTAGTTGCCCCGGATGGACAATCTGATAGCTGATAATCACCCAATGCAGTAGAGTGATCCTATCAGTGAGGATGCAGGCCGCATGCAGAAGAAATATAATGATCCAGAGTCTTGGTGAATGACTAGGGTTTTCCCAGCTAAATGCCCCCAGCTATACGGATGAATCAGCAATAACCTTTGGACTTATACTGGAATACTGAATAATGATGAATGCATTAGATACGGTGACAAACCTGGATGGTTTATCCTGAACAAGACTAGGGCAGATGTCTCACTGCCGAAATCCCGTTAGCTGAAGACGTCGTCTCCAACCCCTACTGCTGTGGCCGCACGCTGTGCTGCTTCTCGAGAGCTCCAAAATAATAATAATCCAAAAGTAAAATCTCCATTCACTTTATCTTTCTTTTATAACTTTCAATTGCGAAAACCCTAACTTTTGACCTAATTAGGTCACTTTAACTTCTAATTTGCAGTTGACTTGCATGCATGCGCATGGAGATTTAGTTGGTGCATGCATCATTAAATAATGCTTAGATGTCATGCATGTCACTTCTACGGTTTGCATGCATCTCACTTTTAGGGTTTGCATGCATGTCATTTTTAGGGTTTGCATGCATCTCACTTTTAAGGTTTGCATGCATGTCACTGTTAGGGTTTGCATGCATGTCACTTTGGGAACATTACATCCCTTCTCACTGATTATGTGCCCTAGGTACAACATTTCCTTCATGCCAAATTCACACTTGGACATTTTCGTGTAAAGCGAGTGTTCTTCTGGAATGCTCAGTACTTCGTCCTGGTGTTTTAGATGCTCCTCCCATGTTTTGCTGTAAATCAGGATGTCATCAAAGAATACTAGGAAAAACTTACGTAGCTGAACTCTGAAGGTATGGTTCATGCACGACTGAATAGTGGCTGGAGCATTGGTAAGTCCAAAAGGCATGACTAAAAACTCATAGTGACGATAGTGACAACGAAAAGCTGTTTTGGAGATGTCTTGGTCCCTTACTCGGATTTGATGGTACCCTGAGCGAATATCAATCTTGGAAAAGTATTTGGCACCCCGTAGTTTGTCCTGAGTTTATCAATTCTAGGGATGGGATACCTGTATTTAATAGTCTATTTGTTGAGTGCTCGATAGTTGATGCACATTCGCAGTGTACCATCCTTCTTCTTGACCAAGACTACTGAAGATGCGAAGGGGCTAGAATTGGGCCGAATGTATCCAAGCTCTAGTAATTCTTTGATTGTTTTCTCGATCTCATCCTTGTATCTTTTGGGATGCCGATAAGGAGTGGTGATGATTGCTTGTGTCCCCTCCTCTAGCTCAATAATGTGTTCAAAGCTTCGGTTTGGCGGTCTACTTGATGGAAGGTCCCGAAATACCTTTTCGTGCTTCTGTAACAAGGCCTGAATGTCACTTTGGTGTTGTGTGCTGGTTTCTGGGGGTTTCCTAAAGGTGACAAAACATTCTGCAACCTATTCTATATCATCTTGCCTGAGTACTGCCTCCATTCTCTGTGACGAGACCGGTTTTGGGTTATAAGTGTTCATGCCCCTCAACACTACCCGTTTGCAATCTGGTCCCTGGAATTCCATTTCCATTGCTCGGTAGTCTGTAGTGTATTTCCTTATTGAATAAAGCCTTTGAACACCCAATACTACATGAGTATCTGATACATCTACTACATAAAATGAATCTGTCATCTGATAGTTACCTAATGTGACATTCAATTTTGGAATCCAGTAGTTGCACTCCATGCTGGAGTTCCCGGCTACTGCTATAGTGAATCCTTCGAACTTCTCGGTCTGAATACCTCTCTTGGCTACCCAAGCGGAGACGATGAAATTGTGGGTTGCTCCCCCATCAATCAATACTCCTACTCTGTGACCCTGTACTACTCCTCTGACCCTAATAGTATGGAATCTTGGTACTCCAGATAATGTAGCAATGACTCCCTCTGGTGTATCGTCTTAGAGTGATTCTTCCTCAGCTGCCCGTAGTTCTTCTGTGGCTTCCTACTCATAGTCATCCTCATCACTGTTCGAATATACTTCGATGTAGTGAGCCTTCGCCTTCCCTACACACCTGTGTCCTGGCACCCATGGTTTCTGACAAGTGAAACATAGTTTCTTCCTCGTCAAGTCTTTTTTAGTGTCCTCGTCTAACCATGTTTTCTTGGGAACATCCTGTTGGAAAGGTTTCTTGTCCTTGTCCCTAACAGGAAAGTTGGTTTTGAGCGGGAACCTGTTCTTTGGGACTGAATCCTGTAGTTCTCTGGCTCTGCTAATGGCATCCTGCAGAGTGGGGGGTTTGTAGGCTTTCAACCATCCTTGTAGTGGCTCTATTAGGGTCTCAGTGAATAACATAGTCAACCTGCTTTCTGACACATCTGTTACCATGACTGCTATCCTCTGGAATTCTGAGATGAATGCTTCTGCACTACCTGTCTGTTTGAGTTGAGCCAATTCCCTGAAATGTATCTCTGGATCCTTCCTGTCAAACTGCTCCATGAGCTTCTGAGTGAACTCACCATAGGAGTGTATGGTGTTGTGACCCAATGTCACCAATCCGTGGTACCACCACTCGTGAGCCTCTTCGTCCAGGTGGAGTGTAGCCAATTTAATGGCATCTGTCTCTGTCGTGGGATTGAGTTGGAAATAGGTATCCAAATTTTGAACCCGTATCCTCGCTGAACCTCTGCGAGTCCCATCAAAGTTTGGGATGGTCAACCTGCCCAAGGTCTTCTGCAACTCATAGTTGTGATTGAATCCCTTGTTGAAATTCCTGGGCCTGTTCCTACTCTTCATGTTGCAAAAATCCGAGAAAGACATGGCAGCATGAAAATCCTCCCCTAAGTCCCTGTATTCCTGCAAATAAGCCCCAAAAGGTTCGCTAGGCTCTACCTGCATGACTGGACCACTTACTGCATCTGCCAAGAAGTGAGGCATAGTAGGCCTATTGGAAGGTCTGCTATATATGTGCGGTGTATTTTGTATATTGGTGTACGCAACCTTTCCACTGCTGCTTGTAGATCCTCGATCTATCGGTGAGGGAGGTGTACTGTTGTTACCTATTTCTGGTTTTGCAGATAATTTGTTGATTGCATTGAGTACATCTTTTTTCCCTTTGGCTAAGTATTGCAATGCAGATACTAAGTTGCGAAACTCCATCTTGTCCTCCTCTTCTCCCGTTCCCTTTCCCTTGTCAGAGTGTATACCTGTTTGTTCCATGTCTGAGCTGATATCCTCTAGTTGGATATCCTCAAAATCCCCTGTGTATCTACTCCTTCTTTTCCTATAGGTTATGAAAGGGTCTCCTTCTGTATTCATCTATTTCTCATTTCTTAAGCCCACAGCTGGCCAAGAAGATGGCTCTGATACCACTGTAATATCCCAAATCCCGATATTTTCTAATTCTATGCAAATATACTGAAACAGCTGGGCATGCAAACTACCATGCAAAATTCCCTATTTTATAGCTAAAATTAGGGTTAGGGTTTGTAGGATAGAATGAACACTTACCGCTGACAAGCTGGCTGGAATGCTCCTGAGAGAATATGCATGCATCAAGAGCTGAATCGGAGATGACCTGGTATCTTCTGCTTCTGGTGATACTCCAGTAGCATGCACTCGAAATCAGCTAAGGGTGACAGTTTCAGTGAAGGAGGTGTCCGATGAAGCTGAGAAATTTCAGGATTGATAGCCTTCCCGCACCGGAGAGAATGCCTGGCACAATCGGAAATTCGGAGTTCTGTAGGCAGGCTAGCGAATTGTTCTGGAGGTTCAGCTGCTCACGCCCCCCTGATCTCGAAATGGATGATAACTGCTCAGGATGAGCAAGATCGGATCTGATAATCACTGGGTACTGGAGTATGATACCGATGATGAGAATGGTGCCTGGGTTTCGAAGATAAACTGAGATCTGAAGACTCAGTGAATGATTTGGGCTTTTCCAGTTGAAAACCCCTTACGGCTGCACACGTGCCCCTGCAAACAATCTCTGATGGATACTGGATAACTGTGAATAAACTGAAGAGCGGATGGTGAACCTGGATGGCTTACCCTAGATGAGACTAGGGCAGATATCTCACTGCCGAAATCCCGTTAGTTGAAGACGCCGTCTCCAAACCCAACTGCTGTGGCCGCACGCTATGTTGCTACTCAAGAGTTCCAATATCAATAATCATCAAAAGTAAGTCTCCTTTCACTTTATCTTCCTTTTATAACTTTCAACTGTGAAAACCCTAACTTTTGACCTAATTAGGTCACTTTAATTTCTAATTTGCAGTTGATTTGCATGGAGACTTAAATGGGTGCATGCATCATTAAATAATGGTTAGATGTCATGCATGACAGTGGCCTTTAGCCCTGGTGGCCCTCTTTGACCTAATGGTGATAACATATTGATGCCCTAGATTTTCTGTAGATGGCATCAGTTTTTAGTTGATTCCCTAACTGTTAGTAACCGCTCGAACCCACAGGAATCACATAGGTTAGCGGTTTTGGTCCTCAATGCCTAATCAGATGAGGACATTACAACAACCAATAATAACCGAGGGGAAAAACACTCTGGGCTAGTCGGCTTGATGCTTAAGTTCGAGAAGCTGAGCCTTTTATAAAAAATTAAATGCTAGGACATTTTTTACAATTTCCCCAAGGGGGTATGAACATGTGTTTACAAAAAAATAACAAAAAGTTCCCAGACAAAGCCTGAATGACTTCTGAATTCTAAAAGGTGAACAAGTGTATGTTTTCATCACCCGACTCATTTGATAATACCAGCTAAGTATGACTTAGTAGGTAACAAGTTGCAGCGAAGCATGCGCTCATGTAGCTACAAGGTACATTGGAGTATTAACTTAGGTATGTTGGGAGTGGTGGAGTGCAGTTACAGGGCTATATAGACTTAGACTGGGAAGGGAGTGTAGTGAACAGGAAAAGCAACTTAGAGTGTTGCTTAAGCTTGGGATCAACAATGATTTCATGGTTTAGCAGGAAATAGACATCAATGGCACTTACTTCGACGGAGCTCAAGTACATCCAACGAGTTTGGAGAGCTGTGAAGCCATTTAGCTTCACAAGATTCTCACAGGTTTATTTGGTTAGGAGTTGGATTCTACTGTGATCCACTACGACAATCAGAGTTGCTTAAAGCTCTCAGAGAATCCAATGTTTCATGACAGGTGCAAACACATAGAGATTAGATATCATTTCATCAGGGACAAAGATCAAAGGGAAGCAATGAAGCTTCAATATATTTCCCCAGATGAGCACGTTGTAGATATTCTCACCGAGGCTTTTGATGAAGGGGAAGTTTGTGTTCCTTAGAGATAAGCTAGGAGTGATGTAGAACTTATCTCTCGCTAGGAGGGAGTGTTGATGATTATAGCTTGGAGAGGAGCTTATGAATAGTCTAGTTGTCAATCATGCAGAAGTTGTCCATTTACTCTCTAGGTACTTGCTTAATTATTGGATATGTGACTTTTATATCTCTTTCCTAAGTTTAACTTAGGAAAAGCACATTATTAACTTAATGTTGGTTAATGACTAAAAACTTAAAAAGTGAACTCAAGATTAAGTCACATCCATTGATCTTAAGTGAGGCTTAGGATCTAATCTTGGCCATCCATCATTTTGGAGATTAGGGCTTAGGGTTTTGGTCATTGAGATGTTATAAAAGAAATCCTAAGGAGAGGAGAAAGACACACAATATCACAAGATCATTTCAGAGAGATTTTTTGAAGGGAAGAGTAAGAGACTCACTGGTTGAGGAGAAGAGAGCAAAGATTCTGTAGGGATAGAAGATCTGGGAACGAGAGAGAGAGAGAGAGGCTGATCTTAGTGAGAGCCGATTTGTACGCTAACTCACAGGGCCAATAAGGTGATGTAGGGAATCATATAACTAATTTGAGCGGTAACACTTAGGAATCAGCTTGATCAACCCTTGATTCAAGGTCTCTGAGAGATAATCAGAGCTAAAGACTTATGAATCTAAACAAAGGAAGTCCTCCCCAATACAATCCCACATGGATTTGTAGAATTGAATTGGTAACCCAGTTAGATTCTAAACCTGGGGACTTCCCATTCTTCATCGTCATAAGAGTTGCATGCAACTCTTCCTGCATCAGACTCTGCTCTAATTTGTCCCTTTCACCAATAGACACTTTGCGAAGGACTACCCTGCGCCAAGCCTTCTAGGTAGCCAAAACCCCGTCGAAGAGTAGATAGGAAGAAAAGATGGCCTGGAAGTGCTCACTGAACATACCTTGAACCTCTGTTGCATCTTATGCAAGTGAACCACCAAATGTACGATGCCTAAGAACCCTCTCAACTACAACCTTCCTTTCAAGGAAGTCAAAATAGAATTTGGAGCCCTCATCCCCTTCCTGAATCCACTATAAATAGGAGTGAACTTGGGCACCTTAGGCAATATACTCATCCCCTCGTCTGACAGTTAACTCAAGCTTGGTTGATTATTCCTAAAGAGCGACATTATGAATATCCTCTTCTTGAAAGATGCACACTTCCTCCAGGGTTCTCGAAGTTCCCTTCTCCTCTGTCAGGCCATCATCTTGCTCCAATATTGCATCAATTTGACCGTGCATTGCACCGTCGCTCCCCGCCACAAAATCCATCCCTAAGGTCCAACTGGGCTTGGGGAAAGAGACCACACCCTTTTAACAAGGGAATGCAAGTCAACTGACTCAAGGTGAGATACATTCGGTTTAAAAACTGAATTCATTGGCACATCCACCACCTCACCTATCGAAATCATTGACTAAATCGATAAGTGAATCGTTAATTGATATGAACTAGTAACATCCATCAAGGTATCCATTGAACGAAGCTTGCTTGAAAACCCTACCTCTTCCCTAGGGCCATAGAATCTGTCCAACTATGCCTATACCACATCTGACTTGAATAGAAGGCATACATACTTTGCTCTCAAACCTCAATAGGAATTTAAAGTGATACATCTAGCTTCCCAATTCAGTAAAGACCAATGATTGAATGCTTCATCATCTGGTGTGCTTCACAAGTAGACTAAAATAGTTCTTGGATTCTCAAGATGCATGCATCCTTCCAAGTATTCCTTTTTATCTCCAAGGAAAAAATTAAAGTCATCAAGATTTGAGCAAGTGGAGGCACATTAGGCTGAACTAAAGCCAAAGAGGGGACCTTATCCTCTTCTATAGGTGGTTCAAAACCATGTTGATTACGAGAGACCAACAAGCCATCACCCAAGGTATTAAAAACTCCAGGCCAATTCTACAACTACCTCTTTCTTTGACGATATTACAAACTCAAGGCCAAATCTTGTCGAGGAACACCCTTCAAACACAAAGGCTCATCCATGAGAATTGAACTATCTATAAACTAGGAATCTGGGCAGAAACTGATCACCAAGTCTCCACACATTATCAACCATAGAAGAGGCTAGCATGCCCTTCTTAGTGTTTTAAAACTCGGCCGAGTCCGAGTCGACCGAGTTGGCTGAGTTGATCTCTAGCCAAGTTGACTCGACCTGTAAATCGGCTCGGGTGACCGGTTCTATTGGTCAAGTCGGTGTCCAACTTGTCTGGTTCAGTACTGAACCGGTTAACTTGCGCGAGTAATGGGATGACTCACCCAAGTTAATCCGAGTTGATGCATGGAGTTATAACCATTAAATTTTTAATTAATTCCTAAACTTTGGAACTACAGATATGTCCTGCATGTTAGTTAATACTATGCCTATTCTTGTCTCTTAACCTGCTAACGATTTTTGCTAATGGTCATTTAGGACTATAGTAATTCTTGTATTATAAACAATTTACAGATATTGTTACTGTACTATTCTTTATAAACTGGAGTTTCTCTCCCATTGTGAGTGGGTTAAGCAGTGTTGAGGCCCATTCGTTGCCATTTTGTTGATATTTCTTGTAACTATGAGAAACTAGAAGGAAATTTTGCATGGTTTGAACTTGGAATAATGAGTATGGAATCTAGATTTTCAACTCATGATATTTGTTTACTTTAATCAGCAAAGTCTATATATGCCTCTGAGGTTATGGTTTTATTTGAATTAGCAATTTAGCAAATGGTAAAATAATAACTATATTGAATAAAGAATCAAATAAAATAAATTAGTGAATTAGGCCACTGTACAAGCCATTTAGGCCTTCTTTGTCTATGTATTTCTATTTTGTTGCAATCTTCCAGATATGTATTGCACAATATACATCGTGCCATTTCGATATGTTCACAACTTCACCCTTATATGTATATAGTATATATATGGGCAGACTTCGGTTATTTTGTCTCTAATGCTTTGGAATCATGGATTAGAATCTTTAAAATATTTTTTTCTTTAAAATTTAAATATTTTATGTGTTTTTTAGTGAACCGAGTCATTAAATTCAAATCATATGAGTCTTTACCGATTCATTGCCGGGTCCGAGTTGACCCTCGGCTGATTCCGAGTCCGAGTCCGAGTTGACCCTTGGCCGATTCTGAGTTCGAGTCCGAGTTTTAAAACTATGCTTCTCAGTACTAGATAACCTAGCAGTCAAAGAATGCACAACAACCTGCACACCACCATTGTTATTAGAAACAATGAAGATGTAATGTAGAAGATGTTCCCTTGATAGACTGCTCTGGACCTATAGAGCATCCACAATCTTCAAAAACAAATCTAAGCATTCTCTATACCATTCATGCAGCCTCCGTGTAGAATCCCCTTGCTATTTCCAATGTAGTCTATGAAGAAATTGGATGGATTGGACCCTAAAGCTGCAACTTTTTTTTATTGTAGTAGTCATACAAATCATGTCTTTACTTGTATGGATTGTGTCCATACGTCTTTGACCATAAGCTGTACCTTAATGTGTTTCTGCCCATCCTCTCTCTCCTCTATTGCTTTCTTCATCCATTGTGGTGTACGGGCATGTGACCCAATGCACATCCTTCTATGGCTCACCCTCGTGTGACTTTGTCCAAGAGTCATACTCTCCTCGTGCACCAATTGTCCTCTTTAGCATAGCCTTCTTATTGATTGAACAACGAACAATGGATTATTTCTTCAAATTCTGATTTCATGACAAGATTAATAGGACCAAATAGGTTGCACCTAACCTTCATGCTTAGCTACGACATACCGTAAAAATAGAGTGAAAACAGTCCAACCAGAAAGTTAAAGTAGCAACATCCATTAAATACACAATGATTACAGCAAGATAAAAGGAGGGTTAAACCTCTTCTCTATTGTCTTCTTGTTGGAGGAAACCTGCCCTTCTTCAAAGATTACACCAGCAGTTTGTACAAGTGATTTCCAGCCGTCAAATTAACAGTGTTACACAGGGACGCGTCCCAGAGGGTCGGGGACGCGTTTCGGCGTTTCGGGCGTCCCGGGGACTCCGAAACTCCACCCGAAACGTTTTGGGACGTCCCCGTTTTGGCGAGACTTGGCGAGACGCAGGCCGAAACGTTTCGGTGGGTGGCGAAACTTGGGGGGACTTCTTGGCGTCCCGCCCCGAAACTCCGAAACTTGTGGGCGCCCCCCCCCGAAACTCCGAAACTTCGCCGAGACTTCCTAAGGATATTTTCGATTTTTTTTAATATTTTTTCTTAATTTAAAAAAAAAAAGTTAAAAAATTTAAATAATTCATTAAAATTATAAATTTTATAAACTTATTATACTTATATAATATAACTGATATTATTTAATATTTATATATTATTTATAAAGTTTTTAAACATTGAAAAAAATCAAAAACTAAAAATAAAAAGTTTAAAAAATTTAAATAATTCATTATAGCTTGGACTCTATTTATAGACTATAGTTATTATTCATACCGATGACTATGTCTTTGACTCTTTCCTATTTTTGAGCAATCTTAATTTACTATTTTAGTATTTAGTATTTCAATGTCTTTGACCTTTAGTGTTATTGTTTATTGTTCAGTGTTTACTAGTTTAGTCATTTTAAATTTATTGCAATTTGCAATGTCTGTTTAAAATTAAAAATTAAAACTTTAATTATTTTGTTGATGTGCAATATCATACTATCTAGATTCTAGTATCATTGATTCATTTTCAATCACTTCAAACTTTAAAACTTAAAAGTCAAATCTGAAGATTATCAAATATGATGTGCATGTTAATCATAGATTCATATTGATACATAATAGTTTTATAAATTATTATTAATATAATGATAATCTTGATGAATCCTGTAATGTGTTTGAACTTTGAATTTTGCATTTACATTGCATGGTTGCAGATTCGAGAATGATGAATGTTTGTTATTGTTGGGATTTATATTTTTCATATTTTTAAAATTTGTATGACTATCGCGTCCCGCCATCCCCGCTGAATTTCTCTAAAATTTGGGGGTGGTCTCCACACGTCCCGAATGTGCGTCTCCCCGAACCTGCGTCCCGCCGTCTCGGAACCTTGGGGGAACATTACAAATTAACCCAAGACAAATAGAAAAAAGTTAGAAACCTCACATTGGACTTCTTCCTTATTTCAATCTTCCCAAGGATAATCAACTAATTGCTTGGCGGGGAACTCCCAAGCTTCCTACCATTCCTCTAGGAAATGAGGTTCTCCTCTATATATACCTTTCAAACAAATCCTAATGTATAAAATACTAATAAATGAGAGTTAGAAACTCTAGAGTTAGGGCACTCCCTTGAGAGTACTTTTTAGGGTTTACAAAATGACGTGTTAACCTGTCCTTGAAGTCACTGCTCCAAATATGTTAACAACTCACCTTGAATGATGTGTATTGACCCCATAAAGATCCCTTGGAATGATTTGGATGCCTTCTTGAATGAAATCTCCCTCTTTGAAGGGTGGAGTCACGATTAAGCAACCTAAAATACAATTATTTTCACCTTTGGAGTGGAACACTCCTCTTCGAGAGACTCCTTTTGACCATACAAATGCTTCTACTGCCTTATGAAATGATTCTAAGCAAGTTCATTCCTCCTTTAGCTTCTTTCCTTGTCACATGCCATGCTTTGGGCCTCCTCCAGTGTGGGATGTCTTGCATCTTTTGACTATGCTGCGTGGGAGCGCACCCCACCCCCTCGCTCATGCTCCCAAAGCTTGCTCCCAAAACACTCCCAGTTTTGGGAGCACACTCCCAACGCGCTCCCTTCCTTTCCTATACTAAAAGCTCCTATACTAGGTTAATCATTTGATGACAATCTTATGGTACCTCCCTTCTTTGCCAAGCTCTTATAAAAGTTTTTATGGTTGATCATTTGATGATAATGCTATAAGTTATAACAACTAGATGATTGATGTTATATGGTTTAATCCATGTATTGTATAGCTAATTCAACATCCTACATGTTTTTTAGATATAAATCCATCAAAATATATTAAAATATACACTATACAAAAAACGCTCCCAATACGGGAGCTTTTGATAATTCCCCTTCTCGCTTTGCTCCCACTCCCTGCTCCTCGCTTCCGCTCTCCGCTTCCAACAGCATAGCCTTTTGCCTTTGAGGGAATAAAATAGATCCATAATGACACTAATAAAAAATGTCTTTCCTTTGAGGTTTTGGTCATCAATAATACCACATGGTATCTCCTCATGCAAACTTCAAAGAGCTTTCCTACAAATGTGTAGAAAAGGTCTTGAACAAAGTGTCCAGACCCCTAAATACCTCAAAAGATGAAATATGCCTCCAAATATGTGGAATTTCTGCATTAGGGTTATTCATCTGGAATCACTGCATCTTGATTCTCACCACATAACCCAACCCAACCCATCAGAATAGTGTGGGAGAAGAGTCCAAACATGGGAGATAGCTTGCAGGCATTCTTCAGATTCTAGGACAGGCCCTCCAGAAAACAGCCAAGTCTAAGGAGGCCACGGGAGGCGAACATCCTATCTAGCATCAGAAAAATGCAATTTTCCTTTAAACTTATAAATTTGTTGCAATTGGCATCTATCACTGTTTTGGAAATGCATCAACATGCCCTCATTTTTTGTTTCTGGTTTAGACATTCTTCTCTCACTAGCATGCATGAGACTGTTCAGATTTGTTACAAGATGATTATATAAAGTTATTTGTTCAGTTATTCTTTTTCCTATATTCTAAGCAGAATGTGCACATTCCTTGCCAGGTCCGTCTACAAGACAGTACCCAATTGTGAGCCTTGTCGTCCTCTGCAGAAGTCGCCTATAAAGGGATTTTATTTAGCTGGCGACTATACAAAGCAGAAATATTTAGCATCAATGGAGGGTGCAGTGCTGTCAGGGAAGCTTTGTGCACAGGCTATTTTACAGGTACTCCACTACTTATGCGAGCTAGATTTTCTGCCAAATGGTATTTACCATTGGGTTTTCCTGTTGATATTTGGAAAGTGTTGTCCAAGATCTTATTTGACCTTTCTTAGTTTGAATTAGCATGTCTATCTTGATCATTTTGTCCAGTAGGCTCCATGTAATTCCTCAATTTAAATAATGAGATCTAATTTATCCCATCAAGATGGAAACATTGTAAGAATCGCTGTTTGACAAATTAATTCGCTGATTACTGATTAGGATGCCACACATTAATAGTAAGCTTAATGTTATGTGAAAACTGAAATGCCTCAGTCGAGTAGAACAGTCATGGTGGAATGCTGGCGATCCTCGCCACAAAAATAGACTTTTGTGATTAAAAAAATTCTCAATCACTCTGTTGCCAAAGATACTCTGGATATAACAATCTTTCAATTTCAGGGTGCTGTTCAGTGGTAAAGTGTGTGTTTATAGTACACAAGCAAGCACTGGACCAGCAAGTCAAGTGGAACAGTGATAATGGAATTCTGGTGATCCTCCGCTACAAAGATAGATTTTTGTGACTTTAAAAATATTCCTAGTGACTCTGTTGCAAAGATAGTCTTCATATAACAAGCTTTGTATTTCAGAGTGCTGTTCAGTGGTAAAGAGTGTTTAGTGTACACAAGCAAGCATGGGATAACAGCATTTGTAATCTAATAAAAATTTCTGTGTAAGGGCATATTTTGTTCTCTACCTTGTTTCAACTATTGGCATGCATGGTGGAAATGCCTTCAAACCATTGGACATCCTGAGTGGGCCTAATGGTTAAGAACATGTGTTATCTCCTTGGAGGTCAAAGGTTCAAAACCGGTGGGGGGTAGGGTTGTTCATTTGGCCCGTTGTGACAAGGCTCGAAGGGTAGGCAACCCCTGGGATAGAGGCTCACCTCGGTGGGCTTCGGGATGTCTCGGCCCCTGCTGAGTCACAAGTCACTGGTATATTTGGCTTGCGGGCTGTTGGATATACCCTTGGGAGGTTGCTGTTCCCATGGTCTAAAAAAAAGGAAATGCTTTCAAACCATAGTGGAAAAAATCGGCATCGACAAAAAATCAGCGAGGGTTCAAAAAACATCTTCTCGGGAACATCGACGAAAAAATCGGCAAACCGCGGCAAGGATTAAAAAATGCAAATTTTGTACTTCAATAGGGTCAAAATTTGCTTAACCGATTTTTTCCTCTATTTGCCGATTTTTCTAGATTTTTCCTGATCTTTTCCGATTTTTTCCGATTTCTCCCGATTTTTTCTTGATTATTGCCGATTTTTTGCGATGTCCGATATTTTGAAAAAATCGCAATTTTTTCGGGCCGAAAAATCGGCAACCAGAAAAAATTGCGATTTTTCGGGACATCGCCGAAAAATCGGCGATTTTTTCCACTATGTTTCAAACTGCTATTGTATTTTACAAGATCTAATGTCTCTGCTTTGGAGTACTGAGTGAGATCAAACAACTTTGATCTATATCATCGTAGATGGAAATGGGCTCATCTTGTTGACAATCACCTGGGGCCATGTCTTGAGGAACATTGAACTGGGTGCTGAATGTAAAAAGCACCAGTAGAACTCCAGAGGAAAAATATTTGTTATAGCTTTTAAAGAAATACTTTTATATTTTACATATAAATATGGAAACTGAAACGACAAAATCGTTTCTTAAGGAAATAACTAGCATAAATAAGCCAGATTACCGTAATCCATGAATATAATAAAATATATGGTTGATAAGATAAGAGATGATTTTACAGTGAGAGAATGATCTTTGTATAAACACCCATGCAAGGGTTTCCTTGGTGATGAGATGCCACCTTTCACAAGGTGCCTCTTAATTTGCCTTTTCATTTAATTCTTTAATTAATTTATTAATATTATTGATATTTATTAATGCTTATTTATTATTTATTTTGTTCATTACATTGCCTTTCCCTTAAGGGAAGCTTTGTCCTCAAAGCTTTATTGAAGACAAGGCTTGCGTTTGATTTCTTGCTTGTAATGTCATCCCTCGATCCTTTATTTTAGTACTTGCGACACTTGAGGAGATGAGACGATATGAATTACGAATTCCAAAGAAAAAATGTCGCATCGTCTGTGATGTGGTCCATTCGAGATTTATTTTTATAGAAAATGATTGTTGATCGTCTTGTTGGATAAATCTTCCCGTTTCCTGCTTAGGTTGTAAATTTTGTGTTCTTTCGCTTCTGAATTTATAACTCCTTTGCTTATGTTCATTTTGATCCTGCCGTTGATCAAAATGATTTTTGTAATTTGGGTGTCGGTAAGGAGCTCTTGTTGCTTGTTTTTCTGTCGGATTTACTTCCTTTTGAACTACGATGGGACCCGAATTTGTATTTTGTTTCTTCTTCCTCAATTGGAATTTGTTTTCTGGATAGTTTGGATGCTTCTTTTTGGATTTGAACTAATTTTTTCTCTAATAGATTATTATTATTCTGAATCTTCTCAAACCTTTCGTCTTGCGACTGCTGGTCATTTTTTAACTTCTCGATTTGTTCCTCTAGTTCCTGATTAACCTTTTTCAGGGCAGAATTTTCTTCGTCTTTCCCTAGTAATTTTTGCTGGAGAGCGTGAATCTTATCTTCTAACTTTTAACTGCATTGAACCTTATCCTTTTCCTTCTTGATTTGTAGAAGTAATTTCTGATTATGATCTCTTAGATTAGACATCTCTTCTTCTTTACTTGCAATAACCTTGTCAAAGTCCTTGTGTATCGTCTGTATTGATTTCTCATTTCCCTGCGACATTGCCTTTGATATTTCTCCAGAAGCAAAAGAACACAAAATCTACAACCTAAGCAGAAAACGGGAAGATTTATCCAACAAGATGATCAACAATCGCCTTCGATGAAAATAGATCTCGGATGGGCCACATCACAGACGATGCGACATTTTTTCTTTGGAATTCGTAACTCGTTTTGTCTCATTTCGTCAAGTGTCGCAAGTACTAAAATAAATGATCGAGAGATGACATTACAAGCAAGAAATTAGACGTAAGCCTTGTCTTCAATAAAGCTTTGAGGACAAAGCTTCCCTTAAGGGGAAGGCAATGTAATGAACAAAATAAATAATAAATAAGCATTAATAAATATCAATAATATTAATTAAAGAATTAAATGAAAAGGCAAATGAAGAGGCACCTTATGAAAGGTGGCTTCTTATCACCAAGGCAACCCTTGCATGGTTATTTATACAGACATCATTCTCTCATTGTAAATCATCTCTTATCTTATCAATGATATATTCTATTATATTAATGGGTTATGGTAATCTCTCTTATTTGTGCTGGTTATTTCCTTAAGAAACGATTTTGTTGTTTCAGAAACTACAGAGGACTTACCCACATAGGTTTGTGCTAAACTTCATCTATAATTTCCATATTTCTTACATCAGCTATTGTAGGGTCTTCGTGAAAATTAATTATTGTCCTTGCCTTGAAAGGGAAGGGAGGAATATCTCTGCCACAAATTACTTTGTAATTCTATAGATTTTGTGTTTGTGTGAAATATGTCTGAGCTTTCTAAATGAAAAAAAAGTTGAAATTATAACAGGACACGCACAATAACAAGAGGATCATAGCAAAACAGTTTTTGAAGGGAGTCATTGATGTCATTAAATGTTTGTTGTATTAATAATTTATACATGTATTACGCAAATGGAAACCTCATTTTCCACAAACTCCATTTAGATGTCATGTCTACCTTCAACATATTCTCTTAATTTAACACATCCTTTCTGATTATCTATTAGTTTGAGCGTGGTCTCAAACAGTCATATTTAATAGAGTACCTAGAGCTTGGAAGAATCTTTTTGAAGATGCCCTGTAAACTCTTCATCCCAGCTATTCGCAACATTTTTCATAAACCACCTTTTTCTAGTCATGCAATAAAGGCTAATTCCAGCCATCTTTGTGAGTATCTATCATAATGAGAATCATCTTTGCGAATATCTATCACAATGAGAACCCATGCAGACTTCTTTGAGTATTAACAAATAAAACAATACAACAAAATTCTTTTGCATTATGTTTTCATAACTCAAATTGGCATGGAAAAGCTTTTACATATTTCTTAGTTTCTGTGTTCACCAGCACCCTACCATTCTATGTTGCACAAGTTTCCAAAACGCGGGAACGTGGGTACGAGTATTGGATACGTCTAGAAGTTTCTCCCAAATTTGCAGGAAACGACAGGGTGGGAACGTCAATAATATATATTAAAAAAATATTAAAAATAAAATAATTAAATAATTAAAAAAACATGAGAATAGAAGAAACATAGAGAAGAAAATAAACATTAACACAAACCAGATGACTTAACTTATCCCTTGTATTGTGGTTGTAACTAGAACCTCCTAGAACCTCTTAGTAGATGGAAATGACAATAAATTATAAAATCAATATTACTATCCACGTCATTGATTAGATAAGGTAGACTCTTTCAAAAGTGGGCACTTCTAGAAGTTATAGTCCCTATATTTGTGGCTATATGTATAGAGCAAGTTTTCAGTTTTGTGTCAACTATAATTAAAATGTATTTAATATATAAAAAATCAAAATAGATTTACATTTTTTATTGATTAGCGGTAAGTGTAATTCAGCGTAGTGATGAGTGAATACTCTAGCATGAGCAGTAGACAGAGATCAGTGCACCAACTCGACAAGGTAGCATGGAACGACTTTTATTGCAACTTAGTTTTCTAGAGAATTTTTTTTGAGTCAACCATGTATATGTTTGGTCACGAGGAAATAGGAATATTGTTAACAACCAACATGGCCATCATAAATGCGTGGAAGTTCTCAGTGAAGGAAACGCGCAAAAAAAGTCCCCAAGTTCCCGATTTTAGAGGGTAAAAGTTCCCAATAAGTTTCGAGCAATCCGAAACGGTTTCCGCTGGATTGGGAAAGTTTCCTACAAGTTCCCAAGTTCCTTGGAACGTCGGAACTTCGGGAACGAGTTTCCTAAAAGCCGTTGCGGTTCCCGTGCTGCATAGCTACCATTATTCTCAAACTTTCATGTAATCTACAATATATTTTTCATGTTTACCAATTAAAAGATTGTATTTGTTTCATCCTATCCTATATAATTTGAGAAAGCACTTGTGAACTCTGATGCTTAGGTTCTGCGACATAGTGTTTACAATCTTGTTTTAAGCTAAAGAGTATTATCCATATATGGAAATCATTGAGCTCATTTCCTCATCTAGTTATTTTCTTAACTCATCATACCAAGCATCCTATTTTTCAGTTCATTTCATTGCTTTCTAAGGTGAAACTTAAACTACTATATTATCTGAATTTCTTAGAAAATATGGTCCTTCCATATGTATCCATCTCAAATCCTTCTTTGATTGGAAATGTTACCCTGTGAAAATGCAGGGGTCATTTTGCATTTTCACGGGCTTTTCTTCTCTCACTAAGTACAGTGGGAAATCCTTAGTGTTAAGTGGCAGATGCAACTTGCAGGGAGAGATATGGAGGCTATGCACCTTGTTCTATCTTGCCCTAGCACTCTTCATCATCTAGAGAAGAATAAGGTTGTAGGAGTATGGTTCACCTCATTTGATAAAGCACTCCACCTTTTGAGGCCCTTTTCTTGGAGCGCTACCTTTGGAGGTTAGGTTTGACTTCTTGTCATTATTCACCCTCATTGATGGATACACCCCTTTCTTAGGCCTTTCTGTTGATTTAGTAGCTACATGAGGCATTTTCACACAGGTTGGCCCAAGAAATAATAAAATAAATTGTAATTTATTCTGGAAATAACAAGCTGGCCCTAGTAAATGTAGGACAAGTCGACCCCAGTAAATAAGACAGGTTGTCCTAGTTAGAAAATTGAAAGGGAGCAAGATAAAGTATAAATAGAATGGCGCCTCCTCTCATTTCAACACACAACAACAAGCAAGTTTGCTCAAGCAAGGAGAAGTTCGTTATTGCAGCTAGAGAAGATTGTGTTGGGGTTCCCCTTCTTTGGAGAAGTTTCTCTTCTCTTTTCTTAGGGTTTATGCTAACTACTATCTGGATGTACACATAGTTTTAAAAACCGGTTGAACCAGAATCGGAACCGACCAGTTCATCGGTTCAGTACCAAACCGGTTTAAACTGACTGGTAAACAGGGTCGATGACTGGTTCGGTAACGAACCGGTTTGACCGACCGAGTTACGACCCAAGCCGGTGCATGTATTTTTTTTTTTAATTTATATTGTTTTTTATTTTATTTTAATTTTTCCTAACCTAATATCCACCGAACCCAACCCAACCCAACTACAAGACACACTCACTCATTCTATTTCACACTCACTCACTCATTCTATTTCTATAGTATGTAGGAGAGACCATCTGCTAGTAAAGAGGATCTGCTACAACATCACCAATCTTCTTCCCTAACAAATTTAGTTTAGCACAGACACTCAATAAAGTGAGTTTTGTCTGGCATTATAAATGCCTCCCCCTTTCTTGATGTTTGTTTGGCATCAAAATTAATTCATTTGTTCCAATTTCTGTGATTTTTCCAGTCATATCCAATAACCATATTATTGTCCACGTAAGACGCTCCATGGTTGCAACTAGGGCAATAGAGGACCAATCATCCAGTTTTCCAAATTGACATTATAATCAACCTGGAATTCTCAGCATCATAATGGCTCCATCTTTTTAAGAGAGTCGACCTATATGAGATCACCTGCTATTGCCTATAAAACCAGTAGTCTCCCTCAAAGAGAGTGCACCATATGAATTGTTATATGAAAACAATTCTCTCGAAAGTTTTCAAGAAATAGTGGTCTTTGACCCAACAAATCTACGGCTAGCAGAATTCTTGCTGCCATCATTTTGTGTAGGCATGGAAAATACTAAATACATGAACGTCTTGTTATATATAATTTTATAATGAAAAGCACTTGGCTATTCAGGAATATGCATTCTAAGCAAAATTCAAGCCAAATATCACAGATATGACATAGATTATTGTCAAAGTCTCTAAGAAAATAATGTTTATCTTGTCAAAATATAGATCCATGGATACTTGGGCCACAAAAAAGTTATTTTCCCTTAAACCTACGAAAATAACAACATGAAGTATAGCTACCAGCATACGACAACAGCTGAGCCACTACAACAACAACCATTCCTTTGGGACCAACAATGCAATTAGAGATTGAGGGAATCTGACTTCTCGAGTGGTGGAAGACTCCAGACTCCAGACTATAGTACACTTTGTGCCATTTTGATATATTGACTCTTATATGGTATATACATGAGCAGATTTTGGTTATTTTGTCTTCAATGCCTTGGAATCATGGATTATAATCTTGAAAATGTTGTTTTTCTTTAAAACTTAAATGTTTTATGTATTATTTAGCAAACCGATTCATTAAATTCAAATCGGCTGATTTATGACTGATTCATCACCGATTCCGATTTCAATTCCGATTCCGAGTTGACCCTCGACCGATTCCGAGCCCGATTCCGATTTTTAAAACTATGGATGTACATCGATCTCTATTGGAAGGTGTGAGCTTGGGGGAGACAAATAGTTTTGTCTATGGTTGGGAGGTGATTGATTATCACTGTGGTTAAATGAGCTCCACATTTATTATTGTTTCTGTGCTTTGCAGTTCTTTTAGTGATCTTGGTTATACTGCTATAAAATCTAATATGGTATCAAAGGGGTGCTAAAAGAAGCCATTGCCGAGAATTAAAGCTCCACATTTTGGAGTGATTTCAACCTCAGACAATCTCGAAGGAGCATAGAGCAACTCACCCTAAGAGGGAACATCCTTCTGTGGAGGCCAGATCCAGTATGGTGAAGTTTCATTTTTGACCTAATACTGTTGGGGTCAAGACCTAGGGTTCCTTGGATCTAGCCATTTTTGTCCACAGTTTTGGCTTAATTTTACCTTGCTCCAATTTGCCTCAATAGGGCGCATCTATCTGTGGATTTAGATTTTCAAGTATCCACAATTAAAATATGACCTAGCTCCTACTAGGGTTTCTGGTTCAGTTCTACAGTGAAGATGATTGGCATTAAAGTTGAAGATAGGCTTGATGTAACTTATAATTTCAGCTCATGGAAGTCTAGGGTTCTTATCTTAGAAGAAAATGATCATTTGAAGTTTGTGAATGAGAAGGTTCTAGAACCAGAAGAGGAAGCCAAGAAGACTCGGTGGAGGAAGAATCATGCTAAGGCAAGGAGGATCTTGGTAGATTCAGTAAAAGAACATGGTTCCTCAGATCTCTCAAAAGAAGACTGTCAGGAAGATGTTTAGGGCCTTGACGAAGCGATTTGAAGATAGCAAATCAACCGTATTGATTTTTGTACATAGGAAAGTGTTCCCCTAGGTGACTTTTGCCTTAGTCACTTAAAAGGGGAAAATAAAGTGACCCATGCATTAAATGACTTGAGATGAGCATTTAATTTGACTTTAGAGAATAAAGTCATTTTTGGAAAAATTAAAGTGAGGTGAGTGAAATTAATTTTAAATGAGATTTAATGAGCATTTAATCTCATCCACTCATCTTATCCAATCTCAACCGTTGGATTAGAAAACCCTTCACTTACCCCAGGGTTTTCACCAAACAGGCAAGGAAAGGCAAAATACTTTCACTTTTTCATTTTCAAGAAGAGAGTGAAGAAGGAGAGGGCTTAGAGAAAAGAAGATAACAGCAGGAGCATTTTTTACTCTTGCACGCAAATCGAGAAAGGAAAGTTTCAGCAAGCAGGGCACGAATTTCGAGGAGGTTGCATTTATTGCAGGCTGCCCGTACTGTACGGATTCTATACAGGGGCACTTTTGCTGAGGCAAGGACATGCTCAGTTTTTGAGGCAAAGTTGGGAACGATTTTCGAGGTATTTATTGCAGGCACGAATCCCGAAGCTGTTCCGTACAAAAATGTCTGTACATACAGGACGTACGGCTGCCGTACAGTTTGTACAACAACACAATTTTCAAGGCAGCTTCAGCAGTTTGACCGGAACCGACAAAACCGACCGGTCTGACTGGTTTACAGGGTTGGCCGGTTCGGTCAGCAAAATAAATTCATCAAACTGGATTTTTTTCCAAATCGAGTACGGAACCGGCCGGTCCGTACTCTGTCGTACGACCGCAGTCTGGGAACTCACGGAATTCAAATTGAAAAAAAAAACTCAAACTAAAACCTAACCTATGCTTCTAACCTAACCCTAAGCCTATCCTAACACTATTTGTGTATTAATGGTTTGGATTCATATGTATGCACATGAATATATATGTTTTTTTACAAAATATGAATATTTTATGTATTTTTTAGTCAGCCGGTTTTTTACCCAATTTTTTGCTGGTTTCGGTCCGGTTCACATTTTGGGCTTCGTCGGTTTGATGACCGGTCCGGTTCCGATAACATTGGTTGGGCGTGGGACCATTACCTTTCAGAGGGAGTCCATGAGTCCCATGGTTTTGAGAGATGTACTGTATGTACCTGGGCTGAAGAAGAACTTGGTTTCAGTTTCCATGATTGAGGATAGGGGTCTTGGGGTGTCCTCCTTGGATGGACATGTGCGTGTGTTTCTCAAGACTGCAGGACCATCTGCTTCCTACACCATTGGAGTTAGATGTGGGAAACTGTACAAGCTCTTGTTTCGGCCTCAGCATGCCTTGGCACATAGTAGCGACAACGAGCTTTGTGAGCTGTGGCATAGGAGGATGGCTCATCCGCAACATCTGGCTTTGCGTATGTTGAGATTTATGGTTACAGGGTTGCCAGAGTTCAACACTGACTGCTGAGGTATGCAGAGGGTGTGCTTTGGAAAAGTACACCAAGACTGCTTTTCCTAGCAGTGATAGCAGGTCAGCAGGGGTTCTTGACTTGATACATTCTGATTTGTTTGGACCTATGTCATATGTTTCTCTAAGAGGAAATGAGCACTATGTGACATTCATCGATGAACATTCCAGGAAGACCTGTATCTACTTCCTGAAGAATAAGAAATTTGAGGAGGTCTTGCAGAGGTTCCAAGAGTTCAAAGCTCTTGTGGAGAACCAGAAAGGGAGGAAGATACAAGCTCTCGGATCGGATAACAGGGGTGAGTATACCTCCAAGGAGTTCGATGGATATTACAGACATGAGGGCATTCAGAGGCAGTTGACGGTTCCATACACTCTTGAGTAGAATGGAGTGGCAGAAAGGAAGAACAAATCTATTGTTGGAGCAACTAGAGCTATGTTACATGATCAGTCACTTCCTTTCTTCCTTTGGGTAGAGGCATGCAATATAGTTGTTTATCTTGAGAACAGGATTCCCCATCGTGTCCTGGGGAAAATGACACTTGAGGAGAGTTTCACAGGTAGAGGTTAGCCATTTTCGCATATTTGGTTGTTTGACTTACTCTCATGTCCCTTCTGATAAGAGGACAAAGCTGGAGCCCATCGTAGAGAAGGGCATCTTTGTGGGCTATAATGAGACTTCGAAGGCCTTTCGTATTTATATTCCTTCTGAGAGGAAAGTTGTTGTGAGGAGGGAAGTGAAATTTGAGGAGCGGGCCTTCAGGAAGTCTAGATAGTCAGAGCAGGGAGAGCAGTAAATTCCCGCACCTCAGGTAGTTTTACAGGTACCGTCAGTGCAACAGATAAGTTTACAGGTTTCTGGAGTTACTGGACCACACAGTATGGGCACAGGTTCTCTAGTTTCAGTGGTTCAGCCAACAGGATCTTCGGGGACAGGTTTTGGGTCTCAGGTTACAGTTTCACTGTATAGAGCATCAAGATCACAGAGTTCACTAGTTGTTGGCACTCTGGCTTCTGGTTCACAAGTTACTGGGGTTTCTACCTCTGGTAGTTCATCAGATGAGGATAGACCAGTGTGGGAGCCTGGACATATTTTCTTCAGACAGGGAAAGTATTTTGTTGATATTCTGAGGAGATTTCGGATGGAGGATTGCAGGCCAATGTCTACACCGATGGTCACCAACTGAAAGAAGCTTCATGCTTTTGAGGGAGAGTTGGTGGATCCTACACTATATCGTCAACTCATTGGTTCTTTGATGTATTTGGTCAACTCTCGGCTAGATTTGTGTTTTGCGGTGAACACTCTCAGTCGGTTCATGGTTGAGGCTAGGATAGTGCATTGGGTATCCACAAAACATGTGTTGTGTTATCTTGCAGGGGCAGTGGAGTATGGTCTGGACTACAGGAGGTTGGATGGAAGCAGATTGATTGGCTTCACAGATTCAAATTGGGCAGGCAGTGTGGCAAACCGGAAGAGCACTTCCGGATGTTCTTTCATTTTGGGCTTGGTAGCAGTGTCATGGTTCAGTCAGAAGCAAAAGTCTGTTGCTTTGAGTTCTGCAGAGGCCGAGTATATGGTAGCTAGTCCGGCCAGCTGCGAGGCGCTGTGGCTTCGCAAGTTGCTGGTGGATTTATTTGATCAGGAGTTGAGGCCTACGTTGATCTACTGTGACAATCAGAGTTACATCCAGCTCTCTGAGAATCCAGTGTTTCATGACCAGTCAAAGCATATTGAGAGATCAAGTATCATTTCATTCGAGATTATGTTTAGAGAGGAGCAGTGACATTGCAGTACATTTCCAATGATGAGCAGGTTGCAGATATATTGACGAAATCTTTGGGGAGGGGCAAATTTGTCTTCTTCAGAGACAAGTTGGGAGTGGTGTAGAATACCTTCCTCAGTAAGAGGGAGTGTTGATTTTTGTACCTAGGAAAGTGTTCGCTTAGGTGACTTTTGCCTTAGTCACTTAAAAGGGGAAAATAAAGTGACCCTTGCATTAAATGACTTGAGATGAGCATTTAATTTGACTTTAGAGAATAAAGTCACTTTTGGAAAAGTTTAAGTGAGGTGAGTGAAATTAATTTTAAATGAGATTTAATGAGCATTTAATCTGATCCACTCATCTTATCCAACCTCAACCGTTGGATTAGAAAACCCTTCACTTACCCTAGGGTTTTCACGAAAAAGGCAAGGAAAGGCAAACCACTTTCACTTTTGCATTTTCGAGAAGAGAGTGAAGAAGGAGAGAGCTGAGAGAGAAGAAGATAGCAGCAGGACCATTTTTTACTCTTGCACGCAAATCGAGAAAGGAAAGTTTTAGCAAGCAGGGCACGAATTTCGAGGAAGCTGAGCACAATTTTCGAGGAGGCTGCATTTATTGCAGACTATCTGTACAGTCTCTACTATACGGATTCCGTATAGGGGCACATTTTTCGAAGCAAGTACAGGCTCAATTTTTGAGGAAGAATTCGGGCACAGAAATCGAGGAAGAGTTGGGCATGATTTTCGAGGCATTTATTGCAGGCATGAATCCCGAGGCTGTTCCATACAAAACAGTTCATACAGACAGGCCATACGGTTGCCGTACAATCCGTACAGCAGCACGATTTTCGAGGCAGCTTCAGCAAAAAAATCAGTTGTATTTTTTTCCTGTTGGGCATGAAAAACGAGACAAAATTTTTCCCTTCCGGTTGAGATAAGTTGGTCTGAAAATTTCTGAGTTTTGGTGTAAAATTTTCTGAAAATAAAAATCTGTCTCCTAACAGGTTTTCCCCTTGTGGGTTTTTCCTGGGCAAGTTTGCCAAAAATCTCTGAGTCAGAAATTTATGGTGTGCATTTATTATTTTATTTTCTGTCATTAAATGTGAGTTTCAACAGTGTTTTTATTAGTCTAAGATATTGTGCAATTTCCAGCCTTCATTAAATCTGGGTTGGGCATTAAACAGAGAAAATTTTGACATTGAAACCGGTGGCTGAAAATTGAGATAAACATTCAAACCGTGCCCTTGCTTTGAGAAACCAACTATCAAATCTCAAGATGTCAAGGTCAGAATCGATTGCTTCCTACTTTATGAGGATCTTAGAGATAAGAGATCAACTAAGCACCATTGCAGATCCACTTGATGATAGAGAACTTGTCATGAACACTCTTAATGGTCTCCCTTCATCTTGGGAACCATTCATTCAAAGTCTTAGTGGACAACCCAAGTTGCTCAAGTTTGATCGTATATGAGTTGTTTGCATGCAATAAGAGACAAGACTTGCAGCAAGAGGTAGGTTACATGGCACCCAACACGAAGAAAGTCAAGCCCTTACATCTCATGTCAAGAAAGGAAAAGTTAAGGGAAGAAAGTTTCATGACAAGAAAGACAAAGGCAGAAGATCAAGTCCCATTTCGGATCAAAAGAAAAAGAAGGATCCCTCACAGATCCGGTGCTACAGATGCCATAAATGCCAGACAATGTCATGGTTCAATCAAAAGGAAGCATTAAGCCTCCACTACAAATGTCGATGAAGACACTTGTCATAATAAGTCAAAGAATGATGATCATACAAAGTTCTTCTTCTAGTACTCGCCATGTTGAGGTGATGATATCAAGATCCAGACTGCGATGGACTCCTAGCAAGAAGATGAAGATCAGAGGACTCTCATGATTTCTACAAGGAGGCAGTGGGAGCCCACCCACAAAACAATAAAAGATAAGTATTTGGATTTATTGCTCTTGTAGATTAGATCTGTTTGCTTTTTTGAACATATTTTATATGCAGATCTATATTCCTAGAATCAGGAAGCTTGTTGAGCATGTGACATAGTTCTTTTATTGATGAACAGTAGGCTCATATCTAAGTCACCTGACACGGGGACACGGGACACGAAGGACACGGGGATTCGAGGTGTCCGACACGGGCACGGTGACCCCGGAATCAGGACACGTAGGATACGTTTTATATACATATATATATATATATTTTTTAAATATATATTAAAATTTAAAAATATAGACATATAGATCCAAAAATATTTAGAAACTAGAACATTTACAAATATTCAATAGAAATTAGAATAAAAACACATTAACAATCATTGAACAAGTCACGATTCACAACACATTTGTCATTCACAAATCACAATGAGACACATAGATGCATGTCGGAACCATATTTCTCATTAAGTCATCAAAATCAAAATGTATACAATGTACATATATGTCGGAATGCCATTGGGCATTGGCAAATGCCAAAATAGACTAAAGTCTAATAGTAAATACAAAAAGGGGTGGATCAAGATGGGAGAATCCCATATGTCAGTAGTCCTCCTCAATGCCTGAATCAACATTAACATACTCATCACTGCCCTGATCCTCATCCTCCTCCCCCTCGTCCTCCTCTCTGCCCATCTGATGACCTGCATCTCCTGCTATGGAGGATGACCCCTCCATACGATCACTCTCATCAAAAGTGACCGGCTCTAGCACTGGATCATTAAGATCCATGTTGGCTAATGCCAACTCCATACTGCTGTCCAAACCCATATCATCAGGAAAGACATCCCACATCTTTGTCTTTCCCTTCACCCACTCCTCCCTCTTCCTGTAAATAAGACGAAGGTTGGAGCGCACATACACCATTGACTCTGCCCTGGACTGCTCAAGCCTGCTCTTCTTCACACTATACAAGTTCCCATATGTGCTCCAATTCCTCTCACAACAAGAGGATGATGTAAGTTGAGAGATGATCCTCAAGGCTAACTTCTGTAGAATAGGGGATATTGCCCCATGAGTTGCCCACCAAGCATAGGGTTTCTTAACCCCCTATCTCTAAGCACATCATAGCCTCCAAATCTGCCAGTGCCAGTGGAAAAATCTACAAAGCCCTCCTCCGCCTCCTCAAGCATGTCGCTATCCTGAAATAGCCGTCTAAGTGCTATCTTCCTCCCATGTGCAATCTCTGCATCCATGTGAGGAGGGACTCTGTGTGAGGCCCCCGATCCACTAGTAAGCCACTCCTGAGTGTAGAACTTGGGGTTAAAGGAGTGGGCCAAGCAATGCAAAGGTGTGCAATTCTTATCCCACCTGGAGATAAGAATATCCCGAATAATGGTCCATAAGTTCTCTGCCGATGTCCCATACTCGGGACACTCACTCTCCATGACAATGGACCTCATGGACTCAATCATGGAATCCCACCCCTCATAAACCTCTGCTAGGATGGGCTGGTCCGTGTCTGCAAACCGCAACAAAGAAATGATGGGCTCCATGATCTTAATGCTAAGATCTACCGTGTCCCACCTGTTACC
>LPNX010740991.1:82997-105470 GCA_001517045.1 Pseudotsuga menziesii | reverse complement strand
ACTCTATAACTGTTATTTTAGGAAAAAATGCAAGAAAAAATGTCATGTTTTTTGGAAAAAGTGTCATGATTTTTAGAAAAAAGTGTCCTGTTTTTGAAAGAAGTGTCATGTTTTCAGGACACGTCCAGGACACATCTAGGACACGTGATTTCACAGTGTTCGACACGTACTTTGAAGTGTCCTATTTTAGGACACGTAAAAATGACGTGTTCGACATGTGTCCTTGACGTTTTCGTGTCGGACACGGGGACACGGGACACGGTGGGGGTTTAGGACGTGTCCTGTTACTTAGGGTATGAGTATATACCTTAAATGGATTTGGACTCATTGAGTCCAATGAGATAGCTTGTTGTCAGTTCCGAGCACTTACAGAGATGATTAGGCTCATTTTACTCTTTTGGTGCAGTTTTGCTTCACTGGAAGTCATGTCTGAGCAGGGAGATGATCTTATTGGATCTCCTAGGGTGCTGTATGGGGCATAGGGGGTCCAGCCATTTGATTGTACCATATTACCCCCCTCCCGGAGAGCCTGGTAGGCTTAGTTGGATAACGTAGGTACCCTAGGAGGCTATTTTGGCAGGTTCACGTTTCTCGAGGCAGATTAAAAAATAATTAAATGGCTACTGAGGAATTCGATTTGGGCTACTGAGGCAAGGAAATGGCATGGGATGAGTCATGATGATGAGAGTGATGTCCTCCGCACCTTCTCCAGTAGTTGCAGCACCTGATTGGGCCCACACCTATTTTTTCGGGCATTTTATATTACTTTCTGGAGCTTTTGGGAGGCTCACGATTTCCTCAAGGAGGCACAATTTCACAGTTTAAAAAATATATTATTTTTATTGTGCCATGGGGACACCCAGAGGGAGTTAGTTAACACTCCATGGACCCACCATGTGCTTCATTTATTTCTTGTGGAGTGGGGTCTCCTCTCTTTGGGTGATTAAGTCCACTTTTATATTATATTGTTATATTGATCCATGTATTGTATGTTGAGCTCATCTCAACCATTGATTAGACATTTGTATCTTATAATCTTAGCCACGCATTTGAAAAGTGGTTAGGATTTTGGTTCTCTCGTTCCTATTTAAATGAGAGAGCTTCTCATTTGTAATGTGTCTTTGGCTCTTGGATCTGAATAATAGAAAAACTTTTCTTGTGGATATTTTTGGATCTCCTTTGCATCTGGTGTTCTTAGATGGTGATTGGAAAGTCTTTTGCTTCCTAGCATTCGGGAAATTGTTGTGAGATCTATATCTTTTTCGGGAATCTTTGTCTTGTCTACAGGAGGGCGACTTCAACTTGGGCGTTTTTGCACGGGGACCTCAACTCGCTTGGATTGTCTTCATTTTTATCAGGGGGTTTTCATTAGTGTCATTGTGATCTATGATTTCTTCTTGCTATTTTTCTATAGCATCTAGCTTTTTTCTCATGTTGCAGCAAATCTGATATGGTTGACGTTTATTGTGCAGGAGAGAGGACGCATTGACTCCTTGGGGAAAAACGTTGGACATAGAACTCGCTCAAAGCTTCTCAAATTGATCGAGATAGTAGGGATCATCATCATCAAGGAATCTACAAGGTTTTCCAGGTAAAATCTATAAGTTAGTCCCTTTCTTCCAGATCTCAATCCATTGGCCTCTGCTTTTCTTCAGTTTACACTGAAAATTCTATAATAAGAGAAACCAAAAATACTAAAAAACGGACCGCTTGATCTCGAGCCAAACCACTGCTGGGTTTTGTAGATCGGGTCATCCCCTAACCATATCACCCTCAACGTTGATCTGAAAGTGGCAGGTTTGCCTTAGATTTGAGAAACTGACCTCCCAAACCCTAGCGCTATCCACCATTTTTCTGACTTTTTCTGGCAAAATACCTTCTTGGGTTTGTAGATCGGGTCATCCTCTCACCAAATCACCTTCAACGTTGAGCTAGAAGTTGACAGGTTGCCCTAGATCTAAGAAACTGACCTCCCAAGCCCTAGCGCTAGCCATCCTGTTGCTGGTTTTTCTCGTGATCTAACTTTTCCGGCCAAATATCTTTTTGTGTTTGTACATCGGGCTATTTCCTAGGTGGTTTTCCTCCAATGCTGAGCAGATAGTGACTCCATTTCCCTGGATCTGACAGGCACTGATCTCCAACCCTAGCTCTACCCCTCTTTGGCCTCTTTTTCCTGAAATCTGATTTTTCTTGGTGACTCGGGTACTGTGACATTGTTATACCATTCCATCGAGTCTATCCATCGGTACGAGATAGCCCCAATCCTGTCCTTTCCCTCCCTGCATTGGTTACGTTTTCCAAAGCAGTGGATACTTTCATCTATTGCTAGTACCCCAACCCCTGATCTAGTATTCACCTTATAGGTCACCTGTGTCCCAACCTTGGATGAAACCTCACACTTCAAAAGCCCTAATCCAAAGCCCTGGTTCACTTAGTGACACCCTCCATAGATCTAGGGTTCCCACTTACCTTACACCTTATGTACCTCAAGTCTATTTTATCTGACCTGGTGTCTAGGTCTGATCTCTCCTATTGGGAGTAGATCCAGGTCTCCTCCTTTGTTGTCTTGGGCTAGGATAACATAAAGCGAAAATTGCCTCGATTGGCGTGACAACCATCCATTTGGGAGTCGAGGCAATGTTGGTTCCACCTCCTTAGTTACTTGTCCCTCTACCATCCATTCTGGATCCATCTCACATTGGCAACTACAAGGTTGGTGACAACAGTTGTCATTAATAGTCAATAACAGTCAAGCTCCACTTAGGTCAAAGACATTGTAATGTCCTCTTCTAATTAAGCACCAAAACACCCGCTAACCTATTTAATTCCCATAGGTTTGAGCAGTTACTGCATAAAAGGGAATTGACTGAGGACATTTGATACTTAGAACAAATCGGGACACTCATTCAGTATTAAAGTCATCAGTTTGATAAAAGAAGCCTTATTTTCTTAGGCTTAAAGTCAACATGAAATTAGAATTACATGCATGTGAAAGTGAAGCGTAAACCCTAAAATGTCATGCAAACCCCAAAAGTACATGCTATTCTATTTAAGAAGGGTTATTGGACCAAAGAGGGCATCTATGATTATTATTGTCGATTTGGAGTTTTTGAGCAGCAGCAGCAAGTGCAACAACAATAGTTGGGGTTGAAGACGGTGTCCTCAGCTAATGAGGCTTCGGTAGTGAAACTATCTGCCCTAGTCTCCTTCAAGGTAGGCCATCCAGGTCTATCATCAGCATTCATCTTATTTATCCGTATCCAGTGATTCAACATCCACAGGAAGATATTTTGCAGGTTCACGTGTGCAACTGGGGAATAGTTAGAAACCCCATAAGTATTCGCCGAGTCTCTGAATCCCAGTTTATCTTTCGTATATCGGCTTCATCTTCATCAGTAGGGTCACTCCACTGCATTGAGTGATTATCAGTTCCCAGTTTGCTCATCCAGAGCAGTTATCAGCAGATTCGTGAGGCAGGGGGCGTGACCACCTAGAAGGAAGATCAATTCGCTAGGGGTCTTGGAGAGATCAGATCCTCTGCATGCACTGGTCATTCTCTTCGGGGAGGAGAGACCACCATTCCTGCAAAGTCTCAACTGCATTAGACACCTCCTTCACTAAAAACATCATCATTAGCTGGGAGAGGGTTTCCTTTGCAGCTGGGCGTCAACACAAGGAAGGGAGCACCATTACCTCACCTATCCAGCACCACATTCATGCAGCTTATCTCTGGAGTATTATCAACGACAACTTGTTTATCAGTGGTAACTGTACCACCTCTTTCTGAAACTTTCACCCTATAAATTCTCTAGTTTTGCTATATTTTAGGGCATTTGGGCACGACAATTTTGCATGCACCTTTATTTCAGCTATTTGCACATTATTGAGTATATGAACTACATCTGAGTAGCAAAGAACTGTAGAATATCAGTTTGGGATTTTACAGACACAATGATGAACACTTGTCAAACTAAGAAATTGGACATGCTAGTTTTGGGCTGTGTGTCTCGTGTCCACGTGTCGAACACGGACACGCTGATAGATCATGTTCGACACGACTATGTAGCATGTCCCGTGTTCGAACACGCGTGTCCCGGGACTGTCCCGAAAACAGGACACGCAACCTGTAAAAAATAATGTTCCCCCAAGGTTCCGGGACGGTGGGACGCGGGAGTGGGGAGACACACATTCAGGGTGTGTGGAGACCACCCCCAAATTTTAGAGAAATTCAGGAGGGATGGGGGGACGGCGGGACGTGATTGTTATAAAAAATTTAAAAATATTAAAAATATAAATCCCAACAATAACAAACCATCCCATGCAAATTAGTGAATTGATCTCGATAGCTTAGGATTAGGTTAGAAATTAGTGAATTTATCTCGATAGCTTTGTAAGTTTGTAATGCCAAATGAAATCATAAATAAATATTAAAGAGTTGATCTCGATAGCTTAGGATTAGGTTAGAAATTAGATTTAGCTTTTAATTTTTAATATTTTGATTTTTCCTTTAATGATTTATTTAATTAAACTCTTGTTTCATTTTTATTATTTTTTAAATGTAGGTGAAGAAAATTCGAAAATATCCTGGGGAAGTTTCTTATTTCGGGCGAGACGCCCACAAGTCTGGACGAAATTTTGTAGTTTCGGGCGGGATGCCAAGAAGTCCCCTCAAGTTTCGTCAAGTTTCGCTGCCCACCGAAATGTTTCGCTCTGCGTCTCGCCAAGTTTCGCCGGAAGCAAGACATCCCGAAACGTTTCGCATGGAGTTTCGAGGTCCCTGGGACGCGAGAAACGTCGAAACGCATCCCTGACCCTTTGGGACGCGTCCCCGTGGAACACTGGTAAAAAATACGGTCGGGCCCTCTTTAAAAACAAATTTTCACTTCTATTTTGTCATTTGCAAATGTTGGGAGAGCTCAAAGAGGTTTTTTTTGTAGGTGAAGAGGATTTGAAGGATTTGGAAGGGTGTTAAAGTCCATTGAAGGTGGATTTGGTTGGGTGGATTGCGAGCTCAATCATCAAACAAGAAGAACAATGTCTCATTCAGTTAGGGCAGGAGCTAAAGGGAAAAGGAAAGGGAGAAATGCTCCATCTATTATTTCCCCTCCTATTCCTCCAAACACAAGCTCATCTACTCCTCCTGCTAGTGGAGCCTATGCTCCATTGAACCCTGTTTTAGGAAGACCACAAGCCCAAGAGAAAAAATACCCTTTGTGGAGGTATGTGACTAGGAAAGAAGGGCCTGAGACAAAGTTAGGTGGGGGAGGCAGTGTGTCTTCGACTTACAATTTTTGCAAGAATGAGTTTAAGAGCACATACTACCGAGTTAAGGGCCATTTGTTGGGCCTTCCTTCTTATGGGATTTCTTCATGTAAAGGTTTGAGTGTTACCGAAAGGAGAGAAATGGGAAAGGAGGATCAAGAAGGCTTAGGCAATGTAGTAGTAGCAAGTAAGAAAAAGGATGCTGATCCTCTTCCATTCTCAAGGAAACCCTCTACTATTCTGACTCCATTTCCACCTAGCAGAGGTGATACACATCCAGCAAGAAAGAGGCCATCTTCAAGTGGTCCAATGGACAAGATTTTCCAACAAGAGGCGTGAGAATAGGTGGACCTCACCATTGCTTTCTTTTTCTACCTCAACTTCATCTCATTCAATGTTGCATGGTCACTATTGTTTTTTGAGATGTGTCGAAGTATCAGTGAACAAGCTCCATCTTGTTATGTGCCTCCTGGTTCGGAGAACCTTAGAACCACATTGTTGGTTAAGGCAAGGAAGGAGGTGGACAAAATTCTTGAGCCAATTAGAGCAACATGGCCCTCATCGGGAGTGAGTATTGTTTCCAATGGATGGACGGATCCAACACACCATCCACTCATCAATTTCATGGTATCTTCCCAAAATGGACTGATGTTCTTGAAACCGGTGGATGCTCTTGGGAAATACAAGGATGCACATTTTATGGGTGAGTTATTCATCAAAATCATTGAAGAAGTAGGTGTTGATTCTTGTGTACAAATCAACATGGACAATGCACCTGTTTGCAAGGCCATTGGCATGATTGTGGAAACTAAATATCCACAGGTATTTTCATTTTCGACACCTTTCATTGCTAATTTTCTCATTGTTTGAACTTTGAATTTATCAGAAAATTTATCTAGGGGAAAGGTCATTTTAATGATTTGAGTTGTTAGTGTTGTAGGTTCATTTATACTTGTTTTTTTTTCTCTTACAGATTTTTTGGACCCCTTGCATTGTCCATTCCTTGAACTTAGCACTCAAATCCATTGCTTTAGATGTGAGATGGATTGGAAACATTATTGAGGATGCACGCCATATCTGTAACTTTGTACAAAACCACACAAATTCCCTCACCGTGTGTTATCACATATATAGTAGTTGGGCTACCATATTCTATTTTTCAGATACAATACATTTTTCAGCCAGATCTCTTACATATGAGATGCTGAGATGAGCAGTTTTGTCAGATCATTATTTTATTTGTGGACTATTGTACGCCAGGACTGAGTCTCAGTTTACTCAGATTGGAGGACTGATGTAGCCATTTAGTCATTTACAGAGCAGTTATGGATGCCCAGACTTATATCAATATTTTCTCATTGGACGGATGGATTATATGCATGATTATGACTCAGTTTTTATTATATTGTGTTATGGTTATAATTGCTCTTATACTCATCTTTGTGACATGTGTTAACATGTAGTGTCTTGATCTGGCGGTCATAATTATATGGACTTGGATGTATTTTGTATTATGTATTGATGTCCCTACTTAGACTTGGAAGTTCCTGATCTATACTCATTGGTTTTACCCTCCTTAGGGAGAATAGAGGTAGTCATTCCCACTATTGTTTTGGCTTGCTAGTGTTGGCTTCATTATTCACTGTCTCCACCCATCCATTACCTTCCAGTTTTGTTTTAACCTGACTTACTACTTGATTTAGGGCATGGAGGACCTTTCCCCGCTAGAACCCTTGTGGAACAAGCCTCCCTGTTTATATTGTGTCTCGGCTCTGAGTTGGTGACAGAACTTGCCTTTGGTGAGTTGGATTGTATGCCTAAATCATTTTGGTCGGTTGTCCCGATGTTTGGCACTGTGCAAAACTCCCCTTGGTCACTTGAGATGTTGTTGGCTAAAACTGAAAGCTCATGTACTACTTGTGTTGGAAAATGTTATATATGTGCCCATGGAAAATAAAAAATGCTAAACTGTGTTTCTTAACATATGTGAAAAAGGGCAAGAGCAATGAAATGCTAAAAATACCCCTTGAAGGGTATAAGAAAAGGTCCAAAAAAGCAATGGTTAAATATATGCTATATCCTAATATTGCTGACCTTATAAATTTGAATATGTCCCGGATGAAAGCTGCGATTAGTTGTGCTTTTAAGCACTAGTGAAGTCCCAAAGGGTCATATAGGCCAAAAAGGCCATGGAAATAAAATTGATGGTCCTAATGAACTTGGATCAAACTTGATGTAGATATGATGCCTAAGTTGAATAAGCACTCTTTGAGCAACTCAACCATTTGTGAGGCACTGCCATTCCCTGTGTTGTTGTTTGTCCGACATGTGGTTATAGTGAGTATTGCCCTTCCATATCCAAAGTCTCATGATGTTAAGTAAGAAGTCACCCTTTTCCCTAGCCTTATCAATTTCAGCCTTTAGCCTTCACTAGCAAATTGACTACAACTATGAAGTGAGTATAGTCTTGAAAGTCTAGTTTGAGTAATAATAAATAAAAAACCTATATATGTATTTGGTTGATGTACCGCCAATGAAATGACTGCTACTTGTTGTGATTGTTACTTAAATGATTTGTAGAGCATGTCTTAGCCTTATAGCACTTGCAGAAGATGGATGATAGAATGAGTTATATTATTGGTATCCGGTCATTTACAGGTGATTATATTGTCTATTGGATATTGTTGATGATCAGGCAGAGACCTGGAAAGGGTATGAGTATATACCTTGGATGGATTTGGACTCTCTGAGTCTAATGAGACGGTTTATTTTTCAGTTTCGGGCACTCATAGAGATGATCAGGCTCATTTTACCTTTCTGATGCAGTTTTGCTTCACAGAATGATGTGTTTGAGCAGGGAGATGTTTTATTTGGATCTCCTAGGGCGTTGTATGGGGCATAGGGGGTGCAGCCACTTGATTGTACCATAGTACCCCCATCCCAAAGATCCTAGTGGGCTCAGTTGGACAACGCAGGCATTCTAGGAGGCTATTTTGGCAGGATCGCATTTCTTGAGGCAGATTAAAAAATGATTAAATGACTATTGAAGAAATCGATTTGGGCTACTGAGGCAAGGAAATGACATGGGATGAGTCATGATGATGAGAGTTATGTCCTCTGCACCTTCTCCAGCAGTTGCAACACCTGATTGAGCCCACACCTATTTTTTTGGGCATTTTTATATAATTTTCTGGAGCTTTTGGGAGGCTCACGATTTCCTCAAGAAGGCCCAAAGTCAAAGAATTAAAATATTATATTATTTTATTGTGCCATGGGGCACCCATAGGGAGTTAGTTAAAACTCCATGGACCCACCATGGGCTTCATTTATTTCTTGTTGAGTGGGGTACCCTCTTTATGGGTGATTTAGTCCACTTTGGTACTTTATGGTTATATTGATCCATGTATTGTATGTTGAATTCATCTCAACCATTGATTAGAATATTTTATTTTTTAATCTTAGCCACTCATTTTGAAAGTGGTTAGGATTTTGGTTCTCTCATTTCTATTTAAAGAAGAGAGCTCATTTGTAAGGGGTCTTTGGCTCTTGGATCTAATTAATAGAAAGTTTTTTGTGAATATTTTCTGGATTTACTTTGCATCTGATGTTCTTCAATGGTGATTGGAAAGTCTTTTGCTTCCTAGCATTCGGGAAATTGTTATGAGATCTATATTTTTTGGGGAACATTGTTTTGTCTACAAGAGGATGACTTCAGCTTGGGCGTTTTTGCAGGGGGGCCTCAACTCACTTGGATTATCTTCGTTTTTTATCAGGGAGTTTTCATTAGTGTTGTGGTGACCTATGATTTCTTCTTCTTGTTTTTCTGCTGCATATAGCTTCTTTTTCATGTCACAACAAATCTGATATGGTTGACGTTTGGTGTGCAGGAGAGACGGCGCATTGACTTCCTCGGGAAAATACTGGACATACAACTCGCTTCAATCTTCTCAAATTGATCGGGATGGAAGGGATCATCATCATCAAGGCATCTACAAGTATTTCCAAGTAAGATCTAACAGGTAAGTCTCTTCTCTTTCATATCTCAATCCAGTGTACCTGCTTTTCTTCAATTTTTCTGAAAAATTCCTAAATAATAAAAATCAAAAAAATATTTAATCAGGGAACCACTTGATTTTTGAACAAACCATTTTTGGGTTTTGTAGATCGGGCCTCCCCTTCACTGAATCATCTTCAACGCTGCCCTAATTGTGACTAGTTTGCCCTAGATATGACTTTCTGACTGCTCAAACCCGAGTGCCCCATTGAAAATTTGACTTTTTCCCGAAACTAATTACATGGGTGTGTAGATCAGGTCTTCCTCATTCTAGAACACCCCCACCGCTGAGCTAGTTCCTGCCCGGTAGCCCTAGATCTGAAAACTGACTTTCAACCTCTTAGCCTCCCTCATCAGATTTTGACTTTTCTAGATTTGATCTTTTCTGAAATTTTTTGACTTGGGTTTGTAGATCGGGCCGTTCTGATCTCATTTTCACTCCAACGCTAAGTTGATAGTCTCCTGGTGGCTCTAGATCTGCAGATCTGCAACCCCAAACCCTAGCGCTAGTCCTCCTTGTGTTATAGGAAAATCAACAGAGGGAGGGCTATTGCTAGAGGTACGTAAGGTGTAAGGTAATCGGAAACTCTAGATTTGGCCCTCATCCATAGATCTAGAGTTTTCGATTACCTTAAACCTTACGTACCTCTAGCCATACTTGATCTGATCTGGTGTCTAGGTTTGATCTCTCTTGTCAAGAGTAGATCTGGGTCTCCCCTGTTGTTGTCTTGGAGTTAGACAACATAAAGCGAAGACTGCCTTGATTGGCGTGACAACCATCCATTTGGGAGTCTAGGCAGTCTTGGTTCCACCTCCTTAGTTGCTTGCCACTCTACCCTCCATCCTGGATCGACCTCACACAGGCAACTACAAAGTTGGTGATAACACCATCTACAAAGAGTACACACATCGTTCATTGTTGAAGATTGCAGATACTCGGTTTGCTTCCTCATTCATCATGCTCAAGAGGTTGAGGGAGGTCAAAACCGCTCTTGGGTCCATGGTGATTTCAGAGTAATGGTCTTTCTGGAGAAAGACAAATCAAAGTGCTTCAAACAAGGTGAAGGACACAATATTAGATGATATTTGATGGGAGAGGGTGGATCTTACCATTAAGATCATGGAGCCAGTCACTTCTTTGTTGCGCTTTGCAAACGCGGACCAGCCTATCCTAGCAGATGTTTATGAGGGGTGGGATTCCATGATTGAGTCCATGAGGACTAATTTTATGGAGAATGAGTGTCTCGAGTATGAGACATCAACAGAGAACTTATAGTCCAACATTCAGGATATTCTTATCTCCAGGTGGGATAAGAATTGCACACCTTTGCATTGCTTGGCCCACTCCTTGAACCCCAAGTTCTACAGTCAGGAATGGCTCAATGGTGGGCCCTCACATAGTCCCTCCTCACATGGATGGAGAGATTTCACAGTGGAGAAAGCTAGCATTTAGGCGGTTATTTCAGGATAGAAACTTACTTGATGAGGTGGAGGAGGGCTTTGTAGAGTTTTCCATTGCTACTGGGGGATTTGGAGGTTATGATGTGGTTGGAGACAGGGGAGTGAAGAAGCCCTATAATTGGTGGGAAACTCATGGGCAACATGCCCTGTTCTACAGAAGCTAGCCTTGAGGATCATCTCTCAAGTTACATCATCCTCTAGTTGTGAGAGGAATTGGAGCACATATGGCAACTTGTACAGTTTGAAGAAGAGCAAGCTTGAGCAGTCCAGAGCAGAGACGATGGTGTATGTGCACACCAACCTTCGTCTTATTTACAGGAAGAGGGAGGAGTGGGTGAAGGGAAAGACAAAGATGTGGGATGTCTTTGTTGATGATATGAGTTTGGGCAACAGTACTGAGTTAGCATTATCCAACCTGGATCTTAATGATCCAGTGCTAGAGCCGGTGACATTTGATGATAGTGATCCTTTGGAGGGGTCATTCTCCACACCAACAGATATTGATACTCAGATGGTTGAGGAGGAGGAGGAGGAAGAAGAGAGCAGTGATGAGTTTGTTGATTCCGACATGGAGGAGGACGATGACTATTGATAGATGAGAGTCTTCATTCATCCATCTTGATCTACACCTTTTTGTATTTACTGTTACTACAGTATTGGTCTATTTGGCATTTGCCAGTGGCTTTCCGACATCTATGTAATACATTATACATTTTGATTTTCATGACTAAATGAGAAATATGGTTTTGACTCCTGAGTATTGACATCTTGATCTATGACTATCATGAGTATACTGTATCATGAATTATCTATGTGTCTCATAATCTCATTGTGATTACTGATTTGATTTGTAAGTGTGTAATACCAATTTAGTAATTACTAATGTTAAACGTGCATTGATTATGATTTATATTGAATATTTGTAAAAATTTGGATCTATATGTCTATAATTTTAATATATATAATTTAATTATATATATATATATATATATAACGTGTCCTGATTCTGGGGGTCGGCGTGTCTGTTTCGGACACTCAAATCCCCGTGTCCTCATGTCAGATGACTTAGTTGTCAAACTAATTTTCAAAGAAAACACTTAGGTTGATCAAATAAATCACTCACAATATCTATTGCTTACATGTCAACTTCTCATTCAATACTACAATAGTCAAGATAAACACCAAGATCTATGCCAACACTATCCAAGATAATTATCAAGATCTATATCAAGATCACATCAAGATATATGCAAAGATAACCATCACCATAGCCTCCATAACATATTCAATGACTTCAAATAGATATATCAATATATAGGCTCAAATACCAAGATCAAAGATGAACTCTATCCATGAGAGACATGTGCCATTACAAGAGAAACCCAAAAGCATGAACCATACCTTTTTAAAGATCACAAGATGAAGAAATAATACACAAACCAAAATAAACTCTATATCATGTCATCACATAGCCCTCGCAACAAGCTTTCCAACAAGCCAATAGTTTTGTAATTTTGATTTCGTATGAGAAAGTTATGCCAATTTTAGTGACTCTCTTCAATCCTCAAAGATGCCCAAAAATTTGTCCTCCACAAAGTTTCGCATTTTTCTCCAAGAGTTGTGAAATACCAAAGAGGGACTTGATTGATGAACAAATGAAATGTTTGATCCTCTATTTATATAGGTCGTGGAGGGTTTATTTACATGTCTGGCTGACTTGTAGTAGTTTTAATTAAAAAATAATTGAATTCTTTTAGCAAGGCGACCTACTTGTAAAGTGGCAAATTAATACATTAACTTAAAAAAATCAAAACTCATCAACCGTAAGGATATAGGAGACACTCCACGTATCAATGGAAATAGCGTGATGAGGACTATCACCTTATGAAGGGATTATTTTCAATAACATGGTTCTTTACCCTTATTTTCTTCATTTTGTGCAGGACATCAGAAATTGACTTGATAATTTTTTAATGTTTTTTGAAGCAATTATAAGGGTTTAATTAACATGCATGAGGGTATTATGGGCTTTATTTCCACATCATGGACTTCATGAGAGTTTCTTCAACAACCTTGTGGGCTCTATCATCATAAGTCACCATCAAGGATATCAAAGACATACTACCATGTCCAAGGGCTTCATGAGCACATCAAGATCATCATCATGACCATTGTTATCAAGGATACAAGGACATCATCATTATAATGAACCAATACCATGTCCATTAAGTGGTCCACATGCCATGTGTGTGGGTTCAAGAAATTTTACAACTAAATGCAATGAGCTTCAAGCTTCACAAGGGGCATCATCAAGCATGTAGTGGCTCCAAAGACTGTTAAACCACATATTTCAAGAATTTCTTCAAGGGTAAGGTTACTATATATCATCATGGCAACAACATCAAGAAAAGTCTTCATCATGTATTTCTTAAAGCATGTCATCATCAACAAGGGCATCTTTTGTTAGGATTATTAATCCTCCCTTGTCCAATTTGCTCATATGCCTAAATCAGGAGTCATGTCTAAATCGGGAGTCCATCCAGTCTATTTTTAGTCACTAGCACCATTGGGTCTAGTTGGCCTAATTAGGACACATGTTCCAGTTACTAAAGTGCGGGGAACACTAATTGAGGCCTACTGCCACTGATTGCACTTGCATGCATCAGTTTAGGAGCCTCCTATATCAATTTCTACAATTTAGGAGCCACTTGGAGTGCCGATACCAACCTTCATCAGTTGAATTCAGTTACTGACTAGTCAAGCTGAGTTAGGAGCCAGTTACATTCAGTTCTAGTCCTCTACATCCAATTAGCGCTAGGTTTGCATGGTTGCATGCAGGAGAGGCGCATTTCTCACCTACCATAGTCAGTTAGCCTTAGTCAACACTGAAGTATACACTTGAGTTGTGGTTTAGAACTCCCTTGAACTCCGGTAATGGTTTAGACAAGGTTAGTTAACTATTGAGTCCTCCGACAGTGATTTAGACAAGGTCTTAGTTACCTACAGTCAAGTAGAGTCTAATGAATTCGAATTTCCTCGTGGATTCGAATTGCATGTGGCTATTTAAGCCATTGTACTTCATTGTAATTATTATCTAATTACTCTTTGATTAATGAAAAGCATTCACAGCCGCAAGCCATTTTTGCACTGTTTCATTCTACAATAACTAAGTAAATTGTGTGATCTATCTTGTGAGTTGTGTGTTTGTCCACAAATCTATGTGCTCAATTTAATATCTTTAATCTTTAATGACATTTTCAAGGTACAAGGACATCATGAGAACAACATATCCTATGCAAGTATAATGGCTTAACCTTTGCATCAAGGGTTTCATCATGGCAACCAAGAGTAACGTCTTCAAATGATACAAGTGCTTCAAAGCTACTTCAACAAGGTTATGGGCTTGCGAGCAAGGACTTCATCAAGTTCAAGCAAGAGCACTCCATGTGTGTGGGTCCCATGAACCAAAGACATTATCATCATAGATATGGACCAAACTTTATCATGTGCAAGAGTGTAAGGGCGCGAATTAACAGTGTATGGGATCCAAGGACCAAACTACCACAACAACAACCAATCAAGAGACCACAATAAGTACAAGCGAGCACAGAGACCATCAACCAAACTACAACTAGGAGCAAGGGATACATTAATGGACTCAAATGGGACCAAGATACATCTTAGGGATACTCTACGAAAACAATGGGTAACCAGGGTTTTTGCCATTGTCCCAATGCCTCCAAGGGCTTCAAGCTTGGGCTTGGACAACCACAAAAGGAATCCTTTGACTCTGACAACTATACAAACAACACACATAAACCCTTGACTCTTAGGGGTTCTACAAGGGGCACCAAGACCAATACAACCATGACCTCCAACATACACTGTTGGCATCAATGACCAGGCACTGCTAGCATCAATGACAACTTAATCAAGACGATGATCCCCAGTGGATTTATTTTTCCTTCTTTTGTAGCTCTTTTGACCTTTGCATGCTGCACGCAACTTAACTTATACATGCATACAACTTTAATGATGCATGTCGCATGCAATTTGAAGTTAGACCTTGCATGTGACGCATGTCGCTGAATACTAATTACGTGTTCCTTTTTCTCACTAGTGACTACATGTCCCTACTAATATTGTGCTATCATCCCTATGTGGCATTAGTCATCAATTGATTCCCTAGTTTGTCAAAAACGGGACATTACATTGAAATATGAATTGATTAAATTTTGATTATGCAATGTCGTTGACCATTTGATGGGATTGGACTTTTAGGGAAAAGACCATATAGTATGGCCTACAAGGAAAAGGATGATGAGACAAGAACAAGTGATGGACATATAGATCCCGTTGATATTCAGTGATCGAGAGAGCGTAAGCAGGAAGCTTGTAGGAGCATGACTCTCAGCTTAAACTATCGATCAAAAAGAAGGATGACCCTCACCTTAGTAACAAACAAAACAATTGAGTAGAAATCATGACTATTCAACAGTAACAATAGGCAGACGGGTACCTAATAATCCAACTATATGTAAACACACGACCCATAGGCCCAGAGGATCTCATATAGAGATTGGCGATTGGGAGCAGAAGGCTCCAATGGATGTCGGTCTCTCTACTAAAGATGTTCGTTCATTTGATGATTATGGAAAGCAGTTAATTTCTAGTAAGGGTCATGACAGATGAATTAGAGTATGTTAGTCCTGGAGGATGAGAGTTACTTAGGATCTATGTTGTGTTATCCACTAAGTTGCACTTAGGTGGATTTCTAGTGAGTTGTCGAGGTTGTGAACAAGTTCCTTGTTCATTATCAATGCTCAGAAGTTCAGAAGGCCTTTCATGGCCAATTTTGGCCCCTTTTTTAAATAATTGCATGTTCATACCTTGTGGGGATATTTTAATAAGTTGGCATAGCATGATGAAATTTTGTAAAAGGCTTGGATGACTTAGACTTAACTACCAATGCGGTACTCTATAGTGTTTTTTCCTTGTTAATTATCGATTGTTGCATAGAGGACTTATAATTTTCGAGTGTTTCACTCAACCTCCAATGCTGGAGTATTCGCCTTGGTGGTTAATCCTTATGAGGTTATTAAAGTTTAGGTGTCTATGTATATTACCATGCGAGTCACTTTGGTAAGTCGTATGAACATTGCACTAGGTCCTCCATATTTTTTTTCAAGTTAAGAGAAAAATAATTTTCCCCGCAAACTTAAGCCATTTTTTAATGGTTTAAATGAGAAATTTCAATTTGTAATAAAAATGTGGTTTGGAGGCTGATTTTGGCATGAGGCTGCTCCTTTTCACACTCAAAGCGTACCCTTTACCTTGGAACCCACTTTTCTTATGTTTTAGGTGATTAAATTATCACTTGCAACATTTTTTCTTAAAGATGCGACAAAATGGTCAAAACATGCTAAAGAGGACAAGTTAAGAGTCATATGGGGACATGTTTTGAAAGTCAACGAAGGGGGTTAGTTTGTCTCATGTGATGGGCGACTCATCTCAAACTTAAAGCATGCAATTTTGATTGAGTTTTGAAAGGTAACGAATAAGCTCAATGATTGGAATATGCCCACCATCATCTCATATCGCATGGTTATTAAAACGTGACATATTGGCAGGCGTAACCACGATTAAGGGCGAGTTTTTATGAGGTGAGAATGTGTTGATTGAGATTGATTTGAAGATGTGGTGAATTGCTAAAGATTAGGGATGTGCCCTCCCTCTCATGGAGGCGCATCTCTCATGTGTCACTCACTTGTTGATGAGGTGGGCGAGTTAGGTAAGGACGCGCCACTTAGAGTAGTGGCGGCGCTTTCTCATGAGACTCAAATCCAACAAGATACACCTTTCTCTCATCAAACTCAACTTCAACTCAAGTGGTGATTCCCCCCCCTTCTTCTCTTTGGTTATTTAAACAGAGCTTTGCTCTCTCATTTGGCATGTTCAGAGGACCGAAGGTTCTACCCAAGCTATGAAGCTTTGTACTGTAATTCTTTTTTTATTAATAGAAATACTTTGGAGGTCCATGGTGTGTTTCATTAGTGTGTGGATGAATATTGTCACTGGCATGTGAGGTAACTATATTGGGACTTTTTTCTTTACTTATTGTGGTAATCTATCTAGCCTTAAGATTGTTGTTAACATATAGGGTAAATTATTCTAGTTTGATTTCATTTACTATTCTTTTCTTATAAAGATCTAGGAGTAGCAGACTATACTAGGTTATACTTATGCTCTCTCAATCTTCATTTGTTCAAATACTAGATTTGATCCCCTTTCTTGCAAGTATTGTTAGTGATGTAGGTTTCCTAGCTTGATTGGAGTGGATGATCTCAGTTGAATCTACCATTCTTCAAGCACTTTCAAGATAGACATAGTCCCTCCACTGGATTCCTTAGATCTAGGCATTCGACTTGAGCATTTCCTTCTCCCTTCTTTCCTTCACGTTTATAATATATTGTCCTCTTCTACATAAGCATCAGAAACACCCGTTAACCTATTTAATTCTCATAGGTTCGAGCGGGTATTAAGGAAAAAGGTAATTGACCGAGGACAATTAATACCAGGAGAAGAAAGGAACATTTATTCGGTATTATTAAGTCATCAGTATAGTAAAGAAGGCCATTAGAGTTAATATCATAAAGCATGCAGAGTGTGCAGGCCTTCTTTCTTCGGGCTTAAGTCAACAAGCAATTAGAATTGCATGCATGCAAAAAGTAAACTGCAAACCCTAAAAGTGACATGCAAACCCTAAAGGCTAAAAGTTACATGTGAACCCTAAAAGCTATATACGAAGGGTAGTCTAACCAAAAGGACATCTATGATCATTATTATCTTTGAGTTTGGTTTTGAGAGCAGGAGCAACAGTAGCCACAACAACATGTTGGGGTTGGAGACGGGAGTCTTTAGCTAGCAAGTGTTTTCCCTAGTGAAATCTATCTTCCCTAATCAATTTCTAGATAGATCACTCAGATCTATCATCAACATCTCAATCATTCATCATTCTTCAGAGATTCAGCACACCCATGAGGACAAGTTCACAGGGATCATGTTTCTATTGCTGGGGGTGCATTGGAGATTCAGAGAACAATTTGCAGAGGTCCAGAAACTTCTTAGTTTCTCTGCATCCTTCCACCATCATCACGGGAGGGGTCATATTATTATACCGGGAGATCATCGGGCCATTTGCTATTCATCCATAGAAGTTACAAGCCAAAACTACAAGAAGCAAGGCCGTCATCCTTTATAGGAAAATCAATTTGCTATTGGTCCTAGAGGGAGCAAACCTTTTGCATGTATCATCCAATCTCTTCAGATAGACCATACTATTAGTCCTAGAAAAATCTAGCATCATCGATCAAGTATTGAAGTTGTTCCGAGGAGTTTTATATCAAAAGAAGGATGTTTTATTGTTGCATGGGCGTCACATTTGAGCTAGCATCACGCTTTTGAATATCTGGTGGATGCATGCAATGCATGTCTTTTGTATACTGAAGATTCTTCACAGCTATAATTATTGGTATGTTACTCGAATCTTGTTGAGTCATATTTCCTATTTTATCTCTAGATCTGCTATATTTAGGGCTTTTTGGCACGGAACTTATTTTGCATGCAAATTCAATTATATCTCAAATACATCTTAAACATATAAACTGTAAACATATTATCATTACAAGGGTAGAGCATCAGTTGGGATATTACAGATTAAACTTCTTCTTTTTCAGTTATTTTGTATATGCTTAAGTAAATTAGTTTCATTTTAAAAGAACATTCAAAGGCTGATTTATTTAAGTGCTAGATCCTAATCTTAAAGCATTATTTTGAGTAGATCTAGGTTGATTAAGTGCTTAGGAATATTGTTTATCATTTAAAGTACTCAATTTTTTATGCTTTTAACGATTGATTTGGTACATTTGGCGCATTTCAGGTGGTTGGTTTTACATTTTTTGTGCAATGACAAGGAGAAGTGCTGCCGAAAAAATTGAAGATCCAGGCCATCCAAGGCCTCTCAGAGCAACATTCTTCTTCCTCCTTCATTTCCAAAAAACATGTAAGCCATTGGATCCAGATCTACAAGGACCAAAGGAAGCCACTATTTTCACTTGTAAGATAATAATAATAAGAAAAACAAGTGGGCTTTCCAAGCTCTTGCACACCATACCCCCCGAGGAGATTCATGTTGTCTCCTTGATGGTTTTATTTTTTGTTCTTTTTGTATCATTATGGATTTAAATTAGTTTCCTTTTTTGCTTTCGTTAGTTTAGTTTTTTCTTTAAAGGGTTTATTTTTGTAAAGTAACGAATACTAACCCGCCGTTGCTCTCCCAAGTACGACCTTTAGGCTTGAAAGAGACTCTTGGCTGTAGTAATTAGTCTCACCTTTTTCTACCTTTTTAGTTTTCACAATCTCAAATTGGAATAAACATCCGCCATTTCCATGTATGCTCTTACCCATCGCAGGTTTGCCCTGATCTTTGGGATAACCAAAAGCAGAATTGTGCACTCAATAAGTTTCATATCTTATAAAAACTCACCATTAATAAAATCAATCCCTTGAAATCATACAGAAATCCGACATACATAGTTTGTCATTTGTGGGCAAATTCTTTGGAGAAGGCGGGAACAACTAGAAAGTGACTGTAGGGTCCCGTTAGGCTACACCCTTGCTTGGTGTAGTGTTAGACACACCCCTGTGACTTCATCTAGCCCACATCTTCTTGCGAGAATCAAATCCGGACACATTTCTTGTTCTTCACAGTATATCAGGTATCCCCTTTTCCCTTAATCATTTCATCCATAATAACTAAAACTGACCAATATACACTTACACAACATTTTCCTTACAACACTATTCGACTCCATTGGCACTGGTCTACTTGCAATGATCATACTTTTATTTAAGTGAATATTATGGTGATGGAATATATTATTGTATGCTGCCGAGGTTATCAAAATTCCGTTCAAGTCTTGTTTCAGTAATCTTTAATTTCAAACTCCCAAACTAATTCCATCTTTTGGTTTCTTAGCTTAAAAACCTTAGATTATTTTATAGGGATCACTCCCCTTGGCTTCGCTAGGAGTTGGCCTAGACGGAGGAGTTGAGTGTTGAGTGACAGTATCTCACCTCAAGACTTGCCTCCAAGGACGCACCCAGTGGCTTGAAGATTTCTGCCACACAAACCCCCCGAGGTGTGTGAAAGGCGGCAACACGTCGTTGGGAGCGGGGAGCGGGAGTGGGAGCGAAAAGATAAATTTTCAAAAGATTTTGTTTTGGGAGCATTTTTTATATAATACATATTTTAATATATTTCGATGCATATATATTAAAAAAAACATTTATTATGCCAAATTAGCTATAGAAAACATAGATATAACCATTTAATGCACATATAACATGTAATGTCCTCTTCCGATTAGGCCTTGAGGCCCAAAACCGCTAACCTATGTGATTCCTGTGGGTTCGAGTGGTTACTGACAGCTAGGGAATTAGCTGAGGACTGATGCCGTCCATAGAAGATTTAGGGCATCATCACTTGGTCAAGAAGGGCCACCAGGGCCAAAGGCCACCTTCGTGCATGCCAACCAAGCATTATTTAATGATGCATGCACTCTTTAAGTCTCCATACGCAGGCATGCAAGTCAACGGCAAATTAGAAGATAAAGTGACCTAATTAGGTCAAAGATTAGATTTTGCGTAGTTGAACTTTATAAATAGAGGAGAAAGCGAGAGGAGACTTCACTTTTGATTATGATTATTTTGGGAGCTCTTGGATAGCAGCACAGCAGTTGGGGCTGGAGACGGAGTCTTCAGCTAACAGGATTTCGGCAGTGAAACATCTGCCCTAGTCTTATTCAGGGTAAGCCATACTAGTTCACCACTTGTTCTTCATTCATTCATCAGTTATCTAGCATATGGTATAGATCATTGCAGGGACACGTGTGCAGTCGTAAAAGGGGGGTTTTCAGCCGGAAAGCCCTAATCAGTTGTGGGGCCTTCAGATCTCAGTTTCCTTCCGAAACTCAGGCACCATTCTCATCATTAGCATCATACTCTGGTACCCGGTGATTATCAGATCGGTCCGTGCTCATCCGGAACAGTTATCAGCAGTTTCGGGATTCCAGGGGCGTGAGCAACTGTCTCTCAGAAGCAAGTCGCTATCCTGCCTAGAGGACTCAGAAATCACTCTTGTATTAGGCATTCTCTCCGGCACGGAAAGGCTATCAGCCCCGCAAATCCGCAGCTCCATTGGACACCTCCTTCCCTAAGGGCGTCATCCTTTTTTGATTGGGCGTCTTGCTGCTGGGGGTTCACCGTAAGCAGAGGAGATCAGTTCATCTCCGATCCAGCTCTCAGTGCTTGCATACTTTCTCCGGAGTAGTCTAGTCGGCTTATCAGTGGTAAGTGTTCATTTTATCTCACAAACCCTAACCCTAATTTTTCCTATAAAATAGGGATTTTTGCATGGCAGTTTGCATGCCCAGTTGTATCAGCCTTTTTGCTTAGAAATAGAAAATATCGGGATTTGGGATATTACAGTGGTATTAGAGCTGTTTTCTTGGCCAGCTGTGGGCTTAAGAGATGAAAAGTAGATGAATACAGAAGGAGATCCTTTTGTAACCTATAGGAGGAGGAATACTAGATACACAGAAGAATTTGAAGATATCCAACTAGAAGATACCAATTTAGACATGGAACAAATAGGTATACATTTAGATAGGGGAAAAGAAACGGGAGAAGAGGAGGATCGGATGGAGTTTCGCAACTTGGTCTCTGCATTGCAAGACTTAGCCAAAGGACAAAAAGAAGTGATCAATGCAATCAACAGACTATCAGCGAAACCGGAAACAGGTATCAACAGTACACCTCCCTCACTGGTAGATCGGGGATCTTCAAGTAGCAGTGGAAAGATGGTGTACACTAACATCCAGAACACTCCGCACATATACAGCAGACCTACTATCAGGCCTACCATGCCTCACTTCTTGGCAGATACAGTAGGGGGCCCGGTCATGCAGGTAGAACCTAGCGAGCCTTTTGGGGCTTATTTGTAGGAGTACAGAGACTTAGGGGATGAGTTTCATGCTGCCATGTCTTTCTCAGACTTCTGCAACATGAAGAGTAGGATCAGGCCCAGGAATTTCAACAAGGGTTTGAATCACAACTATGAGCTGCAGAAGACCTTGGGCAGGTTAACCATCCCAAACTTTGATTGGAATCGCGGAGGATCAGCAAAAACATGGGTCCAAAAGTTGGATACCTGTTTCCAACTCAACCCCATGACAGAGACAGACGCCATTAAGTTGGCTACACTTCACCTGGACGGAGAAGCTCACGAATGGTGGTACCACGGATTGGTGACATTGGGTCACAACACCATACATTCTTACGGTGAGTTCACTCAGAAACTCATAGAGAGGTTTGATAGAAAGATCCAGAGATCCATTTCAGGGAGTTGGCTCAACTCAAGCAGACGGGTAGTGCAGAAGCTTGCATTTCAGAATTTCAGAGGCTAGCCATTATGGTAACAGATGTGTCAGAGAGCAGATTGACTATGTTATTCACTGAGGCCCTCATAGAGCCACTACGGGGATGGGTGAAAGCCTACAAACCCCTCACTCTGCAGGATGCTATTAGCAGGGCAAGGGATCTTGGTTAGATGAGGACACTAGGAAAGACTTGAGAGG